>JAFEMH010000361.1:0-427500 GCA_022495995.1 Adenophora triphylla var. japonica
GTGTCCTCAAAGGCGGGTTCGCGCCATGCTGGCGCGTCACCCTCTCTCCCGGATAATAGGCATCGCAGGTCAGACCTCTCGGGAATCCTCCAGCTCACTTGCGGTCCAAATCTCGGCGCCCTTCGGCTGCGCCACCTCGAAGCGATCCCGGGGATAGAATATCATCCTCTCATCCGTCTCGGCCTCCGTCGAGGAAGGCAATCCGCGTGCGAGAGTCGTACGCCCCCTGGAGCTTATCTTCTCCGGGCATGCTTGGACCAAGAATGCATGGCCGGATCGCCCTGACGTACTCCGCCATTTGCCGCCACATCGTGACGTGGAAAAACTCCAACGCCCGTACTGCGGAAGGTAAAAATCCGATCAATCCATGGTGCAGAAGAAAAGTGTGTGCTCAAGAAAAAAAATGGAAAGCAAAAGAGAGCTTATACCTCCAGGGGCAAACTCAGCAAAGCGATACAAAGAGCTCATGGCCTTCCTGTAACAGACCTCCTTATCGAGAAGCAAAGTAAAGCTGCTGCCCGGCCCAGAGCTTTCTCCCCACGGGACGTCTCCCGGCCCATCTCCATGTCCTCCCAAGGACCTCAGCAAGGCAAAAGCTGCCGTCCCCTCGAAACATGTCCAAAAGGGGTGCTCGAAAAAGCAAACCACAGAGAAGGCCACTGGCAATCTGATCGGCGCCTATCCCTCTCCTCCCCAGGCCTCGTAACTTCACAATGGTCTCCCACACGATCTTCCCGTAGACCACTTAGCATACTCCATCCCCATCCCCTTTTTTGGGAATAGGGGAAAAATCCCAGAAAGAGCCTTGCAGATCCGCGTCAGCTGTCAAGCCGTCCACGCCACTCAATGCTTCGCGTCCATTTGAAGGACAAACCCGTGATCGCAGCATAGTCAGAAGAAAGCGAGTAACTCCGTAGCCTTGCCCCAAAAGAAGTGAAACGTGTGGGTCACATCCCACCGGCTTTGCGCCAAAGCTAACATCAGGCCACTTGCTTCTTAGGGAACTTGACCGCTCCCCTCAAGCACTCAACAAACTCCCAAAGCCCGGTCTCAACAACAATTATGCCTCGGACTCGGCAAAGCTCCTCGAGCCCGCATTCGGAAGCCGGTCCCACAAGTCAACCATGCATGAGACTCCACCGATCCTCGAGTCTTCATCTTGTTCAACTCCAGCTCCGTAACGTAGTTGTTTGCCGCACTGCACATAATAACAACAAAAAAAAGAGAAAATGCCAAAAAAATTGCATTTGCATTTGCACAAAAAAAAAAGGAGCATAACATATGCATCAGAAAAAAAAGAAAATTCGGCCAAGCAATAACAAAGCATACAATGAGGCATAGCCCCCATTTTTCATACCACAAAAAAAAGAACGGCTTTCAGCAAATCGATGCATTCATCAAAAAAATGCATTCCCTAAGGTAAACTCGTCCCAAAAAAAATGCATCCTACAAAGTAAAAACTCCGTCATTTCAAAAAAAAAAAGCTCCTTTATGCATGCATGCATATCATTCATCATCTCAAAATCAAAAAATCCTACATCTTACGGAAGTAAAAACTACCGTCCCATTTACTCAAAAATTGAACAAGAAGCTCCTATGCATTGCATGCATATCATCTGCATCATACATCAATGGGCAAAAGGAAAAATCCGTCCCACCTTTCAAAAAAAAATCAATCAAAAATCATACATTCATCTCTCATGTTGGCAAAATGCCAATTCTTTTCTCAAGCAAAATGCACATTTGGAACACCAACAAATTCATTGCAACATGCAGTGTCATCGAAAATCAATATTCAAATATTCAAATTTGTTTCAAAAAAAAAAATCACAATTTTCATTTCATCCATAAATTTTTCGATATTTCAAAAAAGAAAATGGCGAAAATGCCAATTCTTTCGAGCAAAATGCACATTTTGGGATACCCATATACTCATTACAACATGCAAAGCATTAAAATCAAGATTCAAAGCCAAGAACGTCAATCATTCTAATTTTCAAAAAAAAAATTCAAAAATCACCCAAAATTCAATCTCAAGCAAGAAATCAACAAAGTGGAATGAAAAGTGATTTCGAAGTATACCGGATTCGGAAGACTCGGGATCGAAGCCCAAATGTTGCCAAGCATGAGGGTAGGGGCTCCTCCGCAATCGATTGCGAAAGAGTATAGTGCCTCCTCAGTCCACTGACAGAGCTCCAATCGTCTTCTCCGCCATTGCGGGCCACGTCCTTGGCCTTGAAGCACCTTCCCGTGTTCCCATTGCTCGAAAATCGAAGAAAAGTCGGAAAAGATTTCTCAAGCTTTTTGACCTTCAACAATGGCGGTTTTTTGCGTTTTTTGCGTTTTCTCTCTTCCTCTCTCGTAATTACGTAAAAAGCATCAGGGAAGAAGGAGAAAGAAAAGGGGCTGGCCTCTCATTTAAAATCCTCCCCGAACACGCTCCTATCCGTCGGATAAGTTGTCGGGGTCAAATGACCTTTTGCCCTTTAAATCAGGACTCTGCGGTTAGTCCCCAACTTGACAACGTAAGTCCGATCTTTGAGAAAGATAACGGATCCCGTATCTTTCATCAAAATCAATCTCAAATGGTAAAGCGTAAGACCGAGTGCCCAGAAAGATAACGGATCCGTATCTTTCATCAAAATCAATCTCCGGTAAAACGTAAGACCGAGTGTCAGAAAGATAACGGATCCATTATCTTTCATCAAAAAATCCTTCCGACGGCGGTAAAACGTAGATCGAGTGTCTAGAGAAAGATAACGGATCCGTATCTTTCATCGAAAATCCTTCCGGCGGTAAAGCGTAAGACCGAGTGCCCGAGAAAGATAACGAAATCCCGCATCTTTCATCAAAATCCATCCCGGCGTAAACGTAAGACCGATCTCCCCGAGAAAGATAACGGATCCCGTATCTTTCATCAAAATCATTCCCGGCAGTAAAACGTAAGTCCGATCTTCCCGAGAAAGATAACGAGATCCCGTATCTTTCATCAAAATCCTCCACGGCAGTCAAACGTAAGACCGATCTTCCCGAGAAAGATAACGAGATCTCGTATCTTTCATCAAAATCATCCCCCGGCAGTCAAACGTAAGACCGATCTTCCCGAGAAAGATAACGAGATCTCGTATCTTTCATCAAAATCATCCCCCGGCAGTCAAACGTAAGGCCGATCTTCCCGAGAAAGATAACGAGATCCCGTATCTTTCATCAAAAATCTTCCCCGGCAGTAAAACGTAAGTCCGATCTTCCCGAGAAAGATAACGAGATCTCGTATCTTTCATCAAAATCTTTCCCGGCAGTCAAACGTAAGGCCGATCTTCCCGAGAAAGATAACGAGATCCCGTATCTTTCATCAAAATCTTCCCTGGCAGTAAAACGTAAGTCCGATCTTCCCGAGAAAGATAACGAGATCTCGTATCTTTCATCAAAATCATCCCGCCAAGCGTAAGGCCGATCTTCCCGAAAGATAACGAGATCCCGTATCTTTCATCAAAATCATTCCCCGGCAGTCAAACGAAAGACCGATTTCCCCGAGAAAGATAACGAGATCCCGTATCTTTCATCAAAATCTTCCCCCGCAGTAAAACGTAAGACCGATTTCCCAGACGAATACGTCCGATTTTTCCCCAGCAAAGGCTAACAAAATCCCCAGCAAAGTTAACGGAATCCCAAAAGCCAACGAAATCTCGAGTAGTACTCGAACTACGAAAGGGCTTGATTCCCACTAGGGATACGTAGGTAGCCTATCATTAGGTCCAGCCCCTCGACCAAAACGGTCACCCTCTCCTTCGGCAGCAGACGAAGTCCACCGAAAGGCCATTTCAAATTAAGGTCCGAGGCGCCTAAAAAGCCATAATCATCAAGGTTCGAGGCACCTAAAACGCCATCATCATCAAGGTCTGAGGCACCTAAAAATCCATCATCATCAAGGTTCGAGGCACCTAAAATGCCATCTCCAAGGTTCGAGGCACCTAAAACGCCATCTCCAAGGTTTGAGGCACCTAAGACGCTATCACTAGGAAAACGATAAATCACAAAAATCCCCAGCAGAGCGGATAGCCATCAGACCGAAAATGGTCATTCCTATCCCCAGCAGAGCGGATAGCCATCAGACCGAAAATGGTCATTCCTATCCCCAGCAGAGCGGATAGCCATCAGATCGAAAATGGTCATCTCTTATCCCCAGCAGAGTTTCTTTCCAGCAACCGACTGCAGAACTCGCTCATCAGGTTCGAGGCACCTAAAACGCCATCATCTCCAGGGTCAAAGACCCGAACTACGGCCGGCTTGATTCCCATTCGGGATACGTAGGTAGCCTATCGCTAGGTTCAGCCACCCGATCACTCGATCATCCCGCCAAATATGGAGCCTTACTCTTATCGACGACCCCGCTTCCTTCGAAAGCGCCGTCGCCGAGGGGCTACTGTAAGTGCTCCAATTTGAGCTTGTTAGAATTTTCGTTAGAAAATTAACGAAAGTTATAACATTTCTAACAAAGTGAGGGTAAAATGGGCATTGTTATTTAAGGTTAAACCTCAAAAAGAATCTTAAAAAGCAAAACAAAAGAAGAAAACCAAAAATAGCAATGGCTGGAAACATAAAACTGGCTGTTAATTTGAATTTTGAAAAGAAATATTCCTCTTGTCCAAAGCCTGAAGCTGCAATTAATGAACAGTGCACGCTGCACTTCCCATCCGCGTGGACATCTTTGCAACTTCAGGAGGGCTATAAATTGAGCCCTCCAGTCACAAAAATAAGGAGCCACAACACCAATTGCACCGAACCTCTGGCGAAATATAGAGAGAAAACAGTGAGAATTCTTCAAGAATTGTCACCATTTTCTCTCCAATCTTTCCCAACTCACACTCATCCACTCACTCTCATACTTAAGCCTTAAACACTCATACACTCAAGCCAAAAACTCAAGAACACAAGGAAGATTGGTAAACCCTCCTTCTCCTTACCCTAAACTCCAACCATGCATGCATTTGCAAACTACAAAATGTAGTTCTTTCATCTTCTTGCTTTTGATCTAAGAAGATCACCATGGAAGACCATCTCCATGGATGATCTTCTACAAAGATCAAAATTATTTTCAAGTTCTCTTACTTTCTTGCAAAGAAAACTCATTTTCAAAATCCTAAAAACCATTTTCATACATCAAATCTCATTTTCAAAGGGTAAAATCCCCCTCCCCAAGCAAATGAAATGCTTAGTCCTAATGTACCCCAAGGATGGTTTGGTATAGTTGATTCACCACTAAAATGTCTAGTGATCACTAACCAAAACCTAGGGAAATGGGGACAAGCATGGTTGCAAAACCCCCCTTAAAATCATATTTTCTTTCTTGAGAAGTTGCTGTCCAGTAGCAATTTTCTCAGACCTCAGTCCATGGTCTAATTTTTTGGACACAGATAAATGTGGAATTTGGTGTTGACTACAAAACACTTTTTGTAGCCAACATCCAGATCTTTCCATACATATTTTTACTTTATTTTTTGGGTGAGTAAAACTCCTCTTTTCAAATTTTCTTTCAGAGGCTAGTTCATCAGCTTCTGGGAATCCAGATCTCATATCTGAGGTTTCCAGAAGGTTTTGACCCCTCAAATCTTCTCCAAAATGGAAAATTCCTTCGTATAAATCTTATTTAAGGTGTCTAGAACAACTTTCATTCTCTGAGTTTATCCAGATTATGAAGTTTTAAGACCCTTGAATCCATTTCAAAATCAAAGGTCCACTGCCTTTTTCATTCTGGCAGAAATGGCTCTCAACTTCAAAAGGTCTTTTGAGTACCAAATCTCAATCCAAAAATCTTCCAAAAATTCATGGGATCAGTTTAAAGTCTTAAAAAGATATCCCAATTTTTACTTTTCTGAGTTTCAACTTATTTTGGCCAAAACACACACACACACACACAAATGATTTTCAGCTTGGAAGACTCGTTTTACGAGGCATTCCGGGTGCACACTAACGTCCTTCCCGGCGTGTAACATGACCTCCGAACCCAAATTTCTGATCTCGGGCTTTTTTCAAAGTTTTGGCCCTTAAAACAAAAATGGCGTGGCGACTCCGTTCTTTTTCCCGGGTTTTATTTGGTTTTTTTCAAAGAAACGCGAAAAATCGAATTTCCTTCCCGTGAGAAATGGCGACACATCATCACAGCCAAGCCGGTAAAATAGAAGCTAAGAAAGATTAAGCCAGAGTGGTCTCTGCAGGTCAAGGAAGAGATTGAGAAGCTACTATGGGTAGGATTTATCAGGGTCATTGAATACCCAACCTGGTTATCAAATATCATGACTGTGACTAAGGCCAATGGGAAGGTGCGCTGCTGCGTGGATTTCCGGGATCTGAACAAGGTTAGTCCCAAGGACGACTATCCATTGCCAAACATAGACATTATGATAGACGCCACGGCCAACTATGATGTCAAGTTCTTCGTTGATGGTTTTGCTGGCTACAATCAGATTAAGATGGCCGAAGAGGACCAAGAAAAGACAGCCTTCACCACTCCATGGGGGACGTACTGTTACACGGTGATGCCTTTTGGGTTAAAGAATGTTGGGGCTACGTATCAAAAGGCAGCGACTGCACTCTTTCATGACATGATCCACAAGGAAATTGAGGTCTATGTCAATGACATGATTATCCACTCTAAAGGTGTGGATGGAGAGCACTTTGTCGACCTGCGAAAGTTCTTTGAGAGGTTAAGACAACATTCCATGAGACTGAACCCTGCAAAATGCATCTTTGGAGTGACAAGGGAAAAAGTGCTTGGGCACATGGTCGCAGAGCGAGGCATTGAAGTCGATCCCCAAAAAATTAAGGCCATTATGGACATGAGGCCACCCCGAACCCAGACAGAAGTCAAAAGCTTCATGGGCAAGTTGCAGTACATCATCCATTCTGTCAATCAGCTGACTACCATGTGTGAGTCCATCTTCAAGCTTATGAAGAAGAATGTTGATGCAGAATGGAAAATGCCAGGATGCCTTTGACCAAATCAAGGTGTACCTAGTAAATCCCCCAGTACTATGCCCCCCACATGGACAGAAACCTCTTCTGCTCTATCTCACTATCACTGACATGGCATGTGGGCACCCCGACCCGGAACCTAACACGTGTCCCGAGCTGGAGAGGCCCAAACTAAGAAAGACCACTTGGAAATTTAAAACCTTTGACTTAACTTAGAAAAGAACACAACTTTAACCTTAACATTCAAATACTAACTTGAGTCATTTCCACTTGGAGGAAAATTTAAAACTAACTTTGAAAACCAAACTTACATTAGTTACAACATTACAAAAGTTAACAAAGTTTAAGTTTGAACAAAGTATTTATATATACAAACTCCACCAAGGAGCTAAACCAAAATATAACTACATATCCCATCTAGGACATAAACGTACCCAACAACCCAAAAGACGTGTACAAAATCCTCCCCGTCCTCACTGGTCAGGTCCTCCTGTCTCAGTCCGATCTAAAACATTAAAGGGAGAAGGGTGAGAATAAATCTATAAGTTATTATGAATGCAACAATATGTCAAGTAAGATGCAACACATACAACGTGCATATAACACATTGGAAAAGCCGTAAACACCTTACATTACCTTGGTTTACCTTTTTCCGTCTGAAAATAAGTCGTACAACATTGGGAGATAAACTCCACTCATTTGTGAACTGCTTGAGCATATTTACATCTTATAAGACCCGTTTTTCAGGGAACCATATAAGATACTAGCAACTCTATAAGGCTTTTGGCTCAATACAGATGCAATAACCCCAATCTATAAAATTGATCGCATTCCGTTATACCCCTAAACATCAGCTGATTAACACAAGTTCAAGCACATAATAGTTACTTGAAATGAAATCCACCAAAGGAATAAGAAATATAACAACATGGTAAATCATACTCATGTTCAAATCAATACCATAATGTAACATACATTTCATACACTATTTATATCACAAACCATGGATATGAACTCAAGTAAGGCTACAATGTATATTAAACAAGCCTTACATGCTCAATATGCAATAATACATAACCTCTATAAAGGTCCAAGTTCAATTTACCAAGTTTGATTCACTATGGTTAAGTCACAAATCAAGGATGCCAAGCCTTTTCCGAACAATATTTAAACTACTTCCACAATTCCATTTTGACCAATTAAAACATCATTGTGTAGCTAAAGTGTTCTACTTTACTTATAGTTAAAGAGGGTTCAATTATGTTCTAAGTTGAATAGGTTTATACAGCTTTGAAAATGGTTCAGTGTTGCCAGGGCATGGCACGACTCGTGCCATTGCAGCCCCAATTAAATCAGCACGAGTGACAATATTTGCACGACTCGTTTTCACGAGTGGGCCAAGGGAACGAATTGTGCCAAAGGGCACGACTCGTGCCAAGGCCAAAATCAGACATCAGAAACTGATTTCAGCAGAGGCCAAAACAAAAAGCCATGTACCAATTTCCTCTGTTTCTAAACTACCAAAATAGGTCCTAAACAGTACCAAAACTGATACCAACCCATTTCATACTCCATTTAACACAATTATAAGGTGCCATCACCATTTCCCAACCATTTAACTCAAGAAAATTGGCTAAACACTCATGAACAAACTTATAACCATTCCTTCAACCTTTCATTCTCAAGTGATACTATCCTTGGCAATTCTATCACAATACTATTCCTAAGAAATTTCCAACTACATCAATTATCATTTTAACTCAAGAAAATAATTACCAAAAATACCAAATACTTTATACAACATCAATAACACCAATAATCATGGAATAGACAAGTTTTGAAGGAAAATCATAATAACTTACTAAATAATGCGAAATGGAATATTTATTTGACCGGCTCTACACGATCCCCTCGTCACCCCGAACAAGAATATGCCATTGGATTTAAAAATGGAAAGGTAACAAAAAGGCTATAATTTTTGGAAGATGAGGTTAGGGTTTAAGCTTCCATGGAGTTTTGAAGAGAAAAATACTGAGGAAGATTTGAAATGAAGCTTCCTTAGTTAATTCCATGGATATATATCACATTTTACACTAAAGCTCCTCAAGGCTTGAATAACTTAGAACTAACAACCTCAACTTCTAAACTTTACACAAAAGCACCTTAACCATATATAAACATTTTATTTAAAATTTCAATTATTATTATCTTACTATAATATTTCACATTTATTTCTTTTAAGCCCTTGGTCATTAAAATTAATTCATTTTCATTCTACTTCACATAAATCATCAAAAATATAACTAAACACATATGAACTTAACAAGTAACATAAATAGTATAAAATAAAATACTACCACCCGAACCCCACGTGCTCAACGGGTAATAATATGGTGCCTAATCTTAGGGTCATGACACCTACTCCCCCTTAAAGAAAATTCGCCCCAAATTTTGAATAACTTACTTGCACGCTCAAACAACCAAGAATATTTTTCTCTCATCTCCGATTCTAGCTCCCACGTTGCTTCCTCGATTGTATGATTCCTCCATAGAATTTTCACTACCGGGATGCTCTTAGTTCTCAATTCTTTAACTTGGAACTCCAATATTCTCAACGGTTCTTCAACATAGGACATATTAGCTTGAATTTCTTCGGGAGGTGAACTCAAAATATGGGAGGGGTCGTGGCAATACTTCCTCAACATTGAAACATGGAACAAATCATGAAGCAAGGAGAAGGATGGAGGCAACGCTAAATGGTAATCCAATTCCCCAATCTTCTCTAAGATCTCAAATGGTCCCACAAATCTCGGAGCTAGTTTCCCTTTATTCCCAAACCTTTTTATCCCAGTCCTAGGAGAGATCTTCAAGAATACTAGGTCGCCAACCTGAAAGGATAAGTCTCGCCTTCTATTGTCGGCGTAACTCTTCTGTCTACTCTGAGCCATCTTCAATCGATCTCGGATCACCTTGATTTTCTCCGTTGAATCTCTAACCAAATCTGGACCCCAAAGCTTGGCTTCACCAACTTCATCCCAACACATAGGAGATCTACACTTTCTACCATACAACACCTCATACGGAACCATCTCAATACTAGATTGGTAACTGTTATCGTAAGCAAACTCAACCAATGGTAGATGATCCTCCCAAGATAAGTGAAAATCCATCACACAAGCTCGTAGCATATTCTCAAGTATCTATATAGTTCGTTCCATCTGCCCATCTGTTTGAGGATGAAATGTCGGGCTAAAACATAATTTAGACCCCAAAGCTTCATGCAATGCCCTCCAAAATATAGAGGTGAATCTCGGATCTCTATCAGAAATAATGCTAACTGGAACTCCGTGGAGTCTAACAATCTCTCGCATATATAGTTGAGCTAACCTCTCCATCGAAAACTTGGTTGACACCGGAAGAAAATGAGTCGACTTCGTCAATCTATCAACGATAACCCAAATAGCATCCATCTTCTTCGCGGTAAGAGGCAAACCAGTTACAAAATCCATTGAAATTCCTTCCCATTTCCACTTCGGAATGTCTAAAGGTTGAAGTAGCCCCGCCGGTCTTTGATGCTCGACTTTGACTTGTTGACAAGTTAAACACTTAGACACAAAATCTGCAATTTCTCTCTTCATCCCATTCCACCAATATCCACGTTTCAAATCTTGGTACATCTTCATACTACCCGGATGAATAGAAAACTTGGATTTATGACCATCCTCTAACACACGCTTCTTGATCTCCGGTGATGAAGGAACACAAATCCGGCCTCGAAAAGTTAAAACTCCATCTCTTTTCAACGCAAAATCCCCGGCTTTACCATCTTGAACTTGGCTCAAAATTTTCTTCAACTCCGGATCATTTTGTTGAGCTTCCACTAAATCTCCATACAAGGTTGGAACAACTCGGACATTCGAAAAAATCAACTCATGTCTTGACTCTCGGGAACTCAAAGTTGACAAATAAGCCTTTTGGCTAATCGCATCCGCAACAACAATTGCCTTCCCCGGATGATATGAAATCACACAATCAAAATCCTTCAAGAATTCTAACCATCTTCTTTGCCGGTTATTCAACTCCTTTTGAGTAAAAAAATACTTCAAGCTTTTATGGTCTGTGAAGATCTCAAATCTCGCCCCATAAAGATAGTGTTTCCACTTATGCAATGCGAACACAATCGCAGCCAATTCCATGTCATGGGTAGGGTAGTTCTGTTCAGCCGGTGACAACTTCCGAGAGGCATATGCAATCACTTTCCCACCTTGCATTAAAACATATCCCAATCCTTCCTTTGAGGCGTCACTAAAAATAACGAAGTTCTCGCAACCGTCTGGAAGGGTAAGAACGGGAGCTGATGTCAACCTCCTCTTCAACTCATCAAAACTAGCTTCACACTTTGAATCCCATATAAAAGGTACATCCTTTTGAGTTAGCCTTGTCAACGGAGTCTCAATGCGAGAAAAATCCTCAATGAATCTTCTGTAATACCCCGCCAAACCAAGAAAGCTACGAACCTCTGTCACAGTTGAAGGTTGCTTCCAATTGACAACGACTTCAATTTTGGAAGGATCAACGGATATCCCCGAACTAGAAACCATGTGCCCCAAGAAAGATATCTGCTCGAGCCAAAACTCACACTTGCTGAACTTGGCGAACAATTGCTTCTCACGGAGAACGAATAAGACAATCCTCAAATGATTCTCATGCTCTTCCCGGGACTTGGAATAAACAAGGATGTCGTCGATGAAAACCACTACAAAGCTATCAAGATACGGCTTGAATATATGGTTCATCATATCCATGAATATGGCTGGAGCATTAGTCAACCTGAAAGGCATAACCACGAACTCATAGTGACCATATCTCATCCTGAAAGCTGTCTTTGAAATATCATCCAGTCTAATCTTCAACTGATGGTATCCGCTTCTCAAATCAAGCTTTGAGTAAATCACGGAACCTTGGAGTTGATCAAGCAAGTCATCGATATGCGAGAGAGGTTACTTGTTCTTAATGGTTGGTTGGTTCAACAAACAGTAATCTATACACAATCTCAAGGTGCCATCCTTTTTTTGGACAAATAAAACCGGTGCTCCCCAAGGTGACACACTTGGACGGATAAACCCCCGGTCTAACAACTCTTGCAACTGAGTCTTCAACTCTTTCAAATCATCCGGAGCCATTCTATAGGGCGATTTAGAGATAGGAAAGGTGCCGAGCACTAAGTCAATACAAAACTCGACCTCCCTATCCGGAGGCATAGAGTACTCACTTGAGAACACTTCACCAAATTCAGTAACAACCGAAATATTAACTAACTCGGGGGATTTCTTATTGGAATCTACCAAGCCAAATACCCCGCATACCCTTTAGAGATCATTTTTCTAGCTTTTAAAGCAGAAATGACATGTATACCAAACATAGATCTATCCGCATCAAACACAAAAGTAGGCATATCAGGCATAGCAAATGAGACCCTCTTTCTACGAAAATCTACCAAAGCATGGTAATGACTCAACCAGTCCATACCAAGAATGACATCAAAGTCTCAGATTTGTAACTCTACTAAATCCACCGGCAATACATGCCCACAAATTTGCACATCACAACTATTATAGATCAAAGAAGAAGTGAGGCACTCTCCCATAGGAGTCAAAACCTCAAGCACATAAGGAATAAATTCAGGTAGCTTATGCAATGCAAATGCAAAATGGGACGCCACAAATGAATGGAAAGACCCGGGATCTATAAGGATGCGGGCCTTAACTCCTGAGACAGGAACAATACCTCTAATGACAACATTTGGGTCAACCTCTCCTCTTCCTAAGGCAAACACTCACCCCTGAACTCTATCTTTAGGCTTCCCTTCTTTATCTCTTTTAACTCCTCCTCTTGGTCCACCTTGCCCACTACCTGATGCTTAGCCTAGAAGCTTAGGTCAATTCTTCCGGAAATGACCATCTGCTCACTCTAAGAATTTTCCCAACTTGCTCCAGCACCTATATTCCGAGTGACCCACCTATTTTCAAAACCCACAAACAATCCCAAACCGTCTTGAAGAAGGATGAGCTGGTGGAGTCGCCACATTTCCACTTCTTGCTACCCCCGGGGCTGAGAACCGCTGCTGCCCTCTACTTTGTCCCGAACCTTGGCCTTGGAATTTCTGCTTACTTCCACTTCCACCTTCAGACTTACCCTTATGCTCATCAATATCATTCTCAATTCAATATGCCATATTCACGGCCGCTTGAAAGTTGATGAAGTCATGTGTCAATAACTTATTCCTGAACTCCAGCCTTAACCCCTTCACAAACCGATATACCCGTCTCTCTTCTTCTGGCACCAAATGGGGACAATATCGAGCTAGCTCCATAAACTTCGCAGAGTACTGTGCTACAGTCATTGTTCCTTGCTCCAATCTCAGAAATTCCACCTCCTTTTGTCTCTTGTAACCATCGGAATGAAGTGATCCCGAAACTTGCGTGTGAAGTTCTCCCATGTCTGTGGTGTATGATCTCGGTCCTAACCATCCTTCACTACATGCCACCAATGCTCGG
This sequence comes from Adenophora triphylla var. japonica, assembly GCA_022495995.1. NCBI lineage: Eukaryota > Viridiplantae > Streptophyta > Magnoliopsida > Asterales > Campanulaceae > Adenophora > Adenophora triphylla. The sequence goes on from JAFEMH010000361.1 coordinate 13,530, forward strand.
CTGGTCCCTCCAACTTGAAGACAGTTGTGAATGTGGTGCCCAAGATTACGGCATTTTTTGTGTTGAACCGCTTTCTCGTGTAAGGGGTCACTACCTCACATCGGTTTGAAGACATCCGGTTTAAATTGAAAAATAGAGTCGCCACGCCATTTTGATTTCCTCAAAACTTTGAAAAAAAGGATTAGGGTCCGGAGGTTAAGTTACCCCTTGGGAAGAATGTTTGGCGTTCACCCAAGGAGCCTTGCCGAAGCAAGTCTTCCAAGATCCAATTTTCGTGCTTGCTTTTGTGCTTTCGTGTGTGCGTGTGATTTGAAAAGGAGGGAATGTGCCAAGTGATCTTCCAACGTATAAACCATGAGTTGGTTATCGATCAGGATTCCTTGGATTTTGATATGTTCGGGACTTTGATCCCGGGCTCATCTTAGACTTACGACCATCATTAAGTGACCTTTGGTCATATGTGATAGGGATAGGGACACCTCTTTTATAGTCCAAGAATGAGACTCTTTAGAAAGGAAAGACCTTTGCCCATCAATCCTACGTCTTGAGACGATTCGAGCTTGATAGGGACATTTATGCTCATCTCAAGTGATGATCGGAGATATGGGACTTAGGTTCGTCCATTTCTAAAGGGACTTCGACTATGGCATCTTTATGCGGAGGAAACGATGTAAAGATATGACCTTTACACCGCTACACCCCAAGAGATGCTTCAAGTACCAAAAGGGACTAAGGGGAGGGGTATAAAGATTGGATTTTTATACTCATCCTATGCATTTTTGTGCCTTAGGAAGGTCACTAGGCAATCCTTGGAGAGTGATCCAACCATGAGGGACATGGGGGAGTTACATTTGAAGGTAAATATGACATTTTTATGCAAACAAGTGTAAGAAACACTATGAAAACTAATACTAGGAATGTAAAGGGGAGACCTTTATGGCTTTCCTATGTCCTTTAAGAACCATTTAGGCGGACAATCCTTGGAAGCAAGGTCTATGGGAAAGGGATGACGTTTATGTAAGTAAAGATGACATTTTTAATGAAAAGATGACATTTTTATATGATAAAGATGACATTTTTCACATCATCATGTGAGGGATCCACCCTAGAACAAGCCATTTGTGGTCTTATTGTTCATCCTTGGGATGGATTCTCCATGAATCCTATGTGATAGGGGGAAAGGGAATATGATGATCTACATGGTAAAGATGTGATCTTTATGACAATAAATCACATAAAATAGCAATAAATGGCAATATGGAAAGCAAGTAAGCAATATGACAAGATGACAAGTATATTTCAAAGAGAAAAGGAGGAGAGGTTACCAATGGTGGTGTTTCTCTATCTCCCTTGAAGTTTTCCTAAGGAAGGAGTGACTTTGGAGGGATTTTGGAGAGGAGGGAGGTGATTTTGACTGAGGTTTGATTTTTGGATTTTCGTGTTTTGAATTTGGCAGAGTAACAGTGCTCAAAATTGTATATCAAAATGAATATAGGAGGCCTCTATTTATAGGCAGTTTTGTGCTTCCTAATGAAGCCGTGCGACATTAACCTTTGGCAAAAGAAGCCATGCGATCTTATCCTTTAATGACTCAGCCTATTTCTAGAATCATGCAAGGTGGCATTCTAGAAGGTCTTTCCAGCGAGGGACTACATGGAATTTTAATTCCTTACAAGTCCTTTGCCCCTCGAAAGGTTTGGGAAAGTTGCCAAATTTCCCTTGAACTTTAGGAAAGTCCGGGGAATTGCCGGGAAACCTTACCGGAAGGCATGAGCCAGATTTGGGTACTTACAAAAGCCCCTCGGCAACATCACTTGCAGGGCGAGTGGGGTTGTCGATAAAAAAGGATCCAATCTGGCGAACTGCCGAGACGGGTTGGGTGACCGAGGAGGTCGAGTGGCTGAACCTTTGGAAGGCTACCTATGTATCCTAGAGGAATCAAGCCATGATCGTAGTTCGGAAAAGATCCGTTGGGGAATGGGGTGTCATATGTGACGAATTGGATGAACCTAAAGTAGGCTACCTACGTATCCCGGAGGAATCAAGCCAGGTCATAGTTTGGGAAAGATCCACTGGAAATGGCGAAGAGAGACTGATATCTTGCTAGGAAGATGGAAGGAAAGTGACCTAGGAGGTCAAATGGCTGATCCTACTGGGGATATGCCAACTGAAGAAAGTGACCAATGTGGTCGGATAGCTGGACCTTTATGAGGGGCTACTCCACTATATGAGGAGTGATGAAGGGAAAAGGGCGACCAATGTGGTCTGATGGCTGGACCTTTATGAAAGGCTCATGCACCACGGAGGAGTGATGAATGAAAGAGGTGACCAATGTGGTTGGATGGCTGGACCTTTATGAAAGGCTACCAACGTATCCCGAAGGAATCAAGCCTTGGTCGTAGTTCAAGTCTCACTAGATAGTTAGGAACATGTCTAGGATCCTTGAGGTTTTGACGATTAATGGAAGAGTCACCTTATTGACAATTAATAGAGGTTGTCACCTTATTTGATAATTAATGGAGGTTGTCACCTGATTTGACAATTAATGGAGGTTGTCACCTGATTTGACAATTAATGGAGGTTGTCGCCTAAAGAAACTAAAGCTTACGTCGCTATCGAGGAGATAGAGGTATCAGAAGTTGGGGAACTAAAGCGTACTTCACTATCTAGGAGATAGAGGTTGCTATAGTTTGGGGAACTAAAGCGTACTTCACTATCTAGGAGATAGAGGTAGCTAAAGTTTGGAAAACTGGAGCATACTTCACTATCTATGAGATAGAGGTAGCTAGAGTTTGGAAAACTGAAGCGTACTTCGCTATCTAGGAGATAGAGGTAGCTAAAGTTTGGAGAAACTGAAGCGTACTTCACTATCTAGGAGATAGAGGTAGCTGAAGTTTGAGTCTTGACAATTCGGAGGATGTCGCCTAGCGTTGTTCCGTTATAACAGAAGTAACGGAGGCGCTTCGAGAGGAAAGTTTATTCTCCTTAGAGATAATGGGTATCCTTGGGAAACAGCGTTACTCTGGTTAAGAGATAACGGGAATTACATGCCTAAATGGAAAGTCCAGGGGCAAAAGTGTAAATCCAGCTCAGAGCGGATGAAGCCGCCCGACGAGAGATGGGGAAAAAGAAGCCGTCCGGCTTGAATCTTAATTTCACCAGATTATTTAAACATAATTGAAATGGGCAAGGGTGCCATTGTTGTCTTTGTTTCTGCCGAGGAGAAGAGAGAGAGTAGAGAGAGAAATTTTCGAAAATCTTCAATTCCCTTGCTTATACTACTCGACGAAACCTCAATCTATTGGGGTAAGCATTCTTGATTTGCTTGATTTTGTCAATTTTGATTGAGTTTCGATTGATTTAGGGCTTGACCCGATTTTTTAGGAATTTTTCGACTGATTTTGTTGATGATTTTGGGAGTTTGGTGATTAACCTATGAGGCTAAGGACATAAATGAACATGCATGTGCAATTCATTTGAGAAAAACATGAGAATGACTCATTTTTGAAAGTAAAGTAAGAAAAATAATGTCTAAAACGTGACGGAGTTCTTGCATGTGCTAGAACTAGGTCAATTTCTGATCATGGATGAGAAAACAAGATTTTGGACGATGAAAAGGATTCTTGCAGGCCATTTTTGGAAAATTAAAACTTATGTGCAAAGAATTTTGTGAAAATTGGACTTTTGTACTTAGGAGAGCAATGTGCTCGGGATGACGTTCTTCAAATGATGAAAGACACGTTTTCAAGGCAAAAGATGCTAGAAATCTCTTATGAATGCTTTTCTTTGAAATTATGTGCACTTTTGAATGCATGCTTTTGAGATGAAATGAAGGACTGACACATTTTTGTTGTGTTTTCCTATAGGAGAGCAAGTCAAGGGGACCCGCTGAGGTGGCGGTGAAGTTGTGGGATAGGATGCCCAACTTCGAAAAGGATGGGGTAAATACCAAGCAGTTGGTGATGGCTATAGGGCACGATTCTTTCATTGACACTATTGGTAGAGGTATTCATGTGACCTCTAAGAGTAAGGGGCTGGTCCAGGCCCTCTTGGAGTTCTGGTGGGACACCACTCACATCTTTCATCTTAGCTGGGGAGAGATTACAGTGACTCTGACTGATTTCATTGCTATTACCGGCTTGCAGTTCACTGGGAGGCCTGTGACTTGGAGAGATCACATTTTTGCAGCCGATTTCAGAGCTTTGGTGGGATTTGACCTCCATCCTAATGGGATTGGGATGGAGGCGAGGTTTGTGGAGGTGGCGGTTCTGGAGTATATGCAGGGGTTTGCCGCCAATGAGGTGACTGCCCACCAGCTCGCGAGAGCTTTTCTGTGGTTGATGCTGTCAGTCACTATTTTTGCGAACTCTGGGACATTAGCAATGCTTTGCCTTCTTGACTCTTTGGAGGATTTGGATGAGGTTGGGGCGGTCTCTTGGGGTGAGGCCGGATTGGCTGAGCTATACTTCTCTTTGGATTTGTACAGCCGTAACAAGGCTGCTTCTATGGATTGTTTTTCTTTTGCTTTGGAGGTACTCTCACTTTCTTTTCTCTTTTTTATTTTTCTGTCTTGAAATTTTTATGAGAGAAATGACCTTTTTTGTTTTGAACATGCAGGTCTGGTTCTGTGAGGTGATCGGGTTCTTTCCTTGGAACCAACAGAGTGATCCAGAGATCTTCCCGACCATGATTCGTTGGAGGGTAAAGGCTAGAGATAAGTTCAACAGGAAGACCCGAATTACTTTCGATTACAAGATGGTGAGACCCGTTGTCAACAGGGACGGTCACGAGGGGGTGGATTTTTATCCTTGGGGGAGGTACCCGAAGGCCTTGATAGGGGATGCCTTGGTGGCGACCAGGCAGAGGAGATGGCTGACAATGCTGACCTGTGACATTATTTATCTGGGGGATCGCTTCTCCAAGCAGCATGGCCATGTCCCTCCTTTAGGTGCTATCACTCCTCATGACCCTCCGCCGCTCATGCTGCAGCCCAGAAACTGGTAAGCGGATGAGATAGAGAGGTATCAGGCTGGTGTGGCGGTCGAGGAGTATTTCAACTTTGCTACCCCATATGCCACCTTTGTGGAGGCGCGGTTGAGGACACTGCAGAAGCTGGTGAAGATAGTTGTCACTCAGGGGTACGGGGAAGCAGAGCCAACTAATCCGCCTATGCCTCCTGCTCATCTCTCATATATGGTAAAATGGGTACCGAGGAGATTCATGGTGCCTATTCCAGACACGAGGGAGCCCCAATATACTCTGCCTGCTGATAGCACTATAAGTATATCTAGGTTCCTTCTCTTTTCGAATTTCTTTGCTTTCTGTGATTTTGAACTTTTCTTGAGATTTTCTGAGTTTTTCTTCTCTTTTCTCGCAGGTTCCTGCTCGTATCTATGACGGCTTGGTACGGCAGAATAGGGGCTGGAAGGAGGTGGCTCGGTCCTTTCTGAGGAAGCTAGCCTGCGCTTCTAGGGCTGGGGCGAATGTGTAGGAGCCCGTGCGCAAGAGAAGGCATGTTAGGAGCACAACCTCTACCTCATCAGCCTCAGGATACCAGACCTCCTCCACTAGGGCCGTGCCTCGGGGACAGGGGCCCAATACGGACATCTTAGAGCAGCTGGCGGAGTATGAGCACGTGACCGTCAATCTGTCTGACGTGAGTGATGATGAAGATTTGATGAGGAATCCTGAATTCTATGAACTAAGCAGCGACGACGATGAGTCGGAAGCTTAGGAATCCTTAGGTTGAACTAGGAGAGAGAGAGACAAACAATGAACAATTTATGCTCAATTTGTTATTTTTTCATTTTATTTGGGCGCCAAGGAGGCGAAGACAATGTACTAATCCTTTATTTGCTTTTCTTATTGATGCTTTATGTTTTTGCATATTACTTGAGCCTCGGGGTAGCTTTTTTGCTTGGAAATGGGGCGGAAATTGGTCCGAAATGGTTTGTGATGATATGTGATTGTATGAATGGTGTTTGGACATGTTTTTATGCAGGTTTTGTTGAGAAAGTGGGGTGAGAATTCCACTTGGACAACAGCTTTGGCTGCTGCAGATTTTTTTTCTGCAGAAGCGAATGAGGCCGTCTGGCCAGGTCCAGGGCAAAAGAAGCCGTGCGGCTGTAACCCTTGTCTGAACTGGTTTTTTTCCAAATAAAATCAAGGAAGGGCCTTTTCATTTCATTTTCACCCTAAACTTGTCACAACTGATCCCAGAGCATATTTTTGACCAAAAATCATCAACTTCTATCACTTGCCATGGAAAAACCAATCAGATTGCAAAAGGGGAAAATAGACCGTTTTCTATCCGATCTTCAATCTTGGATGAGACACAACTTTCAATCTAATAAGGGGCTATTCGATACTACCTTCAAGATCAAATCTTTATGGCATTTGAAGGATCTCCCACCCGATTGGGACCTTTTGAGGGCCGCAACGAGGTTTTTGGAAGTTCGGAGACATGTTTACTGCTTTTCTTATAACGAACTCGTCCCAACCTTCGAAGACTTCCGGGCATTGATTGGGGGTCCAGAAATTGAAGCCGTTTCAATTCCTCTGACCGGAGACGTGCTGGTGACAGTAAAGTTGGCATCTTTTCTGCAGATTTCTCCAGAAGAAGCCGAGGGAATGATGGTAGCCCCTGACAGGATCGATATTTCTGACATCCTGAGCAGGTTTGGGTCTTCGGATACGGCTGTGACCACGGTGGCTATGGATGCTTTTATCCTCTGCGTGTTCTCTTTTCTATTTAATGTTGAGTCCTTAGGGGTCTGCCATAGTGGCCTTTTGGATATGGTCAGGGATTGCAGGGCTGGGAAAGACATCATCCTGCTGGTTTTGGGTGAGACTCTGCATGGCATTGATAGGATGGCTAGGGGGACCATTTCATGAGGTCTAGCAGCCCAGCAGTGCTGACTCTATGGTTACAAGAGAGACTTGGGGCTTTGCCTGGGGCTTCGCCTACTCAGTACCCTTGGGTGATTTCCCGGAGAGGTGCACCTAGGCAACATGATCAGGGTGGCTGGGAGCTGATGATGGCTCGGCTGTCTACCTCTGACATTCACTGGTGGGTGCCTCACTGGAGGTTGCATACTCGGAGGACGTTTCAGGAGTCCTATGTAGTGAAGGTTCCGGGGCTTTATTGGTCGTCCTTCTACATACCCTGCTTAGTATCCAGGCAGTTTGGGACATTGCAGGAGCCATTGGACGATTGGGAGGACATCCATACCATGGAGGTGGTGCCTTTTAATATGAGGGATTCAGCCAGCTTTTCATTTTTCTCGAAGGCATGGACATACACTGCTTTTCCACCCAGGGCTATTCTTAAGAGCAGGAAGAGTATCATCTTGAGGGAGATAGGGGCAACTCAGGTCGTTTTGGTAGAGAGACGTCAGGCTTTATTGGGGGCTGACTGTGACTCGGGCAGGGCTTTGAGGGAAGCTGAGGCCAAGGCTAGCTCCCATAATCGATTGGGTGATCTCATTAGGGACATGGAAACCCGATATGAGAGGCTATCGGAGGTCGCTCCTCTTACTGAGGCTCAGAGGGAGGAGATACGGGCTCGTGCCAGGGTAGAGAAGGCACTTATTGACACAGGCTTGGTGGAGGCTCCAGTGAGGATACCTGAAATTGGGATGAGGGAGTCCAACATCATAGAGAAAAAGAGGAAGAACACTCGACGGGGTCGAGGTAAAGGGAAGAAGAACAAGGAAGACTCAGTGAATGACGACTGAGAGATCTATTCCTAGGATTCCCTTACTGCCATATGCAAACAAAATAGATTATTAGGTCCCTTTTTTTTAGATCTTTATAGCAGGTTAGCAGAGTCAAGAGTAGACCGTGCTTGAACTCATCAAAAAGTTTTTGATTTGTAATTAACAAGAGATATTATCTTAGAAATTTATAAGACACATTTCATGGAAACTATGAATGTCTTATTTATTGTTTAGACCGAACCATTTTCTGGCTGCCAGTATTCCCCTTTTACAAGAAAGACTAAGGAGCTCAGGTCTTCATAGTTCATTCTGGTGAACTATTGAGATTTTTGCTTGTTTTTTTTTTTGTATGTGCAACCCTGTTTTTTGCCTAGACCGCCCTTTTTGGGTTTTCAGCCTAGCTGGGCATTACTCTTTTTGCACTACATATTTTTTTTTATGTGCAACCCTGTCTTTTGCCTAGACCGCTTTTTTTTGGGTTTTCAGCCTAGCTGGGCATTACTCTTTTTGCACTATATATTTTTTCTTTTTCTTTTTTTCTTTTTTAATTATTTTTAATTATTTTTTTATTTTTTTAGACATAATACCTGCGGAGCTTATCACCGTTGACTGGGTGGACAAAGGGATTGCCGTCCAGGTCCGCAAGCTTCATCGCCCCTCCCGAAAGTATCTTCTGTACCACATACGGGCTAATCCAAACGGGTTCCCATTTTCCCAGAGGGTTGTCTCTGGTGGGGGGCTTTACCTTCAGCACTAAGTCACCCTCTTTGATGTCCCTGGCCATTCGCCTCTGGTAGGCTCGGGTGTGTTCCATAGCTTTTAGCCTTCTTTCATCAAGTAGGGCCAATTCATCATGCCGACTGTGTAGCCATTCTATTTCATTGACGCTGTTTTCCAGGAGGACCCTTAATGACGAGATTTCCAACTCTACTGGCAACACTGCTTCCATCCCATAAGTCAGGGCAAAGGGAGTTTCTCCCATGGCTGTTCTAACAGACGTTCTGTAGCCCCAGAGTGCCAGATACAGCTTTTCAGGCCAGTCACGACCACGGGTGTCCATTTTCCGGATAATTCGTTCGAGTGCCTTATTGGCAGCTTCTACTACTCCATTGGTCTGAGGTCTGTATGGGGATGATTTGTGGTGAGTGATCCTGAATTCTGACAGCAATCTATCGCAGTTCCCTTCAAAGTGCGACCCGTTATCTAAAATGACCTCATTAGGCACCCCATATCTGCACATGATATTTTCTTTGACGAACTGGGACACCTTTTTGGAGGTGAGTACCTTGTAGGACTTGGCTTCTACCCACTTTGTGAAGTAGTCGACCGCCACTAACACAAATTCATGCCCATTGCTTCCAGCCGGGGCTATCTTCCCTATCACGTCAATACCCCAAGTTGCAATTGGCCAAGGAGTCGTCATGCAGTACAGGTCATGAGGCGGAAGATGATTGAGGTTGGCAAACAGTTGGCATTTGTCGCACTCTCGGACGTGCTGGACACAGTCTATTTCCATGGAAATCCAGTAATAGCCCATTCTGAGGATTACTTGCATCAATGCCCTGGCATTCATATGAGGACCGCAGGGACCATTGTGGACTTCGATCATTAACTCTCTTGCCCTTTCTTGGGTGACACATAAGAGGAGTGGTCCCTGGTACCATTTCTTATACAGGTCGCCCCCTAGAATGACATAGTGAGAGGCCAACTGTTTCAGGGCTTGCAAACTTTTGGCTTTGATGCCTTCCCTTGGTCTACCTTCTTCATCCCTGAAAGCCGACTCCCCATCTTTGAGGAACTGATAAATCTGACTGTACCAGGGTTCCTTGACAGGCTCGGGTCCCAAGTCTATTTCACAACAGAAAGCCAGGGCTTCTCTTCTACCCACTCTGAATGGTTTTATTGCCTTTCCCTCGGGGATCTCTACCAATGAGGCTAGAGTAGCTAAGGCATCTGCGAATATGTTCTTGTCCCTTGGCAGGTAATGGAAAGTTACTTCTTTGAACTGCTCAGTCAACTCTTCCATGTAGGCATGATATTTTTGAAGGTTAGGATCCACAGTCTTCCACTTGTTGGAGACCTGGTTGATGATCAGGGCTGAGTCTCCATAGACCTCGAGTTCCTTGACATTCCTTTCTAAGGCAGCTTCTAAACCAGCAATGCAAGCTTCATACTCTGTAGCATTGTTTATGGTAGGGAAGTTCAACTTAATGGCTATTGGCGTGTGCTCATCTTTCGAATCGACCAGTAGCATTCCTACGCCATTTCCTCTTTTGTTAGCAGCTCCGTCAAAGAATAGCTGCCATCAGTTCTCAGGCTCAATTACGAAGATCCCTTCAATTGGGAATTGGGGCTCAGGCCCACCGTCCTCATTGCTAGGGAAGTTTTCCATATGGTCTGACAGCGCTTGACCTTTGATTGCCTTTCTCGTCACATAGTTGATGTCATACTCATCCAAGAAGAATGACCACTTTGCTAGACGCATCGAAAAGGAAGGCTTGTCGAAGATGTACTTGATGGGGTCCATTTTTGAGACCAAGTTCACAGAGTGGGCTTGCATGTAATGCTTCAGCTTACCGACTACCCAGACCAGTCCTGCACAAGTCTTTTCGCATGCCAAGTAATTGAGCTCACTTCCTTGCAGCTTCCGACTGACAAAGTAAATGGCGTTTTCTACCCGAGAGTCCTTCTTCTCCTGAGCCAGTATAGCCCCAACTACCGTATCAGTGACAGTGAGATAGAGCAGAAGAGGTTTCTGTCCATATGGGGGGCATAGCATCGGGGGATGTACTAGGTACGACTTGATTTGGTCAAAGGCATCCTGGCATTCCTCAGTCCATTCTGTGTCTGTATTCTTCTTCATGAGCTTGAAGATGGGCTCGCACATGGTAGTCAGCTGGTTGACAAAAACGGCTGATGTACTGTAATTTGCCCATAAAGCTTTTGATCGCTGTCTGGGTTCGAGGCTGCCTCATGTCCATAATGGCCTTGATCTTTCAGGGATCGAATTCAATACCTCGTTCCGTGACCATATACCCAAGGACTTTTCCCCTTGTCACTCCAAAAGTGCATTTGGCAGAGTTCAGTCTCATGGAATGCTGTCTCAACCTTTCAAAGAACTTTCTCAGGTCAACAAAGTTCTGTCCATCCTTACCTTTGGAATGGATTATCATGTCATCGACATAGACCTCAATTTCCTTGTGGATCATGTCGTGAAAGAGTGCAGTCGCTGTCGTTTGATACGTAGCCCCGACATTCTTAAGCCCAAAAGGCATCACCGTATAGCAGTACATTCCCCACGGTATGGTGAAGGCTGTCTTTTCTTGGTCCTCCTCGGCCATCTTGATCTGGTTGTAGCCAGAAAAGCCATCAACGAAGGATTTGACTTCGTAGTTAGCAGTGGCATCCACTAGAATGTCTATGTTAGGCAAGGGATAGTCGTCTTTGGGGCTGGCCTTGTTCAGATCCCAGAAATCTACACAACAGCGCACCTTCCCATTGGCCTTAGTCACAGTCACGATGTTGGATAACCATGTCGGATATTCGATGACCCTGATAAATCCTACCCGCAATAGCTTCTCAATCTCTTCTTTAACCTGTAGGGACCACTCTAGCTTGATCTTTCTCAATTTCTGCTTTACTGGCTTGGCATCTGGTGCTAGAGGGATTCTGTGCTCCACAATCGAACTATCTAGCCCCGGCATATCCTTATATGACCATGCAAACACATCCATATATTCTCTGAGCAGATTGACCAGTCTGTCCTGTTCAGTCCCCTGGAAGAAGTTCCCAATCTGTGTCTCTTTAGGTTCCTCGACAGTACCCAAGTTAACACTTGTCAAAACTTCCTCGGCATCTTGGGCTCGATTTTCCTCTTTGTCTGTAACCTGCTTAAAGACTTCTTTAATGTATTGTTCGTTTAGTGTGTTTTGCATCTTTTTCAAATGATTCATTATTAACTGTTGTTAAGTTATTAGTTAATTTATCATTTGTTAAGTTGGCAATAAGGGGATACTCAGAAAGATCTATCATTTCATTCAAAGCGAAAGGAAAGATGACATTGGCTACATATTCATAATCTTCAGGCGTGAGGCCTTCGGATGACTCGGAGGATTGGAATTCGAAGACTCTTGACTCACATGACTCTTAACCCTAATGACTCTGGACCCTACACTACTTATTGACTCGAAGTGTTTGATATGGGTTGGACTGGGGTTTTACTCTTTACTGCTGTTGCCCTGGGGAGAAGTAGTCTTGTTGGCGTTCTTCAAAAAGCTGGAAACTTCAAACTGATCAAAAGCCTGTCCAGGGTCATTCGTAGGTCGGTGCCTTGGGAAGATGGTGAGGGGATCTAGAGAAGCCTGATGAAATTTCTCAACAAGCTCGTCCGTGACAACCAGACTCATTGACTGGAGGGTCTGACTCATCTTGTCAAGACACTGTTGGTAGGTCATCTTCTCTATGCCGATCTTTGATATCACAACCTTGTCTGTGTAGCCAACAGGAGGGTTGGCCTGGATGATACTGATGAAGTCTTCTTCGGTGAGACTTTGATTCTACCTTGGTTAACCATGTATTCTATGGGAGTCTTGTATTTTGCCTCCAAGTCTGCTAGCTTTTTATTGAACTTCACAATGACAACAAACTCATAGGTTTCTGCCTCAAGAGGATCAATGATGACGGGAGTGTCGGGCTGGACTTTGTTTTGGCTGATTGGTTCCTTGGTGGGCTCCTTGGCGAAACTGACATAACAGTCGAATTTGCCTGAGGGCTCTCCTAGAGTTCCCACACTCTTATCCCCTGCTTCGTACCTGAAATTACCCGGGATTTCGTGCGGATGCGAAAGGAGGTTGTCTTTCGCGGGGTGTTGGTGTCTGAGACCTCGCTTCATGGGAAGGAAAATGAGGAGTCGCCACGCGGTTTTTGTATTTTGAGCCCAAAATGTTGAGAAACGGCTTTAGTGAAAAGGTGTCATTTTTATTGGTAGCAAAAACATAGGAAAAGGCTTTGAAAACGGGGGTCATTTTTATTGGTAGCAAAAATGAGTAAAAAGCTTTGAGTACCAGAGATTGTTAGGTTCGGAGGTCACGTTACGTTTCGAGAAGAGTATTACGAGATCACCCGAAACGCCTCGTATGACGAGTCTTTCTACCTTTCTCGAAATTGTGTGTGTGTGTGTGTGTGTTTTGAAATGGGGGCTTGAATGACAAGCTTAATCTTGGTTTGAATGTCAAACGTTGATTAGGTAACTTTGTTTGAAAAGACGAGCGTTTGCGTGGCAAACGTCGATTTTGAGTTTGAAATGAGCGTTTGCGTGGCAAACGTCGATTTTGACCTTGAAAAGAGCGTTTACGTGGCAAACGTCGATTTTGATCTTGAAAAGGAGTTCGAAGGTCGAACTCCGGTTTTGAACCGGGCGAGTCATTGTTAACGATTTTTACGGGAAAAAACGTATTAAATGATTTTGAGTGTCAAATGGCGGCTTTTAGTTTGAAGATGAGCGTTTGGATGCGAAACGTCATTTCGCGCGTTTTGAAAGTGAGTTCGAAGGACGAACTCCGGTTTTGAACCGGGCATTACATTGTTAACGATTTTTACGGGAAAAATGTATTAAATGATTTTGAGTGTCAAATGGCGGCTTTTAGTTTGAAGATGAGCGTTTGGATGCCAAACGTCATTTCGCGCGTTTTGAAAGAGAGTTCAAAGGACGAACTCTGGTTTTGAACCGGGCATTACATTATTAACGATTTTTACGGGAAAAAACGTATTAAATGACATGCGATCAACGAATCGGGTTGCGACTCGAACTTTGAAAAGTAAATACTATCATGATCCAAACGGGTCGGACTTTGTAAATGACAGTATTTAAATGCGGTATCGACGGAATCAAACGATCCGGAATCGTAAATGACGTTCAACGAGCCAAACGACTCGGAATTGTAAATGACGATCGACGAGGCCAAAATGGCTCAGAGTTGTAAATGACGTTCGACGGATCAAACGGTCCGGAATTGTAAATGACAGAAAAGTAAATGACGATCGACGGATCGATCGATCCGGAATAGTAAATGACATAAAAAGTAAATGGAACGGGGTCGGAACACCGTTTTAACCCGTGATTACTTCTCTTACGGGAAGAGAAGAGGATCGAGGGGCTAAAACGTATCGGACCCCGTTAGACGGAGGCATCTACATTTCAAGAACGTGGTTCGAAATGGTTGTAGCGACTGGCGCATAAATCGAGACGAAATAAGAGATTAGAGAGAGGGAGTTGTACCTATGGCTAGGGTCGACTCCTTTGTCTCGGGAGGTGTGTACGGGATACGGAAATTGGTTTTGAACGGTGTTTCGGAGTGGTGAGGGGCGTATTTGATCAAAATACAGAAGTTTCACGCGAATCGAGATGAAACGGGAGCTCGGGAGGGGTGAAACTCAGTTGGGCCGTGGGGTGGAGTGATTTTTTGGAGTGAAAAAATGTTCTCCTTTGGCTTTGACAGCAACTTCTATTAAAGGTGAATTTTCAGTAGGAGTCCGGCCGGACTTAGACTGAAATCCAGGGGGTTTTGTGAAAATTTGGAAATTGGAGGGACTTGCTGGCAATTTCTGAAGACTGCAGAGGGAGTCCGGCCGGACTTAGACTGTATACCAGGGGTATTTTAGTCTTTTCCCTTTGATTTCTGATTGAAGGGTGATGGGAGGGAGGTGGCATGGCTGCCACGTGTCCCATGACTCACCATTTGCATGGGAGTTCGTTCCTGGGTCCCGGTTTTGTCCGTTTTTTAAATAACAGTCCGGAAAATGTCCGAAACGCCCCCGGAAATTGCTGGAAAGTGCGTTTTTCAGGGAAAGACGTACTTTTACGTGTGATGACACGTGTTAAGTACGATTCGACATCGGGATGCACGGGGCAGTCCCGGGACGTCTCGTTGGCTTGGAACGGGGAGCTTTAACGGGTTTCGATTAACCTGGAGCGGGCCAGTTAACGGATTCCGGTTAACTTCTAATGAATTTTGATGATCCGGATTTAGGTACTTACAGTTAGCCCCTCAGCGATGTCTCCTCCGAAGGAGGTGGGGTCGTTGAAAAAGATAAGGATCCAAATCGGGATGCCTTACTTTGAAAGACCTGGGCGGTCAGCTGGCTGGACCCTTAGCGAAAGGATTCCTACGTATCCCGAGCAGGAATCAAGCCGATCGTAGTTCGTAGGTGCAAGGGCCGCGCGTGGGGACCTTGACTTGAGCGAGACTGTTAGGAGGCGTCTGAACCTGAGTGAGACCATTGCAAGGTACCGGAGCCTGAATGGAGACTATTGGGAGGCGTCTGAACCTAGGATTTCTGAAACCTTCGAGGGTGTGTGGCGCCTCAGATTGGAGTGGCTGGATCATACGAGGGCGTGTGGCGCCTCAAACCGGAGTTGCTGGATAAACGAGGGCGTGTGGCGCCTCAAACCGGAGTTGCGAGGATACATTTATCCTGAGACGAAGGCGTTCGTGCCTTGGATGCTGGGCTTACGATGACGGCCAGGTTTATCCTGCTGGGGATAGGGTGGCAAATGATAGGAACGGTTGTGTTAAACTGGCGTTATTAACAACACGGGAGGATTGACGTTCTAACCACGGGGTTAGGAACGGGATGTGGTCTCGGGAGAGACTGACACATCGCTGGGGAAGAGTGTCTCGGGTTCTGACGGGGTCAGTTAGGAACTGAAGGGGTTGATTGACGTTTCTTCCGTAGACGAATGGTCTTAGGATCTTGCTGGGGAGGAGTGTTCGGGCTTACAGCTGGCCAAAGAGGAATTGTTGTGCGGGCTTACCTTGATGGCCACTGAGGTGGGACGATCGGGCTTACGACTGGCGGCTGGGGAGAGTGAACATTGGTGAAAACCAATAAAATTTTAACGTCGGGAGACGGAATTGTAACTGGAATGTCTGGAGACATGATTGGGCGTTTGAATGTCAAACGTCAATCGAGGATTGAATTTAACGTCTGGAGACAGAATTGTAACTGGAATGTCCGGAGACATGATTGAGCGTTTGAATGTCAAACGTCAATTGGGAATTGAATTTAACGTCTGGATACGGGCTTGTAACTGGAATGTCCGGAGACATGATTGAGCGTTTGAATGTCAAACGTCAATTGGGGATTTAACGTCTGGAGACGAGCGTTAGTGAAAACTAACTGGGAATTTAACGTCTGGAGACGAGCATTAGTGAAAACTAACTGGGAATTTATCCTCGGGGGATGGGATGTTAGAAATGTCTAACTGGGGGGAAATTTTACATTTTTGCAGGCCAAAAGGGTAAAATTGGAACTGCCCAAAGTTGAGGGGCTGAATTGGAAGGAATCTTTTTTAAATTGCAGCAAGAGTCCAGCCGGACTTGGACTGAGTTTGACCAGGTTCAAATCAGCTCCAAGTCCGATGCAAACCATTCCCTTTTCCCCATTATTTCCGATGAGAGAGGAGAGAAAAGAGAGAAATTTTGCACCCCAAATTGTGAGGTTTGCTCAGATTTGTGAAGGAAAATTGCTATGGAAGGTGATTGGGAACCAATGGCTCGCCACGGAAGGACCGATGATGAAAGAATGCGGTTGGTTCGGACCATTCGAACCAATGTTCATCCATTGAATCCGGCGGAGTTCACCCGGCTAGGGATAAACACAACTCCAAAGGAGGGATCGAGAGACAGGTAAACTTCCTTCAAATTCCATTAATTTTAAGAATGTGCATTCTTTAAATGTTAGAAATTTGACTAGGAATGAGTTAGGGATTTTGGTGCCCGGATTGGGGCTTTTGACTTTGCTATGAACCTTTGTCGAAATTGACTAGGATGTAGTTCAATTGACACTATGGGTAGATGACAAAAAAAATTTGGTTGCAAAATTCCATGTCTAGATGCATTTTCCAAAATTAAAGTAGCTTTAATTCGGGACGGAGTAAAATTTTCGAAATGTTCGAAAGGATTTGAAAGTTCCGGTTTCGACAGAGTTTTCGAAGGATTTTGAAAGTTCCGGATTCGACGGAGTTTTCGAAATGTTTTGAAAGTTCCGGATTCGACGGAGTTTTCGAAGGATTTTGAAAGTTCCGGATTCGACGGAGTTTTCGAAGGATTTTGAAAGTTTTCGAAGGATTTTGAAAGTTCCGGATTCGACGGAGTTTTCGAAGGATTTTGAAAGTTCCGGATTCGACGGAGTTTTCGGAATGCTTTGAAAGTTCCAGATTCGACGGAGTTTTCGAAATGCTTTGAAAGTTCCGGATTCGACGGAGTTTTCGAAATGCTTTGAAAGTTCCGGATTCGACGGAGTTTTCGAAGGGATGGAAATATTTGTAGGAAATGAATGAGAACCGTATCTGCATTGCATCCTTTTGACATGCGTTCGTGCATTCTGTTGAAGTTGCTTCTGTGCTTAACGTATTTTGCTGTGTTCACCTACAGGGGCGAGGGACGGTTGATACCCACAACCAGAAGAGTCGGGGTGCCGTTGAGGTAGTGCGAGCGCTGTGGGAGGTATTCCCGAACGATGCTAGAGAGGGAGAGAGGAGTCCACGACAGCTAGTGGTCGACTCCGGGTTGGCTGGATTTATCAGTGCGGTAGCTGCGATAGCTGATACGCAGAGGGCCAGGTCCATGTACGTGGCTCTGAGCGAGTACTGGTGGGATACGACCCACACTTTCCATTTCAGATGGGGGGAGGTAACGGTGACTCCCACTGACTTTGCCGCTATCACTGGGTTGCCATTCTGGGGCAACACGCTGGTGTGGGTGGATGGTTATACCCCGGGGCAGTTGTCGGAGCTGCTGGGTTTTGATATTACCGATGCCAGGGGCTTGGGCATTCGGTACAGGCCGATGGAGGTGCATCTGCAGACGGGCATTGCAGATTACTTGGCTGGGTCTTTGAGGATGACCGCGGAGCGCCTGGCTCGAGGGTTCATTTGGTTCGCGTTGTCAGCGAACTTGTTCCCGACTTCTGATACATCCTGTCACTTCCCTCTGCACGGGTCGCTGACAGATTTGGATGCTGTGAGGGGGTATGCCTGGGGGGAGGCTGGACTGGCCGAGCTCTATCATTCCCTGGACAGGTTCTCGCGGGGAGAGGAGAATTCCTTGAGCTGTTTCTCGCATGCTTTGGATGTAAGTTTACGTCTTTTTCTCTTCCTTGTCTCTTTTATGTACTCGTATGTATCTGCTCTGTAGCTGACATAACTTTCCATTTGCTTGGCAGGTCTGGTGCTACGAGGTGTTCAGTCCGCAGGAGTGGGACATTAGGGAGGCGTATCGACCCCTGTTCCCTGCCATGCTAGTTTGGCAGAAGAGGGCGAAGAAGGCGGTCTCTTCGAGGGTGGGCACTCGGCTGACGTATGAGGAGGTATCTCTGGCCTTGAACCGGGAGTTCTCCAAGCGGATCTAGCTGACCTGGTGGAGTCGGTTCCATGCTGTCGCGGTTCAGGTTGCTAGCGAGGTTACGCGGCGGCGGAAGCTCCTGGTGGGACTTCATTGCGACGCTATGTATCTGGGGGAGAGGGTGACCCGTCAGCATGGCCCGGGGTCACTTTCGATGGTGCCGGTGGATCCTCCTATGCACATGCAGCATCCTCTGTTGATGCCGATGGAGGAGTTGGAGAGGTATAGACAGGGCGTGTTCTATACCGAGTACATCATAGCGGGGGCCGACTATGAGACTTTCTTGAGGATGAGGCTGAGGAGCCCACAGGTGCAGCACAGGGAGGGCGATGGCTCTGGATATCCCCGCGATCTCCCGCTCCCATGCGCTAGGCTAGCGTACGAGGGGCTGGATGGTTCGCGCAGGCGACTGGTGATCCCGATCCCGGATGAGCCGAGACCTCGGTACAGGTTTGACCCCAATGCTTCGGTGAGCACTTTTTTGATTTTCTGCATTTGATAGTAGCATTCTGCAAATGTTGCATCATGCTACTCTTTCGTCTTCTGATGACTTTCCTGGTTCGCAGGTCTCTGGCCGTACGTACAACGACGCTATGAGGCTGGTGGACGAGTGGGCCGCCTACGCTAGGAGTCTCGTGGCGTTCATGCGGTGCAGTTCCCGGAGGAGCGTGGATGTCCATGAGCCGAGGCCGTCTAGGCCGAGAGGTTCGCCTGCTCCCACGACTGGTGGGGAGGACTTTGTACAGGGATTTAGCCAGTTCGCGGGCGGAACGGCTGGGTTTGGAGCTCATCCTCCTTCGCACTCGAGGCACGAGAGGGGAGAGTCCTCGAGTTCGCAGACACCGAGGAGGCCTTTCGCGTATTCCCGCCTGGAGGAATTCGGCGACTTCTTGTTTGCGATGGATCCGGCGGCTGCAGAGCAGTGCATCGAGAGCTCGGATGACGAGCAGGACTCGGAGTAGTCCCCCTTTACTGCTTTCTCTCATTTTTTGTATCGTCTGGAACGATTTGATTTGAACTGTATTTGGAAAAGGCGCCCGTGGGGCGGAACCTGTATTTCACACATTTATTCTGTGATCACCTTCTGTTATTTTCGACAAATAAGGAAGTAGGTTAATCAAAAAACAAATAAAATGAAACATGCATTAAAAATTGAACGGGTCAAAATTTAAGCCTATATGCACTGATAATTAATTAATTGCACTGTTGCACGAGCCCGGGGCGGAAGGGATATTGACATTGGTTAAATGAAACTAGGGGCAGCACGCAGATTCACAAGGCATGAACATGGCGTTGTTTGGAATTGCTTCCAATTTAGGAGCAGCTGGCTGCAGAGTTGACCAGGTCAACTTCAGGGGAAGTCCGGCCAGACTGAGAGTGAATTTCCAGAGTCTTTTAAATTGCAGTTTCAGCTTTGCAATTTGTTAAGAACTGCGCATTCACCTCTGATCAGTTAGCTGAATTCTCTCAAATTTCTAAGGTTTCCTTCATTTTCCATGGCTCCCTTTCCCAAGCTATCGTCTCGGATGCAAGAGCGATATTTGGACAACTTTCAGTCGTGGGTACGGAACCACACGAGGCAGAACAAAGGGTTTTTCGAAGGCTGTTATGGGATGAAATCTGTTTGGGCTTTGAAGGAGCTTATGCCAGATTGGGATCTTTTGAGAGTCGCGTCTCGGTTCTGGGACGTACGGAGGAATGTGTACAGCTTTTCGTACAACGAGATCACTCCTACGCTTGAAGATTTCCGGGCTATTCTGGGAGGACCTGAGACGAAACATCTAGTTCTTCCGTATGCTGGTGGCATGGCCACTGTTGAGAAGCTAGTGTCTTTGCTTGGTATCTCGGCTGGAGAAGCATACGTGATGCTGATATTGGATACTGATTATGTCGACATTTCGGGGCGCCCGATAGATTTTCCGGAGGCGAGGAGCGTCTTTGCGTGGGACGCGTTTGCTGCGTGCGCGATCGCTACTCTGTTCACGTTCACGTCCACAGGTGTGTGCCATCACGAGTGTCTTGGACCTGGTGAGGCGGTGTCGAGTGGGGAGACATCGTGCCGTTGGTCTTGGGCGAGACGTTCTGGGCATAGGTCGGATGGCGACCGATAGCCGATACATGTGGGGAGGAGTCCCGCTATGCTTACCGTGTGGTTGAGGAGAAGGCTGAGATGTTGCCCAAGGTGCCAATGTCTTGTGACGCTTGGTCCTTCTCTCGGCGTCCTCACGGTGATTGGGGGCAATCAGTGAGTTGGAGCTCTGGATGGCCGGACTTTGCACGCATCACTTGCGATGGTGGGTTCCCCATTGGAAGTTCTGAGACTTGTCGGACCGCTCGGGAGGGTCTATTAGTTGTCGAGTGCGGGGCCATCTCGGACGTCTTTCTATATTCCATCGTTGGTTACTGCGACGATGCAGTGGAGCGAGGTGCCATTGACGGGCTTGGTTCATGCTTTGCTACATTCGAGGTGGGATCTCTGCGATGGAAGATCCTTCGACGCTATTGCTTGCTCACACGGTGGTGGCAATACACGTCCTTTCTGCCCGGGGTTCTCTTTCACCGGAGAGGGGACACATTGCATCGATGCGATATACGGGCGAGTACGAAGAGTGTATAGGGGAGACACAGATGTCTATTTTGTGGAGACGGAGTGAGCTGTTGGGTGCTGGACACCTTGACAGATCGACCTTGAGGAGGACCGAAGCGAGAGCTAATCCTGGGGATCGTACTGGGAATGACATGGCTCACTATGAGGCCAATGCTGATCGGGAGGCCAATCAGAGCACGGTTATGATGGCTCGAAGCGAGGCAGCTCGAGACAGAGCTAGGGAAAGGGCTGCGTTAATAGCTACAGATTTGACGGAGGCGTCAGGAAGGGTCCCTGAGCCAGGTAGAAGGACTACCGGAGTATTCCCTGTGAAGGTGAAGAACACTCGCCGGGGGAAAGGGAAGGGGAAGAAGGATGAAGGACCAAGTTTGGGAAACTAGGTTGACCTTGCTGTCCAGAGTATCCACCCATTGTCATTGCAGACACATTAACTGATTAATGTTTTATTGTAGTTTTGCTAGCGTGTAGCGAGTCAAGAGTTGACCGTGCTTGAACTCATCAAAGAATGTTTTAACCGTAGTGAATTTGTAGGTTAAATGAAAAGAGTTTTTCGAAACACAAGCAATTGATATGCTTATTGTATTTTTTTTGTTTTTAGACCGAACCAATGATGGCTGCCTACGTTCCCCTTTTACAATTGGACTATGGGGCTCAGGTCACCGTAGTTTGACACTTTTAGGTGAATTTGAGAAACGACGACAAAAGAAGTGTGACCCTGTTTTTTACCTGGATCATTAGCGGGAATGTATCCAGTTGGGTATTACTCTTTTAGCACTTTAATTTTACCAAAGGGACGGTGTATGGGGAAGGAGAGTTGACTCGTGCTCTTCCTTAAACGAAGTATCTGTGGAGCTTGCTTCCGTTCACGGGGTTAACGAAAGGGTTCCTATCCAAGTCTGCTAACTTCATGGCTCCTCCGGAGAAGATTCTTTGTACCACGAACGGTCCTATCCAAGTAGGCTCCCACTTTCCAAGGGGAATGGTCTGCGTAGGAGGCTTTTCCTTTAGCACCAATTCGCCTTCTCTGATGTCTAAGATCTTGACTTTCTTGTCGAATGCTCGGGCCATTCTGCTCTGGTAGGCTCGAGTGTGTTCCATGGCTTTCAATATGCGCTCGTCGAGTAGAGCAAGTTCATCGTGATGGCTCTGTAGCCATTCGACTTCATTGATCCCGTTTTCCAAGAGGACTCGGAGGGAGGGAATTTCCAATTCCACGGGTAACATCGCTTCCATTCCGTAGGTAAGCGCGAATGGAGTCTCCCCTATGGCGGTTCTGACTGATGTTAGGTATCCCCAGAGGGCTAGATGTAGCTTTTCGGGCCAGTCCCGACCTCTGGTGGTCATTTTTCTGATTATCATGGCGAGAGTCTTGTTGGCTGCCTCTACTGCACCATTGGTTTGTGGTCTGTAAGGAGAAGACTTGTGACGCGTGACTCTGAATTCGGTCAGAAGTTGGTCACAATCTCCTTCGAAGTGAGTCCCGTTGTCGGAGATGATCTCGTTGGGCACTCCGTATCGGTACATGATGTTCTCTCGGATGAACTCGGCCACCTTCTTAGAATTCAATACCTTGTACGATCTGGCTTCTACCTATTTGGTGAAGTAGTCGACTGTGACTAAAATGAACTCGTGACCATTGCTCCCTGGTGGAGTGATCTTGCCGATGACGTCGATTCCCTATGTGGCGAAAGGCCATGGCGTAGTCATGTAATATAGCTCGTGAGGAGGGATGTGATTGAGGTTGGAGAACCGTTGACATTTGTCGCAGCTTCGGATGAACTGGATGCAGTCAGTTTCCATTGATATCCAGTAATATCCCATACGGAGAATGATCTGTGTCAATGCTCGGGCGTTCATGTGCGGACCGCAGGTTCCGTTGTGAACTTCGTTCATTAGCTCGCTGACTTTTTCTTTGTTTACACACCAAAGGAGTGGTCCTTGGTGGCGCTTCTTGTACAACATACCCCCCAGGATGACGAAATGGGATGCCAGGCGTTTTAATGCCATCATGTTTTTGGCTTTGATCCCTTCTTTGTATTTTCCATCTTCATTTGTGAAGGAAGCTTCTCCGTTTTGGAGGTACTGGTATATTTGATTGTACCAGGGTTCGTCGATCGTTTCTTTTTTTATTTCGATCTCACAGCAATAGGCGGGTGTTTCCCGTGCTGCCTATTACGAGGGGTTTCTTGCTTTCCCATCGGGAATTTTGACAAGAGAGGCGAGGGTTGCCGGGCGTGCGAGCGGTTCTGTCTCTTGGCAAATAGTGAAAAGAGATGTCCTTGAAGCGAGCAATGAGCTCCTCCATGTACGTGTGGTACTTCCGGGAGGCCAGAATCTACCGTCTTCCATTTGTTGGATACTTGATTGATTATCAATGCTGAGTCTCCGTATACATCCGGTTATGAGATGTTGCGCTCGAGGCGGCTTCCGGACTGCCGCACAGGCTTCATATTCTGTTGCATTGTTGGTTGTTTCAAAATTCGGCTTGATGGCTATGGGAGTATGCTCGTCCTTGGGATCGACAAGGAGCATTCCAATACCATTTCCCTTCTTGTTGGCTGCCCCATCGAAGAAGAGTTGCCGGCGGTTTCTTGTTGTCGAGTGAGAAGATTCCGTCGTCCGAAATTGCGGATCGGGACCCTTGGGTTCACTTTGCTTGGGAAGTCTGCCGGGTGATGCGCCATGGCTACGCCCTTCGTTGATTTTTCTCGACCATGTACTTGATGTCGAACTCGGCCCGGGAAGAATGACCACTTGGCTAGTCGCATTGACGGGGATGGCTTGTCAAAGAGATATCGAGACGGGGTCCATTTTGGAGACCAGGAGCACCGAATGTGACTGCATGTAGTGTTTCGGTTCCCGACTACCCATACCAAGGCGGTACAAGTTTTCTCTAACGCCGAGTAGCCGAGTTCACTTCCCCGAAGCTTTCGGCTTACGAAGTAGATTGCATGCTCAACCTTGGAATCTTTCTCGTTCTTGTGCCGGCATTGCTTCGATTGACGTGTACATTCTTGTCGGATACGGGAGTAGTGGCTTGTCTTCATGTGGCGGGCACAAAATTGGGGGATTCACCAAGTAGGTCTTGATTTTCTCGAAAATTTGTTTGGCACTCGGAGTCCCATTTGATGTCGGCATTCTTCTTCATCGGTTTGAACATGGGCTCGCGAGAGAGATGTCAAGCTGGTTGATGAAGCGGCCCGATGTCTTGAAGTCTTCCCATGAAGCTCTTCACTTACGTCAAAGTACGAGGCGGATTCATGTCGATGATGGCCTTGATTTTCTTGGGATCGGCTTCGATACCTCTTTACGTGACCATGTACCCCGAGTACCTTGCCGCGCTTGATGCCGAAGGTGCACTTCGCGAGGTTCAATCACATGGAGTGCTTTTCGAGTACGTTGAAGAACTTTCTCGGATCTGTCATGTGCTTTGCATGTCGATCCTGCAGGTGGATGATCATGTCGTTGACATACACTTCGATTTCCTTGTGAATCATGTCATGGAAGAGGGCTGTGGCAGCCCGCTGGTAAGTAGCCCTAGCGTTCTTCAGACCGAACGGCATGACCGTGTAGCAGTATGTCCCCCACGGAGTGGTGAAGGCAGTTTTGGCTTGGTCCTCCTCGGACATTTTGATCTGGTTATATCCAGCGAACCTGTCCACGAAGGACTTTACTTCGAAATTTGCTGTGGTTGTAAGTACCCAAATCTGGCTCATGCCTTCCGGTTAATTTCCCCGGCAATTCCGGTAAATTTCCCGGTAATTCCCCGGACTTTCCTAGAGTTCCGGAACAATTCCGGAACTGTCCCAAACCATTTAAGGGCTGAAGGGAAGGCTTAGTAATTAAGAAACATGTTTTTCTTAATTACAAAAACCTTCTAGAATTGCCACCTTGCATGATTCTAGAAACATGCTGAGTCATTGTGGATAATGCCGCACGGCTGCATTAGCCAAGGACCTCTGGCCGCACGGCTTCATTAGTCTTATCCAGATTGCCTATAAATAGAGGCCTCCTCTACCCATTTCCATACACAGTTTTTTCCAGCATAAAAACACCCAAAGAAGTCCCTACGAAAATAGGAAGCTGAAGGAGTCAAGAAGCCACCTCCCTCCTCCATTGAAGCCTTCAAAGTTGGTCCTTCCACCAAGCAAGATCCAAAGGAGAAGAGGCCACCACCATTGGTAACCTCTCACTCCCTTAACCTTGCATTTTACTTGCTTTATATTGCTCATTGCATTGTCATTATCTTGCTTGGGACTTGGTAGTTATCATTAAAGATCATATCTTTATCATACCCCCTTCCCCCTTTGCATGAAATAGGCATCACTTGCCATTAAAAATGTAATCTTTGAATCAAAAGGTGCATCCTTTGCACCTAAAACCCCCTTTTTACAATAAAAATATCATCTTTATGCATCCTTTGCTCATAAAAATGCAACCTTTACGTCCAAAATGCATCATTTGCATATAAAAATCATGTCTTTATAAAAAAGGTGCATCCTTTGCACCTAAAATCCATTTTGATGCATCCTTTGCATTAAAAATCATCTCTTTGCATGAACTTAGCATCCTTTGCTTTCAAAAATGAAATCTTTGTGCATCCTTTGCATAATAAATACTATTTTCCTCATAAAAGTGCATCATTTGCATATTAAGTATCAATTTCCTCATAAAAATGCATCCTTTGCATAAATATCACTTCTTTACATCAAAATGCATCCTTTGCAAATCAAATGCATCCTTTGCAACCCAAAAATGTTATCTTTTCACTAAAAATGTCATTTTTACATGCATCCCCCCATGTCCCCATTAGCAACCTTGGAACGGACCGGTGTAAAGATCCTATCTTTACATCGTTTCTTCCATTAAAGGTGCCATAATCTCTTTAGAAAGGGATAACCTTGAACCCGATATCTCCGATTATCACTTAAGACGAGCATGAAGCATTCATATAAGCTCGATCATCTTAAGGTGTAGGATTGATGGGCTAAGGACATTCCTTCCTAAAGAACCTCATTTTTAGACTATAAAAGAGAGTCCTTCTCTCGATCACGCAAGTCCCGAGGTTAAAAATGCGATGATCACAAGTCCAAAATGAGGACGGGATCAAAATCCCGAATACATAAAATCCAAGAAATCCCGAGCGACAACCAATAAATGGTTTGTACATCCGGAAGACAACTTGGGACATTCCCTCCCCTTTTATTCAAACACATGCACACAAGAAAGCACGCAAGCAAGCAAAATAAACGGAATCTAGGGAGACTTGCTACGGCAAGGCACCTTGGGTGAATGACCATCCGTTCTTCCCAAGGGGTAACTTAACCTCCGAACCCATAAAACCTTTTTTTCAAAGTTTTGAGGAAATCAAAATGGCGTGGCGACTCCATTTTTCAAATTAAACCGGATGTCTTCAAACTCGCGTGAATCCAAACAAATTTTGGGCACACATTCACAGTTTGACGACTCCGCTGGGGATATCCCAAAGGAGAAAAGCTTTCATTTTCAAAATAAACGATACCTGGTATATAGGTGGAAACCACTAACCTTCCTGTATCGCTCCCTAACCCGGGGCTTGGGATAAACGGTGGTTTAACAATCCCACGTACCGGTATGTTGGTCCCAAAGGTGGCAACAAGGGTGAAAATATAGCTAGAGGGGGGGTGAATAGCTGTTTTAAAATTTTTCACCCTCTTTTAAAAACTAAACCTCTTGCTTACAAAATCCTCTTGCAATTGATAATAGACTGCAAGTGATAGTGTAAAATGCACAGCGGAATTATAGAGTATAAAGCAGTTTTAGAGGCGGTTTGTAAAGTGCGGTTTTGATATGCGGTTTTGGGAAGAGCAGTTTTACAAACACGTGTGGTTTTGACTTTGTTAACTTCAAACACTATTTCACAATAATGGATAACTAAATAAAGATCAAACAGAGACAAAGATAAATAATTAGTAAGCACAAGAAATATAAATGCAGAAAGTAAGAACACGCTATTTGGAGTGGTTCAATCGATAAACGATCTACGTCCACTACCAAGATGGTTAGTCTTGGATTTCTAAGAGAGATTTTATATTAAGTATTTGAGAGATTACAAAGTACAATAAAATCTTTTCTATGAAGAACAAATCCTAGACTATAACCAGTGTATCTCAAATGTATAATCTATGTGATTAGAACAAATGAGGTGTGTGTGTGAGAACAAGATCAAGGCTCTTTAAATCTGTGAGATGTAGAGCTCAATGATTCTTGAATGTGTTAAGGCTTGATTTTTGGGCTGGGGAATATTTCTTGAAGTATGAAGATGAAGATTCAAAGGGTTGAACAATTTAAGGCGTAGCTTCAGCTTCTATGAACACAGCACTTCTCAATTTTTCAAGCAATCTTCAAATGGTGAAGATTAGGGGTATTTATACCCAAGCATCAAGAAACTAGCCGTTGGATACAGTTGTTGTAAGGACAGTACTTGATGCAATCCTAATGGTCCATAGCAACCACTTTTGTCCTTTGATACAGCTGCTGCAGATAAAGCTGATCAGGCTCCAGCTGCAAGCAATGAGGTTAGGACACCTGTCACCTTTTCAAGATCCTTGCAGATCTTCTCTGACATTGAATCACGTGACAAGATTTGGTGGTTGACTTTTTGATATTGCTGACGTGGATTCCAATGGATAAAAAGTGGTTCACTTCAAGTAGCCAATCATTGGATGCGGTTGGTGAGATGCGGTTAGGTACATGCGGTTTTGCTACACCAGGAGGTTGCATGGATGCGGTTGCACATGAACTGCACAGGTGCGGTTCAAGGGCGGTTGCATGCGGTTGGTTCAATAGGCAAATTCAAGGTAGAACTACACTTGCGGTTACAAGTGCGGTTCATAGGGCGGTTTTGAATACTGCTGGAACTGCAACTTTGCTTCCAATGAGTCTTGTGTCAGTCTTCAAGCCTAAGATTAACCTATTCTATAAAATGGACTTAGCTAAAAAATTGAAGTCTAAGCTTCATTACATAGGGTCCTAAAGTCCTTAAAATAGACAGGAGGTTATGGTATCAATCAAATCTAATACAAAATAGGAGGGTTAAAACATGAATACCCAACAATCTCCCCCTATTTGATTGATGCCATTACCTACTATAACTAAAGCAAACATTGTACTTGGTAAGAACATGTCCATAAGAATTAACATGGTAATTCATGTCCCAAGTCAATGCACACACTTAGCTTAAGCTATAGATTTCTATACTTTCTAAAAGATAAAACTTACAATATGGAAAGTAGAGAAATGCATTCAGTGCACTTAAAAAAAATTGTGAGTTTAAGTTCAAAGTGCGGTTTAAACTGAATGTTTAAACATCAATTCAAAATAGTGATTTTAAGTTAGAAAATATTTGAATGAGGTTATAAACCATAAGAGGTTTCATTGTTCTACAAACAAGCAGTTTGATATGAACAAGGTTTTGGAACCAATGATGCATTTTTCATTACTACCAATGCGGTTACACTTACAATGGTAGAGAAGCAAAATACAAAGGTTTCAAAAACAAAAGAAAGTTTGACAAAAATACATGGAGTGCGGTCCAACAAGACAAAATGAGGTCAGCAAAAAGAAAAGAAATTACAAGTAAAGTGCGGTCCTAATGCTGACGCGGTCGGTGATGAGGCGGTTGATGTTGATGACGCTGATGCTCTCTTGGTTGATTAACTTCTTGCTGGGGCAACTGCGGTTCTGAAGGTCTGAAGGCTGAGCTTTCACCTCTGATATTTCTTCTAAGGGCTCTGAGATCTTCAGCCTATCTGGCAAGAGTAGTCTCAACAGATCTAAGTGCGGTTACAATTTCAATAGCAGTGGTTCCAACAGCATCAACAGATCTAGAGTTTGCATCAACACTCTCCTTGATCTGAGTAGTGAATCCTTCAATGCAGGCCTTCAAAGAATTGTAGAAAGTGAAAATCTCATCCTGAATGGCCACAGTTTGAGTAGATAGGGCATCTCTCAATGGGTCCAGATCAACTGTTACATTCAGATTGGACTTCAATTCTTTGATGGAGTTGTCAAGCTTGAGGTTGAAGCCTGCCTTGAGGTTCTCAAATCTGAAGGAAATGTCATCATCAAAATTCTTTACCTGCTCCTTGATACTGTCTCCCACTATGTTGAGATCAACATTGATTCTTTCTTTGAGGGAGTCCAATTCAGAAAAGATTTTGAGCTGCAGGTCATCCAACGCGGTTTGAGAAGGGGCGGCTGAGATAGAGGCTTGCTGCGGTTGAGGATGGGAATCTTCAAGGGTTTTCATGAAGGATACCAGGGCAGAGTTGGTTGAAGAGACAAACTCATTAGATAGTAGGGAGAGCATCTCTTGGAGTTGAGTCTTTGAAACCGCATCTCCCATGGCATTGAGCACTCCTTTGGCTAAGTCTTCCTTGAAACCTAGGAAGCACTACGTAGGCTGCGGTTTTAACGGCTTCGGATGCTGGATAGAGGAACTTCTCTCCCCCTTAATGATATCAATCAAAAGGGTTTTAAGATCTGCCAATTCCAGGGCTTGAGCATCCACCTTGGCTAGAAGGGTTTGGTTGGAAGCGGTTAGGGAATTATTTGAGGCCTCAAGAGCGGCATTTGAAGCGGTTAGCTTGATCATGTGGCCTTGATTTAAGAGAAGTTGGCCTTGGATAAGATTAAGGGTTGAAAGAATTTGGGAGTAATCGGTTGGAGGTGCGGTTGAGGTTGAAGGGATTTGGGTAAATGAGGGAGGCGGTTGAGATTGGGTTGGAGGAGCGGTTTGAGATAATGGAGTTAGAAGGGTTTGAAAGAGGCGGCTGGCAGGGACTGTGAAAGGTGAAGCGGTTGAGGTAGGTATGGGTAAGGTAGTGGGTGCGGTCGAAAGTGGGATGGAGGGAATAGGTGCGGTTGAGATAGGTGCGGTTGAGGGTGGAATGTTGGTGGTTGGAATTCCAGAAGTTATAGGATTAGAGTCAGAGGAGGAACTTGTATGGGCTGTATGGACAGAAACAGGAGGGGTTCTTTGTATAGTTGGTGAGGTTTGAGGAGGTGGTGTAGGAATGTGGTTTGGAGAATTTTCAGGTGGAGGAGGAGGTATATTGACGCGGTTAGGAGATGGGGTTTTATCACGGTTAAGGTTTGAAATAGAGATGGCTGGGGTATGATGTGAATAAGGAGGGGATTGAGCTCGGTTTGAAGGATGAGGGGAATTAGAGTGGTTGGAATTTTGAGGTGAGGGAGTTGGTGTTTTGGATTGGTAGGAGGAAGAATGAGATTTAGAAGGGGATTTGGATGGTGTATGGGAAGTGGAATAGGAAGAAGAATGAGATGAAGATGGTGAAGGAGTTGGTTGTTTGGAAACACGGTGCAAAAATCTTTTGGGTCCTTTGATTGGGGTTCTTCTCTGGGCTATTTGCTTGACCCTTTTTGGTTTCTCCCCCTGAGTGGTTGCAACTCTTTGCAGTTGAGGAGGAGAATGCGGTTCATGTGTTGGAGCTTTGGAAGGGGATTTTGCAGGGGATGGATGACGGGAGTGGATGGGAGATTGAGGTGGGGTTTGGGCAAGCGGTTTGGTTTGGGGCGGTTGAGAAGGTGGCGGTTGGGGAATAGGATCCTTGGTTTTTCCTGAGGCAGCACCCTTCTCAGCTTGCTTCTTCTTTATCCTCTCAATCTCAGATTCATAGTAAGCAGCTAACTCCTCATCAATCATTTTGGCTAGCTCGGCCTGAGTTTCTTTTGCCTTCTTGGCCTTGGCAATCAATAGAGGAATAGTTGCATCCTCCTCCTCTTCTTCTTCTTCTTCAACCACTTCATCCAGAAGGGTCATCTTCTCTTTCCCTTTCCTTGGCTTCTTCTGGCTTGGGCCAGCACCAGCTGAACCACGCGGTTGGGTTGGCGCGGTTGAAGTTGGCTTAAGAAGGGGTTCTGCAGGAGCTTTTCTTTTCCTTGAGACCTTTTTGATAGCTTTGCCAATGGCTCTTGATGCGGTTGCTGGAGTCATTTCCACATAAAGTTCCTTGGGTTGAAAGGTATCAGCATCATATAGAGCCTTGTAGTCTTCATTGCCAAAAGAGAATCTGAAGGAGTGGCAAGCCTTGAGCCCAAAAGATTCTTCAACTCCCCAATGATAGCAGATATCAGGAGTGGTTGTCTTCATATCTTCCAAGTGCTGATAGTTGCCAAAGATGGCGGTTAGCAATCTACCAAACGGTCTCCACCTGGTATGCACATCCTTGGTCTTCAACTGGTAGGCATCAATACCGGGCCGCCAGCTCTTTCATCAAGATTTTGGGCCAATGGAGCTTCATTCCGTTGTATATGGCACATAATACCGCCATTCGAGAAGAGGTGAAGTTGTTGTGGTTTCCTGTCTTCCCACACAATGCACTTCCCTACTAAGTAACATAAATGACTCATCATCTCTCCAAACTCTTTCCTAGCTATCTTCTTGTAGTTGCCGATAAAGAAGCCAGGGTTCCAAGAAGAGTTGAGGTGTAGCATCCCGAACCTCTTGGGACACTTAAACTGAGCACCGCATACATGGAAATCGAAGGTGCTTCTGATGTCCAAGTAGTCAATTGAGACCTTGAACCCTTCAACAATTCCCACTAAGCTGGGTATCTTGGTTCCATCTGAAAGCTCAGTCACTCCCTTGACTGCGGTCTGGTAGAATTGATCAATGAAGAGAGGGATGGTAAAGGTTTGCTGTTTGTTAAAGAGGGGAAGGATTCCGTGCTTGCATCTTCCTAATCATCTCCCTTCCAAGAGCATCGCCTTCAACTCAGTTCATTTATCTCCCAACCTGGTAGGAAATACTTGGTATTCTACAAAGAAAACACACAAGTTAGAACATTTTAGGAATATCACGGTTCTCAAGCGGTTGGTGCACATATGCGGTTGGCAATAGTGCGGTTTTGGAAATGAGAATTTCCAACCTCAAGGAAACTGTGAATACTAGTAGGAAAACAAATAAGAAAAACACAAAAGTATATTTACTTAGTACGTGGCATTGTAATCCAAGGTTATCCCACACTTCAAGCGGTGCTTAGAGAGGAAGGTTATGGTGTCCAGCCTATATACTTAGTGATACTTAAGTGATTTCCAAATATGCGGTTTTCAAAGGAATATGAATGCGGTTTTGAAAACATGGCATGCGGTTCCTAGAAGGCGGTTGATAGACCAAAAATGCATGCGGTTTGAAACACTAAGGTAAGTAATTTTTAAGATGTGCGGTTTCAAGGTAGCATGCGGTTCAAATGATGCGGTTCAAAACAAGCAAATATGAATCAAAATTTCCAAAAATATTCTAAGTATGGAAAACAAGATTGAGAATTAGGTTAACCCAAAACATAAGACATTTCTGAAAAACATGATGAACAGTTACTTGAGTGCATGAAGAACACGAAAAACACCAAGAACAGAGATTTGAAAAAAAAGTTAACGAAAATGAACAAATAATATGTCAAAATGATCACATTGAGCAGTAGATTGACAATATAACAATAAAAATTTCTACTTTACTCAGAATCACCCAGAAAATGGAAAAATCAAAAAATGGGTTTCGAAACTTAGAAAGTTTAAAATTCAAAATCAGTGTTCAAGATGTTGATTGATCATAAAACAAAGCACATAAACAACAATATGAACAAAATCCGAGCCTAACCCAACAAATTTCATCAAAAATAGTCAATAAATGAAGCATATATGAACAAAAGTAGGTCATAGGTTGTTCGAAGCTTGAAGGTTCAACAATGGTAGCAACAGTTTAAGAACACATATGATTTGCAGAAGATTAAAGAGTTTAGGTTTAAGAAATCATACCATGTCTTCGATGGGTTTGGGTGCCATTGAAGAAGAAAGACTTAGAATTTTATGAAGTTATGAAGAATGTCTTTGGTAAATTTCTGACAGACAGTACGGATACACAGAGAAGACAGTTGAAAAGTTTGAAAAGGTAAGGTATGTCTTCTATTTATAGGAAAGGATTAGGGTTTGGCAGTTGAAAGGACAAACTGGTTCACCAACTCAGTGAATCATTGCAAATATAGCACCCTTTCAGCTTCACACATCAACCAATGACGGCTGACATGAAGGCCATTTAATGCTAATGTTCCCTTTGCATTGAATGCTCTTAAAATTTAAATTTTCGTGGGAAAACATTTGCAAATAAACCCTTAAAAAAATAAGGACTGAAAAATAAATAAAAAGAATTTGAACAGCTTTTTTTTTTTTTTTTTTTTTTAACATAAGCAAAAGTTAGAAATTACTTCAAGTTGAAACGCGGTTGAGGTCCAAGCGGTTGAGCTGCAGCATGCGGTTTTGAGTGAAGCGGTTGGCTGCAGGTGCGGTTGGACATACTTGTGGTTTGGTACACGCGGTTCAACAAGGACTTGAAGCTATACTCAACACATAAGTTAGCTAATAAAAGTATGGAATTTATTTAAGTTCAAGCATACCCATTTCTCCTCTAAGGAATGAAAACCTCTTGGAGTCAAGAGCCTTTGTGAGGATATCAACAATCTGGTTGTCTGTCCCCACGTACTCTAAATGGATATTCCTCTTCTCTACATGGTCTTTGAGGAAATGATACTTGATATCAATATGCATGGTCTTGGAATGCATGACAGGGTTGTTGGAGACTGAAATTGTTGAAGTATTGTCACACATAATAGGGCAATTCCCTTCATGGATTCCATAGTCTACCAACTGCTGCTTCATCCAAAGGATTTGACAAAGAACAACTACCGAAGCAATATACTCAGCCTCTGTGGTTGACACTGAAAGTGAAGCTTGCTTCTTGCTCGCCCAAGCAACTAGTCTATTCCCGAGGAAATGACAAGTACCACTAGTGCTTTTCCTGTCAATAATACAAGCTGCATAATCTGCATCTGAATAACCTACAAGATCGAAGTTCGAATCTTTGGAATACCAAAGTCCAAGGTTAGTGGTTCCAGATAAATAGCGGATTATACGCTTGACTGCAATAAGATGTGCTTCTCTAGGATCTGCTTGGTAGCGTGCACATACACAGACACTAAACATGATATCCGGCCTACTAGCGCTAAGTAAAGTAATGAGCCGATCATACCTCGATATAAAGTTTGATCAACTTTCTTACCTTTGAGATCTTTATCTAGCTTATTGCCGTTGGCCATAGGAGTATCATATGCTTTAGCATTTTCTAATCCAAACTTCTTTATTAACTCCTTGGTGTATTTGGCTTGGCTGATGAAGATACCTTCTTCGCATTGCTTGATTTGAAGCCCGAGGAAGAAAGTTAATTCTCCCATCATGCTCATTTCAAACTTGCTTTTCATTAGCTTCTCGAAACGCTTACAAAGTAACTCATTAGTAGAACCAAAAATAATATCATCGACATATATTTGAACAAGTAAAGTATGCTCATTATATTTGGCAATAAAAAGAGTTGTATCAATTTTACCACGTTTAAATCCTTTTTCTAGTAAAAATTTAGAAAGAGTCTCATACCATGCCCTCGGAGCTTGCTTAAGTCCATACAAAGCTTTCTGGAGTTTGTAGACATGATTGGGAAATTTGGAGTCTTCAAATCCAGGTGGTTGGGCAACATACACGGTTTCTTACAGTTCGCCGTTGAGGAATGCACTCTTCACATCCATTTGATATAACTTGAAACGCTTAAAAGAGGCGTAGGCTAAGAAGATTCTGATAGCTTCCAATCTTGCAACTGGAGCAAAGGTTTCATCATAATCAATTCCTTCTTCTTGCCTATATCCTTGTGCAACCAACCTTGCTTTATTCCTAGTGATGCTTCCATTCTCGTCCATCTTATTCCTAAATACCCACTTAGTTCCTATCACTCCTTGATCCTGAGGTCTAGGCACCAAAGTCCAGACCTTGCATCTTTCAAACTGGTTGAGTTCTTCTTGCATAGCAACGACCCAACTGGAAGCTTGGAGTGCTTCATCAATCTTCTTGGGTTCAACTTGAGATAAAAGAGAAGTATGCTCGTCATAGTTTGATCTCCTTGTTTGAACACCGGAAAACATATCACCAATCACATTTGTGAGGGGGTGACTGCTGACTTCACGAACCTCTGGGGGTAAGTCTGGTTGGACTGAGGTTTGCTGAAGACCTTCAATTGGAACGTCGTTAGATCCTTCAGCGAAGTCATGGAAAGTAAGTTGACGAAGAGGTTCTATAAGCTGGATAGGGGAATTTTCAACTTCTTCTTCCCTTGCAGTTACATCTGGAGTAGGAACTTCAGGTGCGGTTTGAGAATTGCAGTTTGAGGGAATGTCAGTTGAGGGTGCTGGATTTTGCGGTTGAGGTTCAGGTGTGGTTTGAGATGGTTCACCTGGTTCATTATGCTCAACAAAATCATCAGCAACATTTGGAGCCAAATGTGGCTCAAGGAGAGAATGCTCATCAAAAGTAACATGGACAGACTCAACTATTTTTAAACTAGTTTTATTGAAAACACGAAAAGCTTTAGAATGTTTAGCATACCCAACAAAAATACCTTCGTCGGCCTTGGCTCCAAATTTACCTCTATTTTCTCTTCCGTTGTAGAGGACAAAACATTTGCAGCCAAAGATTTTGAAGAATGCAATGTTGGGGGTTCTTCCTCGCCAAAGCTCATAGGGAGTCTTGTTATAGGTTTTGTTGATGAGGGATCGGTTCTGAGTGAAGCATGCGGTATTGATTGCTTCAAATTTCAAAAATACCGAGGTAGCTTCGCTTCGTATATCATTGTCTTTCCAGCCTCAATCAACGTCCTATTCTTCCTTTCCACAACCCCATTTTATTGTGGAACACCAGCGGTTGAAAAATTGTGATCAATCCCATGGTCATCACAATACTGAGCAACACCGTTGTTCTTAAATTCTGTTCCATTATCTGATCGAACACTAACAATGTCGTCTTCTTTTTGAGTTTGGAGCCATCTAAAAAGTGCGGTGAGAATCTCATAACAATCATCTTTGGAGATCATCATCTCAACCCACGTATATCTTGAGTAATCATCCACCACCACTAAAGTATATCTATTTCCTCCAATGCTGGCAGTGGTTACGGGTCCAAACAAATCTATGTGAAGCAGGTGTAAGCATCTTGAAGTTGATGGAGCGGTCTTGCTGGTGAAAGACGACGCGGACTGCTTACCAAGCTGGCATGCACTGCATTTCTCAGGATGGTGGTCAGCCACTTTGGGTAAACCACGAACGAGGTTTTCCCTACCAATCTTTGCAAGATACTTGAAGTTCAAGTGGCTCAACCTCTTGTGCCATAGCCAACTATTTTCGCTCACATTCTTAGCTACAAAACAGAGATTAGTAATACTACATACAGAATTTAGATCAATAATGTAAATATTACTCTTACGAATCCCAGTGAGTAGGGTGACGCCGGAAATGCTATCTTTGATAAAGCAGTTTGATGACGTAAAGTTGCAAAGCATTCCTTTGTCGCAAAATTGAGAAATTGAAAGGAGGTTGTGCTTGAGTCCATCGACAAGAGAAACCTTCTCAATGGTTAGGTTTCCTCTCCTTATAACACCATATCCAATGGTCTTGCCTTTGTTGTTGTCACCAAAGGTTACAGAAGGACCACTTGCTTCAACGACATCTTCAAGTAATGATCTATCTCCAGTCATATGTCTTGAGCAGCCACTGTCAAGATACCATTCATTATCCTTGGAGTGACCAGATATGAAGCAGAGGACCTGAAATGTAAACATTAAGAACGAGGTCCCCCTTTATTCCTTGGGTCCTGAAGTTAGCAACCCTTTACGACCCACACCTGCTTGACAGAAGGAGGTTTACTCTTCCTGGCATTGGATGTGAACCGCAAAAGGCATTCTACAGCCTTGTGACCTAAACCATCACACACAGAACATTTATAATAGCTACAAGCTTCATGAGGTTTTACTAACTCCTTACTCTTCTTAGGAGGAGCGGTCGAAGAAGATGCGCGGTTAGACTTGGAGTTGGAAACACCACCTTTTCCACCAGGAGAGGTTTGAGCAGGTATGCGACCAATTCCATAAGCCATTTCCTCTTCAGCTGCTTCCACAGAATCCTTAGGTTTCAACACAGAATTCTTTCCATATTGCTTTCCTTTAGGGTAGACATAATTAATTTGTCGTCCTTTACCCTTTCCTTTAGCATGCTTCCCCTTAGGAATTTCTTTAGTTAGTTCTGGAAATTCCTCATCCTTTTTACTTGAGGATGCACATGTGACGACCCCAACCCTAGGCACTCATTTTAAATATTAAATTATATGCTTTTAATATTTATGTTAGCTTTATGTGTTCAATTATATCTTTAATTCGTAATTTAAGATAAATTGGGTGAGAAGTGAAATTAGAATCCTTTGAGAAATTGTGGGTTGTTAAATAAAGAAATTTGGGGAAATAATAAAAATGGAAATTTATTAAATAGATAAATATTTGAGGAGGTTAAATGAGTGAGTAGGATGAATTATTGGGTTAAAGGTTAAGTTTAAATTAAAAGATGAAATCCTTAGTTAGATATTGTAGGAGGGGCCATAGAAGTCTTGCTCTCTCCCTAGGTGACAAGTGTCCACCCTTTACCTCCTTACTCTTACTCCCCTCTCCCTCCATCATTCATACTTCTTCCTCCTAGAGAAACCTTAGAGAAATTCCATGGAAGCTCTCAACCTCCATTCTTGAAGCCAAGCCATTTCTTCACCAAATTCAAGTCTAGGAGAATCATTGAAGTTGGATCATCTTGGGGAATCCATCAAGTTAGAAAGATCAACCTCCCATTGAAAACCCTAAGGTGAGTTGTTATGATTCCCTTCTCCTACTTGTTCATGAGCTTTTAAATATTACCCTTGTTCTATGATGTTGATTTTATGCCTTGGAAACCTTAATGGGAGTTGGATGATTGGAAAATGAAATTTGTTGAAGTTAGGGTTCAAGGAACCATTTAAAAAGGGTTTGAAATGGGTGAAATGGGTAGAGATAAATAATCTAGGGCTACTTGGTTTTGAGTTTACATGTTTGGAATGGGACTTGGTAAGGTTAAAGTATCCTTTGGTGTTCTTGAATTAAGCTTGGTTAGAAGGAATGGAAACCTAGGCAAAAAGGGGTCAAAAATCTGAGTTTTGTGCTGGAGGAGGCTTGGGCGGTCGCCCATGGGGGCTTGAGCGGCCGCCCATCGCCACAGAAACATATTTGCCTTTGAAGTCCACTTGGGCAGTCGCCCAAGTGGTGAGGGCGGTCGCCCATAGTGGCAGAAATCTTATTTTCCTAGGAAACCCACTTGGGCGGTCGCCCAAGTGGTTAGGGCGGTCGCCCATGCCCCTGAACCAACCTTTTTCAATTTAAACAAGAATTGTTTAGCAAGTTGTTTGGCCACTTATAAATTGTGACTCCCACTTAGTAATCGAACTTGAACCTTCATTGAGATCTTGTATCTTTGAATATGGAATTTGTAGGGTAGGTTAATGATCCCTCAGTTCCTTGATGTTATATATATTGTTGTTGACGTTGCTTAGTGTATTCATAAATTGTTGCACTTTGATATTTATTGGGCATGAGTATATATTACCATGTGGCTATTGTTTATCCCTTTTGTGGATTTATTTCAAGTAACTACTATGTGCTTGATAATTTGTTAATCAGCTGATATTGGGGGTATAACGTAATACGATCAATTATGGAAGTGTGACCTAATGTGATCGGATTATGTTATACCTGTGACCGTCCCCTCCTGTGGCCACAGGTTGGGGTTATAGCATCTGTATTGAGCCAAAAGCCTTACAGAGTTGCTACTATCTTATTTGGTTCCCTGAAAAATGGGTCTTATAAGATGTGAGTATTGCTTAAGCAGCTCACTTAAGATTGGAGTATTATTATACCCAATGTTGTACGACTATTGTTCAGACGGGAAAAGGTAAACCAAAGGTAACGTAAGGTGTTTACAGTTTTTCCAACGTGTTATGTGTTGCATCTATTTGGCATATTGTTGCATACATAATAGCTTGCTGAGATTTATTCTCACCCCTCTCCCTTTAATGTTTTAGATCCCGAGACAGGCGGACCGGCCAAGTAAGGACGGAGAGGAGTTTGGAGTAATCTTTTGGGTATTGTCGGGGTATGTATAGGGTGACGTATAAAATGTATTTTGGTAATTCCTTTATGGGAGTTTGTAATTATAAACTTTAAATTCTACGTCATAACCTTAATCTTTTGTAACTAAACAGTGTTCGCTTTCAAAGTTGGACAACTCCTCCTCCAATGTGGAGTGGAGTAGAGTTCTTTTGAAACGGTTATGTTATTGATGTTTATATTTGAAAGTCAAAGTAAAGTTTTAAAAGTTTAGTGTTTTTGGGTTAGTTTGAGGACGCTCCAACTCGGGACACGTGTAGGTTCCGGGTCGGGGTCCTCACAGTTGGTATCAAAGCTCGGTTAGAATTCTCGGGTAGAGTCTAGCTGTGTGAGAGTGTGTGATAACTGACGTCGAGTGTTTAATGCAGGCGTTTGTTAAAATGGCGGGAAATGATGGTGATCAGAATCGGGCTTTGGGTGATGGTGGTAACCCGAATGTTGAAATGATGGATATGTTCCGAGTGTTCCTTCAGACTATGGCAAATCAGAATCAAGGTAGGCAACAGCAAGAAGGCAGACAAGGACAATATGGTCTAGAGAAGTTCGTGAAGATGTCTCCTCCTAGCTTCAACGGAGATCCGGATCCGGTGAAGGCTGAGAGGTGGCTTGAGGCTATGAATAAGATTTTCGCGGCTATGGAGAGTTCGGATGCGGAGAAGGTGAGATGCGCCGTTTTCAAGTTGGATGGACCCGCGGAGCACTGGTGGCAGGTAGTGAAGGATGGTTGGGACCGGGATTTGACACCGCAGACTTGGGAGAACTTCACACGCAAGTTCCGGGATCACTTCGTTTCGATGGTTACTAGAGACAAGAAGGAAGGTGAGTTTCTGAAACTGGAGCAAGGGACCATGACAATAGCTCAGTATTCAGCAAATTTCACAGAATTGGCCCGATATTGTCCTCATTTGGTGCCAGATGAAGAGAGGCGAGTCTACCGGTTTGTGAAGGGATTAAGGGTTGAGTTCCGAGCGATTGACGCATAACTTCGCCAACTTCCAAGCAGCAGTAAATATGGCGTATCGGATTGAGAATGACATAGAGGAGCATCGTGGTAAGAATGAAGGCGGAAACAGAAATAGATTCCAAGGTCAAGGTTCGGGACAGAATAGAGTTCAGCTGAGGACATTCACCCCGGGAGCAAATCGAGGAGGAAATGTGGCGACTCCGGCGAATCGTGCGACTCCGGGTCAGTTTGGGACAGTGTGTGGTTATTGTAAGAAGCTAGGGCATTCGGAGGATAAGTGTTGGAGCAAGCAAGGAAAATGTTTGGAGTGTGGGGCGACAGGCCATTTCCGGAAGAATTGTCCTAGGTGGCAGAATAAGCAAGCGACGGGTACCGGATTTGGGGGACAAGGCAGTGGTGTGAAGAGAGGTCTAGATGGGAAACCCAAAGATAGGGTGCAAGGTCGAGTGTTTGCCTTGGGTCAAGGAGAGGTCGATCCCAATGCTGTCATTAGAGGTATAGTTCCTGTCTCAGGAGTTAAGGCCCGCATTCTTATAGATCCCGGGTCTTCCCATTCATTTGTGGCATCGCATTTTGCATTCTCATTGCATACTTTGCCTGAATCTATGCCTTATGTGTTGGAGGTCTCTACTCCTATGGGAGAGTGCCTCACATCTTCTTTGATATATCCTGGTTGTGATGTGACTATACCCTAAACCCTAAACCCTAAACCCTAAACCCTAAACCCTAAACCCTAAACCCTAAACCCTAAACCCTAAACCCTAAACCCTAAACCCTAAACCCTAAACCCTAAACCCTAAACCCTAAACCCTAAACTAGGAAGATGCTATCTAAAGGGTGTGCGGGTTACTTGGCTTATGTGGTAGATTCCAATAAGAAGTCTCCCGAGTTAGCTCATGTCCCGGTTGTTAATGAATTTAGTGATGTGTTTTCTAGTGAGTACTCTATGCCTCCGGATCGTGAGGTAGAGTTTTGCATTGACCTAGTACCCGGTACCGCACCTATCTCTAAAGCACCCTATAGAATGGCTCCGGCCGAGTTAAAGGAGTTGAAGGTCCAATTGCAAGAATTGTTAGACCGAGGTTTTATTCGTCCTAGTGTGTCTCCGTGGGGAGCACCGGTCTTATTTGTTAGGAAGAAGGATGGTACCTTACGATTGTGTATTGACTATCGTTTGTTGAACCAAGCCACCATTAAGAATAAATACCCTCTTCCGCTTATAGATGAATTGTTTGACCAACTTCAAGGTTCCGTTATCTACTCTAAGCTTGACTTGAGAAGCGGATACCATCAGTTGAAGATTAGACCGGATGATATTGCTAAGACAGCTTTTCGTACTAGATATGGTCATTATGAGTTTGTGGTGATGCCTTTCGGGTTGACTAATGCTCCAGCCGTTTTTATGGATATGATGAACCGTGTCTTCAAGCCTTATCTTGATAGCTTTGTGGTGGTATTCATAGACGATATTCTTGTATACTCTAAGTCCGGGAAGAGCACGAGAATCATTTGAGGATTGTCTTGTCCATTCTTCGTGAGAAAGCGGTTGTATGCCAAGTTGTGAAGTGCGAGTTTTGGCTCGGCAATTTCTTTCTTGGGGCATGTTGTGTCGAGTTCGGGAATTTCCGTGGATCCTTCAAAGATTGAAGCCGTGGTTAATTGGAAGCGGCCTTCGGCTGTGGCCGAGATTCGTAGTTTTCTTGGTTTGGCGGGGTATTACCGAAGGTTCATTGAGGGTTTTTCTCGG
This sequence comes from Adenophora triphylla var. japonica, assembly GCA_022495995.1. Lineage (NCBI taxonomy): Eukaryota > Viridiplantae > Streptophyta > Magnoliopsida > Asterales > Campanulaceae > Adenophora > Adenophora triphylla. The sequence goes on from JAFEMH010000361.1 coordinate 55,079, forward strand.
ATTGCGACTCCGTTGACTAGGTTGACTCGGAAAGACGTATCGTTCGTATGGGATTCCAAGTGTGAGGCAAGTTTTGATGAATTGAAGAAAAGGTTGACAACGGCTCCTATTCTTACCCTTCCGGATGGTTGCGAGAATTTTGTTATTTATAGTGATGCCTCGAAGGCGGGTTTGGGTTGTGTGTTGATGCAAAATGGGAAAGTTATTGCGTATGCCTCTAGGAAGTTATCACCGGCGGAACAGAATTACCCTACTCATGATATGGAATTGGCGGCGATCGTGTTTGCATTACATAAGTGGAAGCATTACCTTTATGGGGCGAAGTTTGAGATTTTCACCGATCATAAGAGTTTGAAATACTTATTTACCCAAAAGGAGTTGAACAACCGGCAAAGGAGATGGTTAGAGTTTTTGAAGGATTTCGATTGTATAATTTCTTATCATCCGGGGAAGGCAAATGTTGTAGCGGATGCAATTAGCCGAAAGGCGTATGTGACAGCTTTGAGTTCTCGAGAGTTGAAGAGAGAAGTAATCGTTGCGAATGTTCGAGCCGTTCCTACATTGTATGGAGAGTTGAAGGAAGCTCAACAAAATGATCCGGAATTGAAGAAAATTTTAGATCAAGTGCAAGAGGGAAAAGCCGGGGATTTTGCGTTGAATAGAGATGGTATATTAACCTTTCAAGGGAGAATTTGCGTTCCTTCGTTACCGGAAATCAAGAAGCGTGTGTTAGAGGATGGCCATAAGTCCAAGTTTGCGATTCATCCGGGTAGTACCAAAATGTATCAAGACTTGAAGCGTGGGTATTGGTGGAATGGTATGAAGAGGGAAATTGCGGATTTTGTTTCTAAGTGTTTGACTTGTCAACAAATTAAGGCCGAGCATCAGAGACCAGCGGGACTGCTTCAATCGTTGGATATTCCGGAGTGGAAATGGGAAGGGATCTCGATGGATTTTGTTTCGGGTTTACCTCTTACCGTGAAGAAGATGGATGCTATTTGGGTTATTGTGGATAGATTGACAAAGTCGGCTCATTTTCTTCCGGTGTCAACTAAGTTTTCTTTAGAGAAGTTAGCCCAGTTGTATATGAAGGAAATTGTGAGACTTCACGGGGTTCCGGTTAGTATTGTTTCCGACAGAGATCCGAGGTTTACATCTAGATTTTGGAGAGCATTGCAGGAAGCCTTGGGTTCTAAATTGTGTTTCAGTACGGCATTTCATCCTCAAACCGATGGTCAGTCCGAGAGAACTATTCAGATACTTGAGGATATGTTACGGGCTTGTGTGATGGATTTCCAATTATCTTGGGAGGATCATCTACCGTTAGTTGAGTTTGCTTACAATAACAGTTATCAGTCTAGTATTGAGATGGCTCCGTATGAGGCGTTGTATGGTAGAAAGTGTAGATCTCCGATGTGTTGGGACGAGGTAGGTGAAGCGAGACTTTGGGGCCCGGATTTGGTTCGAGATTCTACGGAGAAGATCAAGGTGATTCGGGATAGATTGAAGACGGCTCAGAGTAGACAGAAAAGCTACGCCGACAATAGAAGACGGGATTTATCTTTTCGGGTTGGTGACTTTGTGTTCTTGAAGGTCTCTCCGAGGACGGGGATTAAAAGGTTTGGTAATAAGGGTAAGTTGGCTCCGAGGTTTGTAGGTCCGTTTGAGATTCTAGAGAAGATAGGGGAATTGGCTTACCGGTTGGCGTTGCCTCCGTCTTTTTCTTTGCTTCATGATGTGTTTCACGTTTCTATGCTAAGGAAGTATTGTCATGACCCCTCCCATGTTTTGAGTTCTCCCCCCGACGATGTTCAGGCGGACATGTCTTATGTGGAAGAACCGTTAAGAGTCTTAGAATTCCAAGTTAAGGAGTTGAGAACTAAGAGTATCCCGATAGTAAAAGTCCTCTGGAAGAATCATACCGTCGAGGAAGCAACGTGGGAGCTAGAGTCGGAGATGAGGGCGAAATACCCTTGGTTGTTTGAGAATTCAAGTAAGTCTTTTAAAATTCGGGTCGAATTTTCTTTAAGGGGGAGTGAGTGTGACGACCCCAACCCTAGGCACTCATTTTAAATATTAAATTATATGCTTTTAATATTTATGTTAGCTTTATGTGTTCAATTATATCTTTAATTCGTAATTTAAGATAAATTGGGTGAGAAGTGAAATTAGAATCCTTTGAGAAATTGTGGGTTGTTAAATAAAGAAATTTGGGGAAATAATAAAAATGGAAATTTATTAAATAGATAAATATTTGAGGAGGTTAAATGAGTGAGTAGGATGAATTATTGGGTTAAAGGTTAAGTTTAAATTAAAAGATGAAAGCCTTAGTTAGATATTGTAGGAGGGGCCATAGAAGTCTTGCTCTCTCCCTAGGTGACAAGTGTCCACCCTTTACCTCCTTACTCTTACTCCCCTCTCCCTCCATCATTCATACTTCTTCCTCCTAGAGAAACCTTAGAGAAATTCCATGGAAGCTCTCAACCTCCATTCTTGAAGCCAAGCCATTTCTTCACCAAATTCAAGTCTAGGAGCATCATTGAAGTTGGATCATCTTGGGGAATCCATCAAGTTAGAAAGATCAACCTCCCATTGAAAACCCTAAGGTGAGTTGTTATGATTCCCTTCTCCTACTTGTTCATGAGCTTTTAAATATTACCCTTGTTCTATGATGTTGATTTTATGCCTTGGAAACCTTAATGGGAGTTGGATGATTGGAAAATGAAATTTGTTGAAGTTAGGGTTCAAGGAACCATTTAAAAAGGGTTTGAAATGGGTGAAATGGGTAGAGATAAATAATCTAGGGCTACTTGGTTTTGAGTTTACATGTTTGGAATGGGACTTGGTAAGGTTAAAGTATCCTTTGGTGTTCTTGAATTAAGCTTGGTTAGAAGGAATGGAAACCTAGGCAAAAAGGGGTCAAAAATCTGAGTTTTGTGCTGGAGGAGGCTTGGGCGGTCGCCCATGGGGGCTTGAGCGGCCGCCCATCGCCACAGAAACATATTTGCCTTTGAAGTCCACTTGGGCGGTCGCCCAAGTGGTGAGGGATGTCGCCCATAGTGGCAGAAATCTTATTTTCCTAGGAAACCCACTTGGGCGGTCGCCCAAGTGGTTAGGGCGGTCGCCCATGCCCCTGAACCAACCTTTTTCAATTTAAACAAGAATTGTTTAGCAAGTTGTTTGGCCACTTATAAATTGTGACTCCCACTTAGTAATCGAACTTGAACCTTCATTGAGATCTTGTATCTTTGAATATGGAATTTGTAGGGTAGGTTAATGATCCCTCAGTTCCTTGATGTTATATATATTGTTGTTGACGTTGCTTAGTGTATTCATAAATTGTTGCACTTTGATAATTATTGGGCATGAGTATATATTACCATGTGGCTATTGTTTATCCCTTTTGTGGATTTATTTCAAGTAACTACTATGTGCTTGATAATTTGTTAATCAGCTGATATTGGGGGTATAACGTAATACGATCAATTATGGAAGTGTGACCTAATGTGATCGGATTATGTTATACTGTGACCGTCCCCTCCTGTGGCCACGGAGTTGGGGTTATAGCATCTCGTATTGAGCCAAAAGCCTTACAGAGTTGCTACTATCTTATTTGGTTCCCCTGAAAAATGGGTCTTATAAGATGTGAGTATTGCTTAGCGGCTCACTTAAGATTGGAGTATTATTATACCCAATGTTGTACGACTATTGTTCGCACGGGAAAAGGTAAACCAAAGGTAACGTAAGGTGTTTACAGCTTTTTCCAACGTGTTATGTGTTGCATCTATTTGGCATATTGTTGCATACATAATAGCTTGTCGAGATTTATTCTCACCCCTCTCCCTTTAATGTTTTAGATCCCGAGACAGGCGGACCGGCCAAGTAAGGACGGAGAGGAGTTTGGAGTAACCTTTTGGGTATTGTCGGGGTATGTATAGGGTGACGTATAAAATGTATTTTGGTAATTCCTTTATGGGAGTTTGTAATTATAAACTTTAAATTCTACGTCATAACCTTAATCTTTTGTAACTAAACAGTGTTCGCTTTCAAAGTTGGTCAACTCCTCCTCCAATGTGGAGTGGAGTAGAGTTCTTTTGAAACGGTTATGTTATTGATGTTTATATTTGAAAGTCAAAGTAAAGTTTTAAAAGTTTAGTGTTTTTGGGTTAGTTTGAGGACGCTCCAACTCGGGACACGTGTAGGTTCCGGGTCGGGGTCCTCACAGCACACTTCTCCTCTTCCTCAGATCCAAACCCTAGACCATCCTTAGTTCCAGGAGGAACTTGGAAGTCCATGATTTTATCCTTGGTGGATTGAGACTTGAGCCACGAATCAATAATCTTTTGGCGATCGTCGATTTGGGTTACCAAGTCGTCATTCCTGAGTTGAAGTGCAGCAACCTTAGTTTCAAGGATGCGGTTTTGATCAGCAAGAGGAGACATACTTCTGATTTGGTCCTTAAGATTTGAAATTTCAGACCTCATCACAGTTTTCTCCGTCTTGTACAGATTAAGTTCATCATGAGCTAAGCTTAAGGCTTTCTTAAGATTAGAGAATTGATGGATCACCATTTCAGCTTCCTTGAACATCCTTTCATGTTCCATGGGAGAAACCTCTTCCACCACCTTTTTTAAAATTTTCTTCTTTGGAATTGTTTTTGAAGGTGGAGCATTTGTAGGAGGAAAAATGGGACGTGAATACGAGCAATTTCCTATCTTAATGCTAGGAGTAAGTTTGATATCATCATCCAATTTAAAATTTGGAAGTTTTGTAGAAACCTCCTTTTCTTCCATATCTTGCAACTCGATTGACTCGGAATCGATTCATCGGAAGCATCCGCAACTAAGCTGTAGATTAACCTCTTCGGTTTCATCATCACTTCCATCATCATAATCTGTTTCAATCCAAGTTGCTAATTCCTTGGAATTTTCTTCCTCCTCAAGAACCATTCCCTTGCGACGAGAAAATTTCGCAGAGAGGTTTTCTTTTTCATGTATTCATATTTAGGTGTGGACACTCGTGATGCAAAGTGACCAGGTTTTCTACAATTGTAGCAGACTAGATCACTCTTTTTCTTTGTATCTCCAAATTTTTAGAAAACGTTGCAGGAGGTTTGCCTTTTGAAAATGATTTTGTGAAAGGTTTTGAGGATTTTCTAAATTTTTGAAATCTTTTCACAAACATGGCAAAATCATCATCATCCATCTCGATGAGTGATGAGGTTGATATGGAAGGATCAGCGGTTTGGTTGGATGTAGATGGTTTCTCCTCTTGTTCCACTACGGACATGGAAAGCGATTTGGTTTTTCCTTCAATCTCTTCAATATGATTTAATTTTAATTCATAGACTCTAAGATTGGCGTACAAGTTACTTAACGACCAAGTAACCAAAACTTTGGAGTCTTCTAAAGAGGTAGCCTTATTTACCCATTTAGAACCTAAAGCAGATAGGAAAGTCATATTGATTTCCTTATCGGTTAAAGTTTTGCCAAGAGATCTACAAGCATTAACTACCTCAACATATCGGTCGTAGGTTTGACGCAAGGTTTCGTTGGATTTTCTGTTGAAGTTGTTGTATGATCTTTCAACAAAGATATAATTTGCTTTCCTTGCATTCGTCATCACCTTCGAGGTAGATCTCAATGGCATCCCACATCTGCTTTGCGGTTTTGAGGTACATCACTTTCTGTAGAGTTGATACGGGGAGGGTTCCAGAAATGATGTGCCTAGCCTTGCTATCCAAGGCAACCAATCTTTTCTCTTTATCCGACCACTCTTCTTTTGGCTTTTTGACCTCTGGAATTGTTGCACTGGTGGTTGCATCTGTGTTGGCCTTCATTGGAACTAACGGGCCATTGATCACGCATTCCACCAGCATTTCATCTATAGTTTCCAAATGAATAAGCATTCGGCACTTCCAGATGTCAAAGTGGTCTTCGTCCAAGATTGGAATGTGTGAATAGTTAACAGTAGTCATTGTCTTTGTATTTGCCATATCGAATCAGCACACAAGCTGTTAAGCTTGAAAAACAGTGGTTTTAAAATGTGTTGGCTCTGATACCACTTGTTCGTCCCAAAGGTGGCAACAAGGGTGAAAATATAGCTAGAGGGGGGGGGGTGAATAGCTGTTTTAAAATTTTTTGCCCTCTTTTAAAAACTAAACCTCTTGCTTACAAAATCCTCTTGCAATTGATAATAGACTGCAAGTGATAGTGTAAAATGCACAGCGGAATTATAGAGTATAAAGCAGTTTTAGAGGCGGTTTGTAAAGTGCGGTTTTGATATGCGGTTTTGGGAAGAGCAGTTTTACAAACACGTGTGGTTTTGACTTTGTTAACTTCAAACACTATTTCACAATAATGGATAACTAAATAAAGATCAAACAGAGACAAAGATAAATAATTAGTAAGCACAAGAAATATAAATGCAGAAAGTAAGAACACGCTATTTGGAGTGGTTCAATCGATAAACGATCTACGTCCACTACCAAGATGGTTAGTCTTGGATTTCTAAGAGAGATTTTATATTAAGTATTTGAGAGATTACAAAGTACAATAAAATCTTTTCTATGAAGAACAAATCCTAGACTATAACCAGTGTATCTCAAATGTATAATCTATGTGATTAGAACAAATGAGGTGTGTGTGTGAGAACAAGATCAAGGCTCTTTAAATCTGTGAGATGTAGAGCTCAATGATTCTTGAATGTGTTAAGGCTTGATTTCTGGGCTAGGAATATTTCTTGAAGTATGAAGATGAAGATTCAAAGGGTTGAACAATTTCTGGGCAGAGCTTCAGCTTCTATGAACACAGCACTTCTCAATTTTTCAAGCAATCTTCAAATGGTGAAGATTAGGGGTATTTATACCCAAGCATCAAGAAACTAGCCGTTGGATACAGCTGTTGTAAGGACAGTACTTGATGCAATCCTATTGGTCCACAGCAACCACTTTTGTCCTTTGATACAACATGCAGATAAAGCCGATCGCTCCAAGCAAGCAATGAGGTTAGGACACCTGTCACCTTTTCAAGATCCTTGCAGATCTTCTCTGACATTGAATCACGTGACAAGATTTGGTGGTTGACTTTTTGATATTGCTGACGTGGATTCCAATGGATAAAAAGTGGTTCACTTCAAGTAGCCAATCATTGGATGCGGTTGGTGAGATGCGGTTAGGTACATGCGGTTTTGCTACACCAGGAGGTTGCATGGATGCGGTTGCACATGAACTGCACAGGTGCGGTTCAAGGGCGGTTGCATGCGGTTGGTTCAATAGGCAGATTCAAGGTAGAACTACACTTGCGGTTACAAGTGCGGTTCATAGGGCGGTTTTGAATACTGCTGGAACTGCAACTTTGCTTCCAATGAGTCTTGTGCCAGTCTTCAAGCCTAAGATTAACCTATTCTATAAAATGGACTTAGCTAAAAAATTGAAGTCTAAGCTTCATTACATAGGGTCCTAAAGTCCTTAAAATAGACAGGAGGTTATGGTATCAATCAAATCTAATACAAAATAGGAGGGTTAAAACATGCATACCCAACACGGTATCACTTTTCGAAAAAAATAATAATAAAAGAAAGCTTTTCCCTTTGAGCGGGTTAGATTTTGCTTGCTTTCTTTGCCTTGCATTGCATCATTTGCATCTTGGGATTTGTGCATACTTTGAACGGGAAACAACCCGAAAATAGCAAAGGAGTGGAACCTGGAAAATTGATCCATGCAGTCGTACGGCTCATCCTCCTTGGATTCTGACCGGACGGCCTCAGTGGCAATTCCACCAAGAAAAATTGAGGTTAATCTGGCAGTCCTAGCAGCTTGGGGCTATTCAGTTCCAAGACTGACTGGGGCTCCCAGAAAATTTACGTGCTTAACTGTTGCATTTTCCCCGTCACAGAAATCATTCCTTTAAAACACATTTATGAAAATCTCTATTTTAACTCAAAAAGGAACATTTTCAGGAGACCGCACACTACGCGCACTCTATATATCCTGTACACTTTGCACGCATGTCCCTTTAAACCCGGGATGGTTTATCAGCTGCAGTCACGGACAGCCTTACGATGCTCCCGGGCGCGCACGGAATCATCCCAAACTCCCCATGGCAGCCAGTGTCGACCAATGCACAGTCCATGTCACACGTTTCAAAAAACCGTGACTTCTTGGTTGGTTTTTGGTCTAGTCCGTGTCATATAGCCCAATTGCATATTCCCGTAAAGGTCAAGCCTTAGTTCATAACGGAAGTCAAGATCTTTCGCTCAAGCGAAAATCTGCCGAAATTCCGACAGGGAAAAATTGGTAGAATCTTGACTCCGACATTGACTTTGACCTTGACCTGCACGGAAGGCGTAAGAGTCGAGACCGAGTCTTTGCCAAAAAGTCCAAAGATCTTTCGCTCAAGCGAAGCTCTGCCAAAATTCCGACAAGGAAAAATTGGCAAGATCATGACCCGGCATTGACTTTGATTTTGACTCACGCACGGCGTATGCAACGAAGTTCAATGTGACACTGTGTCATCCGGCTTTTACCACCCGACCCATGCCTATTATCTTCTCGGACATTACCGAAAAGTCAAAACGTCAATCGCGCAAGCAAAATTCTGCCGAAATTCTATCAAGGCTGAAAGACGAGACTTTCCCGGTATTGCCTTGACTATAATTCGCATCGCTCGTGCGTTAAAAGTTCCTATGACCCGCTAGACCCGTTAGGAACGTTCTTCTCTCTCGGTCGGTGGGATCCGCGTGCCCTATAGGACCCTCGCCCGGGGCTGTCCACCCTGGGAGGTCGAAATACAGGTGGAATATGAGGGGCTTATAGACGTAGTGACGGAACTCACTGATCCAGGATCTAGAATAGTTGCGAAAAAGAAGGGCAAATCCCCTTTTCCAACCAAATAGAAATTAATAAAAGACACTGTTTTAAGTAAACTGGAAGATTCATAATCTGCATATTGCTTGAGCCTTCAGCCTAAACACCTACCCCGAGTCTAAACCTCTCCTATCCCTTTCCCGCAGCGAGAAAGAAGTGGGTGAGAACACCGGGTCAGCGACTTGTTAGCGCAGAATTCTCAGACAGTTCGCCAGAATCCTCAGTTTTATCAGTCCAGAGAGCCAGAATGGCCGATTCGACAGAGAACAGTACTGGTTTGGGTAACCAGATGACTAGGGAAGAAGAGCTAGCCTATGACCAATGCCCTCCTCTAGTCATATATGATCCTTTGCCAAAGACTGTCCCTTTTCGCCCTTTCCAAAGATCCCAAGCCGTCGTGTCCCGACACCCTCTCCTCCTCGAAGAGACCTAGCTTCGCCATAGCTATCCCGACCACGCAGCCTCTCGCATTACCCCGTGGGACTTTTTCCCTCCTCTCGGCCGAGCCAAATCTCCCTATCTTGGAATCCCAAGATCAGCTCGACCTTTCTAAATTTGTCAACGCCTCGTGAATTTGCCTATCTCCTGAGCTGGTAGTGAAGAATCAGTCGGAAATGAGAACAGGAATGGATGGATTTACAGCGATGAAGACAGTTCAGTAGAAGGAATGAACTTGGAGTCGACCAAAGTGAAATTTGGAGAACAAAATGAAGTAGAAAACTACGGACCTGGAATAGGGGATGGTATCACTTCAAAATGTGCCTGTAGCTTGTGTGAAGGTTCGGAAGGGAAAAAGGATGCGAGCTCAGATGAGGCAGCATACGAATTCTACATCCTAGAGTTCAATACTCCTTACAAAGACTTGGTCGGTGAATGGAGGGACTTGATTGAAGCTTTAGCTAAAAGAGGGAAGTGGGCTCCGCCCGCCGATCTAGAATATGTAAGCGTCGTTGAAGCTAAACCCCCATCAGGAAGAGTAGACTCCATTGCAGTGCTGAGAATCACCCCTGCGACCTTGTCTAAAGAAAAGTGTATGGATGCCTTGGAGAGAGTCCTAAAATTTGAAGCGACCACGGTCCCCTTTATATCCTATGATGACAGCGATGTTTTCTTAGTAATTCCCAAGTCAGAGGAAGAATCCAAGATACCTCTTATATGGCGTCAAGTATCCCGACCTGCATTTGCCCTCACTGGTCATCAGAGTCAAGATGAGAGTTCTCACGAGAGTTACTGTAGTGATACCGAGGAAGACACAGTCGAAGTGCCAGAGGGAACAATAGAGGAGTGGTTAGCCCGTGGCGAAAAGCCCGTAGAACCTTCCCGACGCAAAGAACAGGAACCCGCCATGAGGTTTGACCCCGCAAATCCTTCTTGATGATGGAATTTCCCACTTCGTAAAATGCTTGGCCAATATTAAAGATGCCGTCGTAAAACTAACCCCTAGAGAAAGGAGGGACATGCTTGGCGGTGATGAGGAATGTGATCCCACTCGTTGAAAAAGTTGCTAGGTCCGGATGAGGAAGCCATTCACCGTACTCCAAACTCGAAGGTGATAATTCCCGTTGCATGTTGACCTTGAAAAGCTTGAACGAGACTCAAAGGCTTTAAATGAGGAGGGTGAAGTTGAAACCAGTCACTATTGAGCCAATTAAGGAATCAGAGCTCGTAAAAGTCGAAACCCGTAACCTCGGAATCAGATTCGGGAAGCCGCCTATGCCTCCAAAGAATGCGGTTAATCGATTAATCGCCAGAGTTGGCCATACGCCGCAAGAGCCCGCCTCTCACTTTGAAAGAGCCGACGTAATCCTCCAAGAGGGAATGATGACCCGTGAGAAGTCTAATGTCTATGTGATGACTCGGTCCTGACAAATGAGTGTTGAATGCCCTAAGGGTGATAAAAGAAATGCTGTCTATGAGCCGAAAACAGACAAAAGACCCTATAAGCCGTGGCGTAAAAGCCAGACTCCGACAAGGAGGATCCAGGCCGACTCGCTTAAAGTGTACTCAGGCCAATATCTCCTTGTGGCCCCTGTTAACCTCTTCATACCCTCATAAGCTGAAGCTAGAAGAAAGTTTGGCCAAGACCATGGTACCCATAGATGTCACCCCAGATGAGGTCATCCAAATGATTGGAAATATCCACTACGGAAACATCATTACCTTCACCGACTTGGACCTGCCAAAGTATGGGGCTAGTCATAACGAACCTCTTTACATCACAGTCCAGTTGGAAGAACGTCGGTTGCCACGGGTATTAGTTGATGGAGGGTCCGCAATGAACGTCCTTCCAGCAAAGATGACGGACTTACTGGATTTGAAGCCTACAGATTTGAAGCCTTCTAGTCAGACTATTAAGGCCTATGACTCCACTGCACGATCAGTTTTGGGGATTGCTACTCTCAAGTTGTGGTTTGGGAAAAAGGTCATGGACGTTGACTTCCAAGTGATTGACATTCCGATCTCGTTTACTGCTCTGCTGGGACGCCCTTGGATTCACCAGATAAATGGGGTAGTCTCTACTCTGCACCAATGCGTCAAATTTCAGTCTAGTGATGGTACTATCACCACCATCTATGGAGATAGTGTCACGGTGGAAGGAACCAGCACTGGAGGTATCCCGATATTGGAAATTAAGCATGATGATGAAGGGTTTGCCTTGACCGGATTCTCTGTAGCTTCTTCCAAAGCACAAGTGTGTTGCACTGACCTCACCACTACTTCCGATAAAATTCCTTCGGCCATGAGAATGATGAGAAAAATGGGTTATCTTCCGGGGCTTGGATTGGGCAGAAGACTCCAGGGTCGCAATACCATCATTGATGTAAAGGAACGTACTACCGAGATATGGCTTGGGATACAAACCGAACTCTCCTGGGATGGCATAAAAGCTAAAGGGGTCCAGCTCTATCCCTACGCTTATCCCCGACCCATTACTTTACAAAAGGTGGGACTCAATACAACGAAAGTGACCATCGACCTCCCCGAGAAAAACCCTTCCGGAAAACCTCGAGAAGGTTAGGGGGAAAACCAAGAAACCCTGTTCGAAGGATGTTCCTTAACTTGCCGGACATTCCTGGGGCTACCACTACCGTTCGAACGAGTATGTCTTCAAAGAAAATTCAGACAAAGGTCAAAGAGTCGACATCCGGTAATGGACTTCTCCACCTTGAGTTAGCTCTTCCGAAGATCACCAGATAGAGCCGCCAATAGTGAAGACAGTGAGTGGGGTTTGCAAAAGTTGTTTGATGAAGAAGCATAGATCCCAGATTTGATCGACTTCAGCTCAAATGATGAGGTAGTTGCCGTAATTGGAGACGGTGGTGAATATCCTTTCGATCCCCGCACTTTAGTAACTAAGACAGAGATGCCGTTGAAGAATTGGGAGACATTCTCAGGGCCGATAGCCAGCCGACAACAAATGATCGCAGAGCTTGGATTGGTACCCCGTCCTTCTCAACCCGCCGTGTCAAACACCCCGTTGTCCATACGCTTGAGTCAGAATCTTTGAATTCCAGTCCTCTCGAGTCATCCGAAGGCCTCACGCCCGAGGACTATGAATATGTAATCGATGTCATCTTTCCTCTTGCTTTGAATGAAATAACAGATCTTTCGATTATCCCCTTATTGCCAACTTAACAAATGATAAATTAACTCAAAACTTAACAACAGCTTAATAATGAATCATTTGAACAAGATGCAAACACACTAAATGAACAATACATTAAAGAAATCTTTAAGCGTGTTACAAAAGAGGAAAACCGGGCCCAAGTCGTCGAGGAGGTTTTGACAAGTGTGAACTTGGGTACCGTCGAGGAACCTAAAGAGACACAGATTGGAAACTTCTTCCGTGGGGTTGAACGGGACGGCGGTTAATCTGCTCGGAGAGAATACATGGACGTCTTTGCGTGGTCGTACAAGGATATGCCGGGGCTAGACAGCCCAATAGTGGAGCACGTAATCCCTCTAGCACCGCATGCTAAGCCGCAAAGCAAAATTGAGGGAAATCAAGCCGTAGTGGTCTCTACAGTCAAAGAAGAAATTGAGAAGCTATCAAGGGTGGGATTCATCGTAGTCATCGAATATCCGACATGGTTGTCCAATATTGTGACCGTCACCAAGGCCAATGGGAAGGTGCGCCGTGTGGATTTCAGTGGATCCGAACAAGGCCAGCCCCAAAGATGATTACCCCTTGCCAAACATAGACATCCCGGTGGACTCCACCGCCAACTATGAAGTCAAATCCTTCGTTGATGGTTTTGCATGCTACAACTGCATCAAGATGGCCGAAGAAGACCAAGAAAAGACACTCTTCACCACACCGTGGGAACTTGCGCTATACAAGAATGCCATTTGGGCTCAAGAACGCCGAGGCTACTTATCAAAGGGCAACGACCGCGCTTTTCATGACATGATCCACAAGGAGATTGAGGTCTACGTAGACAACATGATAATCCACTCCAAAGGCGAGGACGGACAAAGACTTTGTTGACTTGCGAAAGTTCTTTGAGAGGCCGAGACAACATTCCATGAGACTAAACCCCGCTAAATGCACCTTCGGAGTGACAAGGGGAAAAGTGCTTCGGGTATATGGTCACGGAGCGAGGTATCGAAGTCAACCCCGAAAGATCAAAGCCATTATGGACATGAGGCCACCTCAAACTCGCATAAGTCAAGAGCTTTATGGGCAAACTTCAAGACATCACCATTTCGTCAATCACCGACCACTATGTGCGAGCCCATCTTTCAAGCTCATGAAGAAGAACGTAGATACAGAGTGGACCGAAGAATGCCAGGATGCCTTCGACCGTATCAAGGCATACTTAGTACATCCTCCAAGACTATGCCTCCCACATAGACAGAAACCTCTTCTCGCTTCTATCTCACTTTCACCGATACGACGCTTGGGGCTATGCTTGCTCAGAGAAGAAAGACTCTCGATAGAGAATGCCATTTACTTTGTCACCGGAAGCTGCAGGAAGTGAGCTCAATTACTCCGCATGTGAAAAGACCTGTGCCGGACTGGTCTGGGTAGTCGACAAGTTAAAGCATTATATGCAAGCCCACCCTGTGAATTTGGTCTCAAAAATGGACCCCATCAAGTATATCTTCGATAAGCCTTCTCTCTCGATGCGTCCCAGCAAAGTGGTCCTTCTTCTTAGAGTACGACATCGCCTACGCTGACCGTAAAGGCCATCAAGGGTCAAGCATTGTCGTACCATCCGGCGAACTTCCCTCGCAATGAGGACCGTGGGCCCGAACCCCAATTCCCAGATGAAGGGATCTTCAGCGATCGAGCCTCGAAAACCGATGGCGCTTTCTTTGATGGAGCTGCTAACAAAAGAGGAAATGGCGTAGGGATGCTACTGGTCGATCCGAAAGATGAGCATACACCCATAGCCCTCAAGCTGAACTTCCCTGCCACAAACAATGTTGCCGAGTACGAAGCCTGCATTGCTGGTTTAGAGGCTGCTTTAGAAAGGAATGTAAAGGAGCTCGAAGTTTATGGAGACTCAGCCCTGATCATCAACCAGGTCTCCAACAAATGGAAGACTATGGATCCTAATCTTCAGCGGTATCATGCCCATATGGAGGAGTTGACTGGACAGTTCAGAGAAGTGACTTTCCACTACTTGCCAAGGGAAAAGAACAGATTCGCAGATGCCCTCGCTACTTTAGCCTCACTGGTAGAGATCCCCGAAGGAAAAGCCATAAAACCCTTCAAAGTGGGTAGAAGAGAAGCCCCAGCTTTCTGTTGTGAAGTAGACCTGGGACCCGAGCCTATCAAGGAACCGTGGTACAATCAAATTTACCAGTTCCTCAAAGATGGAGAGTCAGCTTTCAGAGATGAAGAAGGTCGGCCAAAAGAAGGTGTCAAAGCCAAGAGCTTGCAAGCCCTGAAAAGGTTGGCCTCCCATTATGTCATTCTAGGAGGCAACCTGTACAAGAAGCGGTATCAAGGACCACTCCTCTTATGCGTCACTCAAGAAAGGGCCAAAGAGTTGATGACTGAAGTCCACAATGGTCCCTGCGGTCCTCATATGAATGCTAGAGCCCCGATGCAAGTGATCCTCGGGAATGGGTTACTACCGGATTTCCATGGAGACAGATCATGTTGAGCATGTCCGAGCGTGCGACAAATGCCACGGTTTGCCAACCTCAACCATCTCCCGCCTCATGACCTGCACCGCATGACGACTCCCCGGCCGTTTGCAACTTGGGGTATTGACGTGATAGGGAAGATAGCCTATAGAAGCAATGGGCATGAATTCGTGTTAGTGGCGCCGACTACTTCACCAAGCGGGTAGAGGCCAAGTCCTACAAGGTCCTCACTTCCAAGAAGGTGGCCCAGCTTTATCAAAGAAAACATAATGTGTAGATATGGGGTGCCCAATGAGATCATTTCTGATAATGGGTCACACTTTGAAGGGGACTGCGGTAGATTGCTGTCGAGTTCAGTGATCACTCGCCACAAGTCGTCCCCGCATGCACCTCGACTAATGGAGCCGTGGAAGCCGCTAATAAGACGCTCGAACGGATCATCCGGAAAATGGCCACCCGTGGTCGTGATTGGCCCGAAAAGCCGCACCTGGCACTCGGGGCTACGAACGTCTGTCGAATAGCCACAGGAGAAACCCCTTTTGCCCTAACTTACTGGGATGGAAGCAAGTGTTACCGGTGGAGTTGGAAATCCCGTCATTGAGGGTCCTCCTGGAAAACAAAGTGTCAACGAAGTAGAATGGCTGCGTAGCCGGCATGATGAGTTGGCCCCGCCTCGACGAAAGAAGGCTTAAAGCCATGGAGCATACCCGAGCCTATCAGCAGGCGAATGGCCAGAGCATTTGACAAAAGGTCAAGGCCCGAGACATCAAAGAAGGTGACATAGTGCTGAAAGTAAAGCCCCCTACCAGAGACAACCCCCTGGGAAAATGGGAACCCGTTTGGATCGCCCGTATGTGGTGTAGAAGATACTATCGGGAGGAGCCATGAAACTTGTAGACACTGGACGGCAATCCCTTTGTCCACCCAACCAAAGGTGATAAGCTCCGAAGGTACTATGTCTAAGAAATAAAAAAAAAAGAAAAAAAAAGAAAAGAAAAAATCTTAGTGCAAAAGAGTAATGCCCAAAGGGCCTAGGCAAAAACCCATAAAAAAAGGAGCTTAGGCAAAAATATTAGGCAAAATCCAAAAAGGGCGGTACATACATAAAAAATAGGAAAAAGAGTTCACCAGAATGAACTACGAAGACCTGAGCCCCTTAGTCTTTCTTGTAAAAGGGGAACGTAGGCAGCCATATATGGTTCGGTCTAAATAATAAAAAGGGCGATTAAGTTTCCATGAAATGCGTCCTAAACAATAATAAAGGATATTCAAGTTTTCATAAAACGGGTCCTGAGCAAATCAATAAGACATTTAAGTTTCCATGAAATTGTGTCTTGATTAATTTCTAAGATAATATTTCTTGTTCATTACAAGTTAAAAACTCCTTGATGAGTTCAAGCACGGTCTACTCTTGACTCTGCTAACCTGCTACAAAGATCTAAAATACAATAAAATGCATAATAAAACTACTGTGTTTGCAAAATGGCAATAAGGGAATCCTAAGAAAAGATCTGTCAGTCGTCATTCGCTGAGTCTTCTTTGGTCTTCTTCCCTTTACCTCGACCCCATCGAGTATTCTTTCTCTTCTTCTCTATAATGTCGGTCTCCCTCATTCCGATCTCCGGTATCCTCACTGGAGCCTCCATCAAACCTGTATCAATAAGTGCCCTCTCTACCCGAGCACGAGTCCGCACTTCCTCCCTCTGAGCCTCAGTCAAAGGAGCGACCTCGGACAATCTCTTGTATCGAGCCTCCATATCTCTGATCAGGTCACCCGACTGGTTATGGCGACTCGCCTTAGCCTCGCCTCCCTCGTAGTCCTACTCGAGTCGCAGCCGCCTCCCAATAAAGCCCGACGACTCTCCCCCAATATGACCCGAGTCGCTCCCATCTCCCTCTCGTACCAATCCAAGTAGACAAAGGGTCAAGATGGTACTCTTCCCTGCCTTCGAGATAGCCCCGGGTGGGAAAGCAACCGTAAGTCCAAGCCCTCAAGAAAAATGAGAAGCTGTCTGGATCTCTCATATCAAATGGCACCACCTCCATGGTACGGATGTCCTCCCAACCGCTCAACGGCTCCTGTAAGGCCCCGAACCGCCCGGGATACCAAGCAGGTATGTAGAAGGATGACCAGCGTAACCCCGGAACCCTCACTATGTAGGACTCCCGAAATATCCTCCCGGTCTGCAACCTCCAAAGTGAGGTACCCACCAACGGATGTCCGAAGTGGATAACCTAGCCATCATCAGCCTCCCACTACCCTAGTCCCGCTGCCGAGGTGCACCTCTCCGAGAAATCACCCAAGGGCACCGAGTCGGCAAAGCCCCCGGCAAAGCCCCAAGCCTCTCCCGCAGCCATAAAGTCGCAAATGACTCCTGCACCTCATGAAATGGTCTCCCCTAGCCATCCTATCAATGCCATGCAAGGTCTCCCCAAAACCAAGTGGGACAATGTCCTTCCCACCCGCAATCTCTCGACCATGTCTAAGAGACCGCCATGACAGATCCCCACGGACTCAGCGGTGAACAGAGAAGAAAATATGCAGAGGATAAAGGCATCCATAGCCACCGTGGTCGCAGCCATAGCCAGAGACCCAAACCTGCTCGGGATATCAGAAAGGTCAATCCTATCCGGGGCTATCATCATCTCCTCAGCCTTTCCCAGAGAAATCTGCAGAAAAGATGCAAGCTTTGCCGCCACCGGCACGTCTTCGATCAGCGGAATCGATATATCTTCAATTTCTGGACCTCCAATCAAGGCTCGGAAGTCTTCATGTGTTGGGACAATCTCATTGTAAGAAAAGCAGTAAACGTGTCTCCGGACGTCCCAAAACTTTGCTGCTGCTCTCAAAAGGTCCCAATCGGGTTGGAGATCCCTCAAATGCCCTAAAGACTTGATCTTGAAGGTAGAATCAAGCAACCCCTTGTGAGATTGGAAGTTATATCTCACCCAAGACTGAAGATCGGACAGAAAGCGGTCTCTTTTCCCCCTTTGCAATCTAACGGGCTTCTCCATCGCAAAATGATCAAAGATGGTGTCTTTAGGTCCAATATGTGCTCTGGGAATAGTTGAGACAAGTCTAAGATGAAAATGAAATGAAATGGCCAAGCCTTGGTTTTATTCTGAAAATAACCAGTCCAGACAGAACTGTGAGCCGCACGGCCTTATTTGCCCTCAGGTCCATGCCGCACGGCTTCATTTACCTGATGTAAGTGGTAAATCTGCAGCAACCAAGTTGCTGCCCAAAGGGAGTTTTCACCCCACTTTTCCAACCAAAACCTGTATAAAAACTTGTTCAAAGACCATCCAAGCATTTATATATCATCATATACCATTTTGGCCCAGTTTTAGCCCCAATTCCAAGCAAAAAACCGCCCCGAGGCTCAAGTAATATGCAAATTAATAAAAGCATAAATAGGAAAAGCAAATAAAACAGTAATACATTGTTTTTGCCCCTTCGGCGCCCAAATAAAGCAAAAAATAAACAAAGTGTACATAAAACTTGTTCATTGTTTGTTTTTCTTCCTAAATCAATTCTAGAGACCTCCTAGGCCTCCGATCCTTCTTCTTCATCGCTGCTCAGCTCATAAACAGTTGCCTCCCTCATCAAATCCTCCGCGTCGCTCACATCTGAAAGGTGGACATTGTCGTGCTCGTACTCAGCCAGCTGCTCCAAGATGTCAGCATTGGGTCCCCGTCCCCGAGGCATGGCACTGGAAGAGTACTCCGAGGCTGAAGAGGTAGATGCCGTGCTCCCGACGTGCCTTCTCTTGCGCCCGAGCTCCTGCACATCCGCTGCCGCCTTTGAAGTGCAGGCCAGCTTCCTCAGAAGGGACCGGCACATGTCCTTCCAGCCCCTATTCTGCCTGACCAGCCTATCGTAAGTGCGAGCTGGAACCTGAGAAAAAGAGAAGAAAATCTCAGAAAATCTCAGAATTGCAAAAAAGCAAAGAAATCTGAAAAAGGGAAAAGACCCTAAAAGTATACTTACAGTGCTGTCCGGCGGCAAGGTATACTGGGGCTCCCTAGCATCGGGGACAGGTATCCTCAACCTCCTGGGTACTCCGTGGACCACATATGAAAGGTGCGCAGGAGGGATTGGCGGATCAGAAGGCTCGTCTTCCCCGTATCCCTGAGTGACCGCCAGCTTCACTAGCTTCTGTGGCATCCTCAGTCGCTGCTCCACAAACACAGCGTATGGGGTATCCATATCAAAGTACTCCTCGGCAGCCACGCCTGCCTGATATCTAGCAATGTCATCCTCCGACCAATCCCTGGGATGTAGCATCCGTGCTGGAGGATCCTGGGGAGTAATGGCGTCCAAGGGAGGGACATGGCCATGCTGCCTGGAAAATCGGTCCCCCAGATAGATGACATCACATGTCAGCCCTGTCAACCATCGTCTCTGCCTCGTCGCCTCCACGGCCTCTCCTAGCAGAATCTCTGGATACCTGCCCCACGGGTAGAAGTCCACTCCGTCGTGCCCATCTCTGTTGATGACTAGCCTCACCATCTTGTAATCAAAGGTGATCCGGGTCTTCCCGGTGAACTTATCCCTCGCATCTCCCCTCCAGCGGATCATAGCGGGAAAGATAGTGACATCACTCTGTTGGTTCCACGGAAAGAACCTGATCACCTCACAAAACCAGACCTGCATGTTCAAAACATCAAAAGGGTCATTTTTTCTTTCATAAAAAGTCTCAAAGACAGAAAGTAAAAGAGAAAGGAAAGCGAGACTACCTCGAGAGCAAAGGAGAAACAATCCATGGAGGCAGCCTTATTCCGGCTGTACAAATCCAGGGAGAAGTATTGCTCCGCCAATCCGGCCTCGCCCCACGAGACCGTCCCAATCCCATCAACATCCTCCAGAGAGTCGAGGAGGCAAGTCATAGCCAGAGTCCCAGAATTGGCAAAGATGGTGACTGACAGCATCAACCATACAAATGCCCTCGCAAGCTGGTGGGTAGTCACCTCACTAGCAGCAAAGTCCCGCATGCAGTTCTGGACTGCCACCTCGACGTTCCTCGTCTCCATTCCTAGCCCCTTGGGAACAAGCTCAAACCCAACCAAAGCTCTAAACTCCTCGGCAGTGATATGGTCCCTCCAAGTCACAGGCCTCCCGGTGAACTGTAAGCCCGTAATAGCAGTAAAATCGGCCGGAGTCACCGTCAGCTCCCCCCAGCTAAGATGAAAGCTGTGGGTGGTGTCCCACCAGAACTCAGATAGGGCCTGGACCAAGCCCTTGCTCTTCGAGGTAATGTGAATACCTCTGCCGATGGCCTCAATAAACAGATTCAAGCCGGTAGCCCTCACCAGCTGCTTAGGGTTCGCCCCATTCTTTTCAAAATCGGGCATCCTCTCCCACAGCTTTACTGCGACCTCAGAAGGCCCTCTAGACTTGTTCTCCTGTAGACAAGCACAGCAAAAGAAATGCGTCTGTCTTTTTCAAAAAAGCATGCATATATTCAAAGTGCACATATTTTCAAAAGAAAATCATTCATAAAAAAAAAAAATTCTAGCATCCTTTGCATCGAAAACGTGTCTTTCACATCATGTCAAGCACATTGCTTTCCTAAGCACAAAATCGCAATTTTCAAAATTATTTGCACATAAGCATTAATTTTATCTCAAAAAATGGCATGCATGAATCCTTTTCATCATCCAAAATCCCGTTTTCTCATCCATAATCAAAAATTGACCTAGTTCTAGCACATGCGAGGACTTCGTCACATTTTAGACAATTATTTCTCTTACTTTATTTTCGAAAAAAAAGATGGGTCATTCTCATTATTTTTCAAAATAAATCGCACATGCATATTCTTTCATCTCCTTAGCCTCATAGGTTAATCATCAAGATTTCAAAATCATCCAAAAATTCTAGGAAATTCCTAAAGCTTGGGTCAAGCCCTAAATCCAATCAAAATTCAATCAAAATCAACGAAATTGAGCAAACTAAGAAAGCTTACCCCAACCGATTGAGGGTTTGTCGATTTGTGCTCCCTTCTACCCGGATAGAGCTCCGATGGAGGCGTAAGGAACTCATACTTCCTCTCCGTGCGGACGAGCTCCTTCCTCCTCCTTCTCGCGACCGCGGAGATGTTCCTTCTAGCTTGCCTTGGCATTGGATTCCCCTCCGGATCCATCCTAAATCAATGAAGGTAAAAAGATTGAAGGATTTTGAAAATTCTTCCTCTCTTCTCTCTCTCTTTCTCGGCAGTTTAAGGGCGGCAATAATGCCCAATGCCCGTTCAAATCTGTTTTAAATAATCTGGAAAAATCAGACTTCTAGCCGTACGGCTTCTTTTGCCCCCATCTCATGCCGGGCGGCCTCTTTCGCTCTGAGCAGAAATTACCTTTTTGCCCCTGGGCTTTCCACTTGGGCATGTAATTCCCGTTATCTTTTAACCAAGATAACGTCGTTTTCAAAAGATATCCCTTATCTCTTAAGCAAATAAGCTTTCTTCCCCAGTCGCCTCCGTTACTTCCGTTATAACGGGATAACGCTAGGTGACAACCTCCGAATTGTCAGAACTCTAAACTTTAGCTACCTCTATCTCCTCGATAGTGAAATATGCTCAAGTTCTTCAAACTTTAGCTACCTCTATCTCCTCGATAGTGAAGTATGCTCAAGTTCTCCAAACTTTAGCTACCTCTATCTCCTCGATAGTGAAGTATGCTCAAGTTCTCCAAACTTTAGCTACCTCTATCCCAGATAGTGAAGGATGCTCAAGTTTTCCAAACTTTAGCTACCTCTATCTCCTCGATAGTGAAGTATGCTCAAGTTTTCCAAACTTTAGCTACCTCTATCTCCTCGATAGTGAAGTAAGCTCAAGTTCTTCAAACTTTAGCTACCTCTATCTCCTCGATAGTGAAGTATGCTCAAGTTTTCCAAACTTTAGCTACCTCTATCTCCTCGATAGTGATGTAAGCTCTAGTTTCATCAGGTGACAACCTCCATTAATTGTCAATCAGGTGACAACCTCCATTAATTGTCAATCAGGTGACAACCTCCATTAATTGTCAATCAGGTGACAACCTCCATTAATTGTCAATCAGGTGACAACCTCCATTAATTGTCAACACTTCAAGGATCCTAGACATCGTTCCTAACATATCTAGTGATGCTTGAACTACGATCAAGGCTTGATTCCTCCGGGATACGTAGGTAGCCTTTCATAAAAGGTCCAGCCATCCGACCGCAGTGGTCACCCTATTCCTTCGTCACTCCTCAGTGATGAAATAGCCCCTCATAGAGGTCTTTACATTTGACCTCAGTGGTCACTTC
This sequence comes from Adenophora triphylla var. japonica, assembly GCA_022495995.1. Lineage (NCBI taxonomy): Eukaryota > Viridiplantae > Streptophyta > Magnoliopsida > Asterales > Campanulaceae > Adenophora > Adenophora triphylla. The sequence continues at coordinate 77,329 of JAFEMH010000361.1, forward strand.
TAGCATATCCCCAGTAGGATTAATTGCTTGACCTCCTAGGTCATTTTCTCTGCTATTTTCCCATCAAGAGACCAGTTTTCTCTTCTCTATTCCTCAGCGGATCTCTTCAGAACTACGGCCTGGCTTGATTCCCACTTGGGATACGTAGGTAGCCTTCTAGAGGTTCAGCCACTCGACCACCTTGGTCACCTAATCCGTCTCGACATTCGCCAGATTGGATCCTTTTCTATCGACAACCCCACTCGCCCTGCAAGTGATGTTGCCGAGGGGCTTCTGTAAGTACCCAAATCTGGCTCATGCCTTCCGGTTAATTTCCCCGGTAATTCCGGTAAATTTCCCGATAATTCCCCGGACTTTCCTAGAGTTCCGGAACAATTCCGGAACTGTTCCAAACCATTTAAGGGCTGAAGGGAAGGCTTGGTAATTAAGAAACATGTTTTTCTTAATTAAAAAAACCTTCTAGATTTGCCACCTTGCATGATTCTAGAAACATGCTGAGTCATTGTGGATAATGTCGCACGGCTGCATTAGCCAAGGACCTCTGGCCGCACGGCTTCATTAGCCTTATCCAGACTGCCTATAAATAGAGCCCTCCTCTTCCCATTTTAGACACCAACAATACACAGTTTTTCCAGCATAAAAACACCCAAAAAAGTCCCTACGAAAATGAGAAGCTGAAGGAGTCAAGAAGCCACCTCCCTCCACCATTGAAGCCTCCAAAGTTGGTCCTTCCACCAAGAAAGATCCAAAGGAGAAGAGGCCACCACCATTGGTAACCTCTCACTCCCTTAACCTTGCATTTTACTTGCTTTATATTGCTCATTGCATTCATATATTGTCATTATCTTGCTTGGGACTTGGTAGTTATCATTAAAGATCATATCTTTTCCCCTTTGCATGAAATAGGCATCACTTGCCATTAAAAATGTAATCTTTGAATCAAAAGGTGCATCCTTTGCACCTAAAATTCCCCTTTTTACAATAAAAATATCATCTTTATGCATCCTTTGCTCATAAAAATGCAATCTTTACATTCAAAATGCATCATTTGCATATAAAAATCATGTCTTTATAAAAAAGGTGCATCCTTTACACCTAAAATCCATTTTCATGCATCCTTTGCATTAAAAATCATCTCTTTGCATGAACTTAGCATCCTTTGCTTTCAAAAATGAAATCTTTGTGCATCCTTTGCATAATAAATACTATTTTCCTCATAAAAGTGCATCCTTTGCATATTAAGTATCAATTTCCTCATAAAAATGCATCATTTGCATAAAGATCACTTCTTTACATCAAAATGCATCATTTGCAAATCAAATGCATCCTTTGCAACCCAAAAATGTCATCTTTTCACTAAAAATGTCATTTTTACATGCATTACCCCATGTCCCCATTAGCAACCTTTGGAACGGACCGGTGTAAAGATCCTATGTTTACATCGTTTCTTCCATTAAAGGTGCCATAATCTCTTTAGAAAGGAATAACCTTGAACCCGATATCTCCGATTATCACTTAAGACGAGCATGAAGCATTCATACAAGCTCGATCATCTTAAGGTGTAGGATTGATGGGCTAAGGACATTCCTTCCTAAAGAACCTCATTTTTGGACTATAAAAGAGAGTCCTTCTCTCGATCACGCAATTCCCGAGGTCAAAATGTGATGATCACAAGTCCAAGATGAGGACGGGATCAAAATCCCGAATACATAAAATCCAAGAAATCCCGAGCGACAACCAATAAATGGTTTGTACGTCCGGAAGACAACTTGGGACATTCCCTCCCCTTTTATTCAAACACATGCACACAAGAAAGCACGCAAGCAAGCAAAATAAACGGAATCTAGGGAGACTTGCTACGGCAAGACACCTTGGGTGAACGACGATCCGTTCTTCCCAAGGGGTAACTTAACCTCCGAACCCATAAATCCTTTTTTCAAAGTTTTGAGGAAATCAAAATGGCGTGGCGACTCCGTTTTTCAAATTAAACCGGATGTCTTCAAACTCGCGTGAATCCAACAAAAATTTGGGCACACATTCACAAGCGTCTTCGGGAGTGAGAACGTATCCTAGGCCATGGCGGTATTTTGTTCTTTGACCTCAATGATTTGTTGGGTACTGATAGGCTTAGTCGCATACCTACTAAATTAAATCGGGACTCAACCACAAGAATGTAGCAACGGTAAGTCCAGGGTTGAACCACTGAAGAACGGTTATTGATTACAAACTAGACACGGACAAATGGGGGGTTTGTTTGAGATTTTTAATTACTTCCTAAGAACAGAAATTAAACTAACTAAGAGTAAAAACAATGATTTCGAAACACTTCAGATTTGATTCCGTCCCCACCTAATAATGCAATTATCATTGATATCTCTTTTCAATGTCACCTTATTCACCTGATCACAAGATATATTTCAATCTCTGTTTCTTCTTTCAGATTAGTTACTAGCAGTGACACACTCACTAGAAACCCTAATTAATAAATTAATCTAACTGGCACAGTCTAGATTGCAGAATTAATTGATGAACGATTTAAGAAACTAAGATCAAGAATGCTTTCTATGATTGTTTCACACAGATAATCACCTAATTTTACCCACTTCACAATTTACCATGGCACATGCATAAATCGTAAAGATGCTACTCATGAATTCCTACACTGGCACAGTAATAGAGAATTCTAGCAAAGATTCATAAACAGAACAAGTGAATTGATCAAGTTCACAAACCCTAATTATAAATCTAAAATCAACACGAGTAAAATTATGAATAGAGATAAACAAATAGAAAAGAAAATACCTCAAATTGATAAATAGGGGTTTAGGAAATCAAATCCAAAGCAAAGGATTTTAAGCTTCCATGGAAGTTCTCAAGCTTTCTCTAGGTAAAATAAAATAAAGGATGAACCCTAAAACTAATGTTGAAAAGAGTATATATACTCCTCCCTAATAAAAACAAAACCTAATTCCTAAATAATTAAAAATAAAAGAAAAATGGAAAAGAAATTAAAATAGAATTCAACCCATTCCTGGTCAAATACTACTCTTTTGCCTTGGTCCCAGCGCCGACTTCAATTCCAAGTACAGCACATCAATTTCAAATTCTTGCCTTTTGATTTTCACTTTGGTCACCCAGCTTTCCATATTTTCATTTTGGTCACTGAAGTCTTACGCTCGTTGTTTGGTCCCTGAACTTCTGAAAATTGCAGCTTTATCCTCAACATCAATAAACTTTGCAGGAACATCACAAAATCACTCAAAATATGTCTCAAAATTACAAAGATTTTCCACAAACTTACCAATTCATCCTATACTCAAAATTACATCAAAACTAATCTAAATTACATTAAAATAAAGATAAATTGTCTAGAAAATTAGGGAATTACATATACTAAAATCCGTCACATCAAATTCCCCCACGCTTAGACCATTACTCGTCCCTGAGTAATATCCTAACCCCACTCTAAATCGCCGGTCTAAACAGATAGCATGGGAGGAAAATGACCCCTAATCTCCTCTACTCCACCAATCCAAGTCAGTCAAAAACAATACGGAGTATAAATACTTCCGTCTCCTTATCACTCCTCAAAATCATATGAAAACACGGCCCTAGCTCGATACCAACTCCAAAATGTAAACGGTCATCCGAACTAGGGCCCACACATAAAAGCCAAGGGGAACTAAACATGTCCTAATTTCCCCCCACGCTTATCTCACACTACAATCTCCCTCATAAACTAAAGTTTTATGTATGATTTATAATTAAACATAAAACTTTACCTCGTAACAAAACACCTACACCCCCTTATATCTCCAGAAAAGAACGAGGATTTTCTAGCCTAAACTCCACTATCTGAACCTCCTACTCCAATAGTGTATATCCTACCCAAAACTCCAAACCCCCCTTATGACGCCAACACCGGTGATTAAATGATAATACATCTCAAAACCTCACCTTTTGCCTAAGCGCCCTTTCGGGTTTTCACTTAGCCTCTCATTTCATTTTTTTTTTCATTCATCATTTTTTTTCATCATTTTTTTTGAAAACAAAAATAAAGAAAAAATAATAAAGAAAAACAACGATACAAATCAAAAACAACTATACAAACCCCACCCCCTCACTAAACATTGCATAGTCCCATATGCATCAATACAGGTACAAAACAAATAAGAAAGTGATAGGGATACCTTTCGGGACTACTGCGGCGGCCGAAAACCAATCTGGCTCCCATGGCGATTCATTCTTGGTCAGAGCTGCACCCAGGTTGTTGTTACTCCGCTACTTAGTAGAAAGTAAAGATTCACATGAGATCTCCAGTCATAAGTTTTACTTCTTAATCCACACTTCTTCTTTTTTTCACAAATTTTTTTTTTCACAATTTTTTTTCTTTTTTTTTTTTTTTTTCACAAGAAGGCATAATTCTGAAGATAGTATTATTTCCTTGTCCTTGTACTAAGGACTGTAACCAAATAGGGTCCCCCACCACTTGGATCAAAGCAAAGCAAAGAGTACCAATGAACAACCGTCCTTACTCCACTTCATCAAGCCAATAATAATAATGTAATCAACAAAAATCCCTCAAGAGCCACGGTATCTCGGTTCATATTCTTAGCAACAAATATTTCAATCAACAAAAATCCCATTTCCTGTTTTAGATCACCACACCCTTGCAAACACAGTATGTTGCTTCAATAAAGCATTTCTTCCAAACCCACTTGCAAAAGTAACTCAATCGCAGAATAAATGACAACCGCACACAGAAGAGTGACGGAATCGCCGGAAAATATGATCTTCTCCGGCTCCGGTGGCTTGACTTGCTGTTTAATGGAAAATCCGGACCCACTTTCCTTTTATATTTTGACCCACACCAAAACCCAATCCAACCCGAATTGAACCCAGCCCGTTGTATTCCTTTGCAGCGTAGGATGACTCAGCCATGGCTCGCGAGGCGGGCGCCCAACTAAGTGTGGGGCGTGCGCATGGAGACCAGGAACATGGGCTTTGGCAAAACAAAATGAGGCGGGCGCATGAGGGATCTTGGGGTGGGCGCCTCGTCGACCGTAACTTGGCTTAGATTTTCAAAGGAACGAGGCGGCCGCCATGTATGGAGGTAGGCGAGCGCCTCAGGTTGCTGGAATTTGGCCCCCCTTTCCGTCTTCGAGGACGCCTGATTTCAAATTCTCTCTTTTTTTTTCAAAGGCCCAAGATTTTTTTATTTTATTTTTTTTTCAAAACAAAGAATTAGGCACCGTTTTGCTCCGTCTCCACTGCTTTTTCCTACACAACACAAAAACACAAAAATACATCAGTAGCACCAATTTTACATAAATAAATAAGTAAAAAAAATAAAAATAAAATAAAGATAAAAACAACGAAATTCCCGGGTTGCCTCCCGGTAAGCCGCCCTTCTTTACCGTCTTTAGCTAGACCAAATGCCGGGTAAGCCTCCGGCATAGCATATGACTCATTCATCCTTCCCCCACACTTAAACAATAAAAACAGTTTAAACGAAAGGGAATAAATGGTACCTCATTAGTGCACACTCCATCCCGTTTGAGCTCGAATTATCTGCATAAATCCCTTGGTCTTTTTGTTCATCGTGCTCAAACCTCCATGCTTCTCTGTCTCCATCGGACCACTAGCCATCATCACTTCTTCCTCACTTCCAAATGCATGCTTTCGATGCTTAGGAAGATTTTTCACCTTTCTTGATCCATGTTTTACCGCCGGTATTTTCAACCCATTTTTTACATCATCAATCCCACTACAAACCTTGGACACATTCTCTACCTTCGGCTCAACTACACCCATGAAACATAAACCATGAACAACCTTAAGGTCTTTATTGGAGTCAAAAATGTTGAACTCCATTAAATTTCCATCGAACTCCATAGTCAAAGATCCGTTGGAAACATCCAACTTAGTATGAGCCGTAGACATAAATGGCCTCCCCAACAAAATGGGAGCCTTAGGATCCGTATCCATATCTAGTACATAAAAATCTGCGGGAAAAATAAATTTATCAACCCGAACAAGTACATCCTCAACCTTCCCCTTAGGGTAGGCATTGGATCTATCCGCCAACTGAATTACTACCCTCGTATCCTGTAGAGGGCCCAACTTAAGATTTTCAAACAGTGCATAAGGCATGACATTGATTGAAGCACCCAAGTCAAGCATGGCCATATGCTCAAAATCATCACCCAAAGATACAGGAATAACAAACATACCCGGATCACTGCACTTCTTGGGCATCTTCTTATGATAGACCGCAGACACATGCTCTTTCATCTTCACCTTTTTCTGACTTCTCGCCTTCTGATCACTCTTCAATTTACACAACTCCTTCAAGAATTTAGCATATCTCGGGACAGTCTGCAATAGGTCTAAAAATGGGATGTTTACCTCAAGCCGCTTGAAAGTATCATATATAGCCTTGTCAGGCTCCTGTTTGCGATGCTCTCTCAAGGCCTCAGGAAATGGAACATCCGGCTCAAAAACTGTGGGCCCTGGTATAGCTTTCTTTTCCTCCTCCGGGGTCTTCTCCTCAGGCACAACCTGCTCAACCTCAATTACTGGCTCCTCCGGTACAACTTCCTTCCCAGTCTCCTTACCACTGCGCAAAGTCATGGCACATGCACTCTGCAAAGGGTTTGGTTCAGTCTGTGATGGCAACTTACCCGAATTCTGAGCCTCCAACCTACCCACATCATCTGCAATCTGCCCAATCTGTCTCTCAAGACCACTGATACTCGCATCAGTCCTCTGCTGATATTGTTGAAAACTGTTGGAAAAAATGGTCATACCCTGCGCCAGTGTACGGAACATATCTTCTGTAGACTGTCCCGGCTGCTGCTGCTGTCCATATGGTGGTCTATAAGCATTGTACTGATTACCCTGGTACTGCTGCTGCTGACCATATGGTGAACTGTACTGATATTGATTAGTGGGATACTGCTGACTCTGTAGTGGACCCATCAATAATTGTCTCATCATCCCCTTAAGGTCCTCAACATCTGTCTCAAGCTTATTTTTTACACCACTACAAGAATTAGCAGCACTAACCTGTCTGAAACTCGACCTCCTGCCATGTGTCCGAGTGCTCTTAGCCAACTCATCTATAATCTCATTAGCCTCCTCAGTCGTCTTATTGAGTATACTGCCCCCACAACAAGAATCTACCAACCGCTTATCCATGACTGTCAACCCTCCATAGAAATATACTATCAACTGATCATCATCAAATCCATGATACGGGCAACTTCTGCACAACTTATGGAACCTGTTATAGTAATCATATAGCGTCTCCTCTACCTTCTGCTCCATGTTGCTAATGTCCCGCTTCATCACATTGATCTGATCTGGAGGAAAGAACTCATCAAGAAACACCTCCTTCATCTGTTGCCATGTGGTAATGCTGTTAGGCGGCAGATGGTAATACCATGCACTAGCATCATCTTTCAGAGTGAAAGAAAATGCTCTAAGGAGGAGATGCTCAATCGGAAGTGCTGCTGGCTTCATGCTCTGACAAATCTGCACAAACTGGGATACATGATGATTCGGGTTCTCACCGGGCATCCCAGTAAAGTGCGGTAACTGGCTCAACAAACCCAGCTTCAACTCAAATGTAACCCCGTGAGGCGTAGTGGGGAACTGAACTGCATGAGGTTGCTCGCTCCAATTCGGGGCAGTTTTCTGCCTCAATGTCTGATCTGCCATCTGTTTACTAATTCAAGACTTCCAAGCAGATTGTCAGTAGAACAGGTGTGGACCTTACAAGGTTCCACACTAAAAACAATTAACAAAATTAAAAATAACTAAACAGAAAATAAAATTAACTAAACTAAACCAACTAAAAAAAAATAAATACAAAAAAAATAAAAAGAAAAAGAAAAAGTACAAGAATTAAAATAAGAACGTAAACAATTACACCGTTCCCCGGTAACGGCTCCAAAATTTGATAGGCTTAGTCGCACACCTACTAAATTAAACCGGGACTCAACCACAAGAATGTAGCAACGGTAAGCCCAGGGTCGAACCACTGAAGAACGGTTATTGATTATGAACTAGACACGAACAAATGGGGGGTTTGTTTGAGATTTTTAATTATTTCCTAAGAACAGAAATTAAACTAACTAAGAGTAAAAACAATGATTTCGAAACACTTCAGATTTGATTCCGTCCCCACCTAATTATGCAATTATCATTGATATCTCTTTTCAATGTCACCTTATTCACCTGATCACGAGATATATTTCAATCTCTGTTTCTTCTTTCAGATTAGTTACTAGCAGTGGCACACTCACTAGAAACCCTAATTAATAAATTAATCTAACTGGCACAGTCTAGATTGCAGAATTAATTGATGAACGATTTAAGAAACTAAGATCAAGAATGCTTTCTATGATTGTTTCACACAAATAATCACCTAATTTTACCCACTTCACAATTTACCATGGCACATGCATAAATCGTAAAGATGGTACTCATGAATTCCTACACTGGCACAGTAATAGAGAATTCTAGCAAAGATTCATAAACAGAACAAGTGAATTGATCAAGTTCACAAACCCTAATTATAAATCTAAAATCAACACGAGTAAAATTATGAATAGAGATAAACAAATAGAAAAGAAAATACCTCAAATTGATAAATAGGGGTTTAGGAAATCAAATCCAAAGCAAAGGATTTTAAGCTTCCATGGAAGTTCTCAAGCTTTCTCTAGGTAAAATAAAATAAAGGATGAACCCTAAAACTAATGTTGAAAAGAGTATATATACTCCTCCCTAATAAAAACAAAACCTAATTCCTAAATAATTAAAAATAAAAGAAAAATGGAAAAGAAATTAAAATAGAATTCAACCCATTCCTGGTCAAATACTACTCTTTTGCCTTGGTCCCAGCGCCGACTTCAATTCCAAGTACAGCACATCAATTTCAAATTCTTGCCTTTTGATTTTCACTTTGGTCACCCAGCTTTCCATATTTTCATTTCGGTCACTGAAGTCTTCTGCTCTGTTGTTTGGTCCCTGAACTTCTGAAAATTGCAGCTTTATCCTCAACATTAATAAACTTTGCAGGAACATCACAAAATCACTCAAAATATGTCTCAAAATTACAAAGATTTCCCACAAACTTACCAATTCATCTTATACTCAAAATTACATCAAAACTAATCTAAATTACATTAAAATAAAGATAAATTGTCTAGAAAATTAGGGAATTACATATACTAAAATCCGTCACATCAGGTACCTTGATGGCGTTTTCCCAAACCAAGCCCCGGGATGTAGTTCATGAGCTTCATCATCTTCATGGTAGGAGGGATCCGGTCCCAAGTTAAGGGCATGTCTATGTGGCATACCTGGGCTTTTGGGCTTTCGACTGTGAACCCTGTCAGCATCATGTCGTCGATGTCGTGTTTGATTTCCAGGACTGGGACGCCGTTTGTGTTGGTCCCCTCAGTAGTTATGTTGTCGCCATAGATGATGGTGAGATCCGTTCCTTGGACGAACTTTACACACTGATGTAGGGTGGATGCCACCCCATTGATCTGGTGTAGCCAAGGGCGTCCCAAGATGGCAGTGAATGTGATTGGGATGTCGATGACATGGAAATCCGTCGGGATCATCTGCTTTCCGAACCACAAGTTTAGAGTGGCTATCCCCAAGACAGAGCAAGATGTCGAGTCGTATGCTTTGATCGTCTGAGTTGAAGGTTTTAGATCGGTTGGCTTGATCCCTAACAAGTCCATCATTTTGGATGGGAGGATGTTCATGGCTGATCCTCCGTCTACCAAGACCCGGGGGAGGCGGCGCTCGTCAAGTTGAACTGTTATGTAGAGAGGCTCGTTGTGGTCAGCCCCAAATTTTGGGAGGTCGAGCTCCGTGAAAGTGATGATGTTGCTGTAATAAACGTTGTCGATCATCTGGATCGCTTCATCTGGTGTCACGTTGATAGGTACCATGGTCTGGGCCAGGCTTTCCTCCAGCTTGAGTTTGTGCGGGTAAGAGGAAGTGAGTAAGGACCAGAGAGATATGTTAGCCAGGGTGCGTTTGAGCTGAGTTAAGATTGGATCTTCAGCCTTTGGGTCGAGAATTTTAGCTTCTTTGGCGTAGGGGCCCTTTTCAGTTCGAGGCTCAGGTATGGCTGGCCTTTTGTCTGTCCTTTGAGGATTTACCAGGATTTGGCCGGAACGTGTCAGTACGTTCACCTCTGGCTTCACTGCTTTGCTTGTTTCCCCCACTTCTGTGACAGGAGGGCCTTGGTTGGCGTAGGGACATGCTTCGCATTTCAGTTCGTTCTCCGTTATTGCTTTTGTCAAAGTGTCAACGGTGGCCTTGATGTCTTCCCAAGATATGGGTTGGGGTGTCTGGACCCTTGGGCCGTTGGTGGCTGTGCGGAGCTCGTCCCAGCTGATCATGGAGCAAAAATTGTCATAATCTTGCGTAGAGCTATGATGAGAAGATTTACTGGAGTAGATGACGTAGTAGTCAAACTTTCCTGATGGTTTGTCTAGGGTTCCGACTGTGGGATCGCCGACTTCATATCTCTTTTTCAGTTTTTGTTGAGAAGAGGGTTTCTTCTTTCTTGTAGGGCGTTCCTCGTTTATTTCGTCTTGGAAGTCTCTTTCCAGACAGGCGGGACAATCACAGACATCCCACCAGATGTGTTCATCATTTTGTGGTGGTATTGGGACCTCGTGACATTGACCGGGCATGTCTTTCCCTGGGGGGTCTTGTGGCTTTATGTCGTAGCTGCAGGGCTCATACGAGGGCAAAAGATTGTATCCCGGTGGACAATGAGAGACGTTGGGAGCTGTGGGAGCGGGTACGTCCTTGGAACCCCAGGTGGTTGGGGGGTGGCTAATGTTCCAAAATGGTGCATGGCACCTTCGATCCAGGCATGTTGCTCGCCTTGGCATTTTTCGAGGGCTATGATAGCTTGCCAAACTTCCTCCATCGTTGGTAAATTTCTCGGGGGTAAGATCTCGTTTTCCTCGTTGTTATCTGCCGACCTGGCCATGGGGAGTTGATGGACTGCCTGGGTGGCTGTATTTGGGAAGGATGTGGGGCCTTGCGACTTTGACACTGGAATAACAGTTCCCGGGTACTCTCAACCACTCTCGGTTCACTGGAGGGGGTGACGGGTAAGGTTTAGACATGGGAATGCCTTTTTTGGATAAAGGGGGGAAAGCTCATGTGACATGCAGTTTTCGTTATTTATTTATGATTTTTTTTTGTTGTTTTAATTTACTTAAAACAGTGTTTTCTCAGAATCCTAGATTGGTTGGAAAAGATTGCTCTTCTTTTTCGCAACTATGCTAGATCCTGGGTCAGTGGAGACCATCTGTGCGGCTATAAGCCCCTCGTTTTGCACCTTTATTTCGACATCCCGGGGTGGACAGCCCCGGGTGATGGTCCTATAGGGCAAGCGGTTTCCACCGGCCTAAAAGAAAAATCGAACCTAAGGACCGAGCATGTCATGTTCGTTTTAATGCGTCGGCCATGTAAATAGTGAGCCGAGCCTGCACCTGAGTCAAGATCTGCTCGAGAGTTCGGAATAACCTCTCTTTACCTTGCTTGCGCAAGGGATCTGTGATGTTAGGCGTTGGCTAGGTCATATTGTCATGGCTGACGTATCAAAGGCTTGATGACATGGTGTCATATGGGCATGGATGTATATCCGAGACAGAGCATCGTCCGGGTGTAGCTTCGAAAATCAAGATCGGGTCAAGATTTTAGCATGACCTTTCATCGTTTTGCTTGCGCAAGGGATCTTGAGTTCCGAGCCTTGACCCAGAAAATGGTCGGCATGGGATATGTATCCAGGCTGTATGACACGGATTGGGTAAAAACCAATCGAGACTGGACAGAGGGTGACACAAGCGTGCAGGGTTGACACTGGCTAGGATGGGATGTTTGCAATGCTCCCATACACGTCCAAGAGGCCTAGGAAGACCAAACAGACTTCAACTGAGACCACTCCGGTTTGAGGGTTGTGGTGTGCAGTGTACCGAGGCAGCAAGTGCGCGTAGCATACGGTGTACCGAGGCAGCAGTGCGAGTAGTGTGCGGTCACTAAAATTCTTTTTCCGAGTAAAACAGAAGTTTTTGAAGAATTTTAAATGTATGTACACAGATGTATATTGATGCATTTTTTTTGTATTTTTATTTTTTTTTGTAAATAAAAAGTAAAGCATATGCACACACACGCAACAGTTAAAGAAATGGGTAAAATGAAAGTTTGACCCTCATCATTGTTTTAAAAATCTTTTGTTTTTGTTTAAAAGTTTTTTAAAACAAAATCGTCCCCAGCGGAGTCGCCAGCTGAAATTACCCGGATTCGGCTCGCGCGCGGGCCCCAGCATCTCGCGCTCTTTGGTCGAGGAGGTGTCTCGCTGCGTTTTTGTTTGTAGAGTCGCCACGCCGTTTTGATTTAGCCCAAAACATTGAAAAAAGACTTAGTTTAAAAACAATTGTTATGTGATGAGATTTTTGAGTTCTGATGCATTTTTTTTGTATTTTTATTTTTTTTGTAAATAAAAAGTAAAGCATATGCACACACACGCAACAGTTAAAGAAATGGGTAAAATGAAAGTTTGACCCTCATCATTGTTTTAAAAATCTTTTGTTTTTGTTTAAAAGTTTTTTAAAACAAAATCGTCCCCAGCGGAGTCGCCAACTGAAATTACCCGGATTCGGCTCGCGCGCGGGCCCCGGCATCTCGCGCTCTTTGGTCGAGGAGGTGTCTCGCTGCGTTTTTGTTTGTAGAGTCGCCACGCCATTTTGATTTAGCCCAAAACATTGAAAAAAGACTTAGTTTAAAAACAATTGTTATGTGATGAGATTTTTGAGTTCGGAGGTCAGATTACTCCTTGGGAACGGCATAGTAAAGCGCACCCGAGTCTCCTTGTAAAAACGAGTCTTTCGGTACCCCTCTTTATTTAAAAGTTGTGTGTGTGTATGTGCTTTTTTAAAAATGTATGCTGTGTATGATGTCTACATCGTACGCTATATATTAAAATGTATTGAAATAGTAATGGAAGGAAGCCTTACCAATATTGGTTCGTGTCTGTCTTCCGCTTGGAAATAGTGTTTGAGTGTTGAATAGTGTTCCAGGACGGACCGGGATGGCGTCGGGACGTGCCGGTGTCTGTGGACAGAGCTTCGGTGTGCCTCGGGATTGTCAGGTGTGTACTCGGGCAGAGTTTCGGCGTGCGTTGGGATCGCAGGGATCATTGACTGGACTCAGGCAGAGGTCCAACGTGCGTCGGGATCGTCGGTTGCGCTCGAGCAGAGTTCTGGCGTGTCTCGGGATCGTCGGTTGTGCTTGAAATGGGCCGGGACGCCTCGGGATGGCTCGGAATGCCTCGGGATGGACTGGCAAGGCTTCGAGATGGACCGTCAGGGCTTCGGGATGCCTCGGGAGTGCCTCGGGGCAGCTCGGGAGTGCCTCGGGGCATCGGGATGGCTCAGAATGCCTCGGGATGGACTGGCAAGGCTTCGAGATGGACCGTCAGGGCTTCGGGATGCCTCGGGAGTGCCTCGGGGCAGCTCGGCAGGGCTTCGGAGTACCACGAGGGGCCTCGGAATGCCCCGGAGGGAATCGAAAGGGACCGAGATTGCCCCGAAGGGTCTTAGAAGGAGGCCTGAAGGCTGGGGGGAGAGAGAGAAGAGAGGAGGTGTGAGAAAAATGAGAGGGGGAGCCCTCTATTTATAGGGGTAAAAAATATGCAAAATGGTCCGCACGGACCATTCTTGCAAAACCAAATTTTTGGTTTTCCCGGATTTAAGGGAATATTGTGGACTTTAAGAGAATTTTGTAATAATTGTGTCTGGAAGCAAAGTGGTCCGCACGGACTGTCCTTGCTTTTCCAAATTTTCCAAAATTCCCAAAAAGTCCTTTTGTGCTTTTTTATCCCAGAAAGGCCCCCCTTTGGTTTGGTTGGTGGTTTTTGGGGTTTTTGAAGGCTACGGGTGTTCGAGATCACGTTTGTGTGAGTCTGCGGTGTTTCCCGTGCGTCGGATGAGGAGTGATCCAGATTGGGGTACTTACAGATACTGTTGATTTAAATCTAAAAACTCTTGAAGATGATGTCTCAGGTTGCGTGGAAACAATGGAGGATACCCAAAATCCAGCTGAACAGACGCAGCAAATAAGGCTGTAGAAAGATGATGCAGGTGATGGTGTGATCACATCACCACCTACATCAGAACAAAAAGAGCCTGCTTCAGATTTAGAAAGTTTGAACCGTGAAGAGGGGAATCTGGACAGGAACAGCGACATCCCAAGCAAGATTCAAAAATACCATCCAATCACCCAGGTGGTTGGTGAAGTAAATGATAAAGTAATCATAAGGGAAAAGCCATGGATCAACTACCGTGAATTAGCTGGATTGAGTTGTACAAACTCACAGGTAAGCAAGGTAAGTTCTTGCTGTTTTCTGTCACATATTGAGCCTAAAAATGTCATAGAGGCTTTGAAAGATGATAATTGGATAGTTGCTATGCAAGAGTAATTAAACCAATTTGAGAAAAATGATGTGTGGGTCTTGGTTCCTAGACCTAAATGGGGGAATGTAATAGGGACCTAGTGGATCTTTAAGAATAAGACAGATGAAAATGGGCAAATAACTAGAAACAAAGCTAGGCTTGTAGCCCAAAGCTACACCCAAGTAGAGGGGATTGATTTTGAGGAAACATTTGCCCCAGTTTCTAGGATAGAATCCATTAGGCTTTTACTTGCCATTGTTTGTTATTTAGACATCACTCTACATCAAATGGATGTGAAGAGCGCTTTTTACTTGCCATTGTTTGTTATTTAGACATCACTCTACATAAAATGGATGTGAAGAGAGCTTTTTAAATGGTGTCCTTAATGAAGAAGCCTATATTGAGCAACCAAAGGGCTTCACTGGTTCCCATTGCCCTGATCATGCTTACAAGCTAAAGAAAGCCTTGTATGACTTAAAACAAGCCCCTAGGGGTATGGGAGGCCAACTGAGCACCTCATACAAATGGGTTTTAAGAGAGGTGAGATAGATAAGACCTTGTTTATTTTGAAAGATAAAAAGGGGATTTTAGTGGCCCAAATTTATGTTGACGACATTGTTTTTGGATCTTCATCCAAGAATATGTTAGACTACATTGTCACTAGTATGACTACCACCTTTGAGATGAGTATGGTGGGTGAATTAAGTTATTTCCTAGGTCTTCAAATAAAACAAAATAAGGAGGGAATATTTATTTCACAAAGTAAATATGCCAAAAACATGGTTAAGAAATTCTCTCTTGACAATGCCTCTCATCTTAAGACTCCTATGGGATCATCCCGAAAGTTGTGTAAAGACGAGGATGGTGAGGATGTTGACCCCACCTTGTATAGAAGTATGGTTGGAAGCTTGTTGTACCTTTCAATAAGTCGTCCTGACATCATGTTTAGTGTCTGCCTGTGTGCTAGATATCAAGCTTGCCCAAAAATTTCCCACCTTAAAGCTGTAAAAATGATCATTAGATATGTTGGGGGGGACTGTCAATTTAGGGTTAAGCTATACTCGTGAAACTAATACTAATCTGGTAGGATTCAGTGACTCTGATTGGGCAGGCAACACTGACGATAGAAAGAGCACAACTGGGGGTTGTTTTTATCTTGGGAATAACTTAGTATCTTGGTATAGTCGAAAACAAAACTGTGTATCCCTTTCTACTGCTGAGTCGAAATATGTTGCTGTTGGCAGTTGTTGTTCTCAACTTCTTTGGATGAATCAGATGATTAAGAATTATGGTCTTAAAAGTGATATTCTAACTGTATTTTGTGATAATCTAAGTGCCATAGAAATATCAAAAAATCAAGTTCAACATTCACGTACTAAATACATTGACATTAGACATCATTTTATTCGTGATCTTGTTGAGCAGAAAATCATTAGCATGGAATCAATAAGTATTGAAAAATAGTTGACTGATATTTTCATCAAAGCCTTTGATTTTCAGAGATTTTCTACCCTAAGGAAGTCTCTGAGTTTGTGTGCCATCTGATGATGTGATCCCCCGTGTGATCACATCAGAGCCTACACCTGTATATTTTATTTCTAACAATAAATAAATAAATTGCATGATTTATCTCAGTGTGGTCACTTGTATTACATCTTTGACACGACTCCTCTCTGAATTGTGAATTCTTTTAAAAAAGTGTCTCAAAATTTATCCTATTGGATGTCTCTTGGTGGGTGTCTAATCTAAAGGGAAACAGCTGCTCCACTCAAGGTATGAAGTCATTTCAATGTGATCAAAATGACATCAAGAGAAAGTTTGAGTCAAATTAACAATATTATTCGAAAGAGGGCTATCCATGAAAGTAAAGAAGAGTGAATGACGCGCCCCGAACCGTGGTCCTACTTGGCCCCACGCTTGGAACACGCTCGGAAGACGCCTATATTTTTATAAAACTTTCAAAATGTCCTTTCAAAAACATTTGATATATAAAACCTGTTTAACTTAAAAACTTCATTTCTATACTACTAAAAGTAACGCACCTTAGTTAAACTCAAACACCATTTTACAAACCATTTACAACTTAAGGAACATAGTTCCAAAAACTTACCATATTTACAATCACCAAATAGTTTCAAAATAGTGACATACATCTCAAGTCTCGGGTATACTACCCCTTGGTTCTGCATTTACATAATGTAAACCACTACAAAATACCTTTCCCAAAACAACAACCTAACTCGGCGTCCTCTCCGTGCTCAACGTGGCCTATGCCCTGGCTCGCCCTGGTCTATGGAAAACAATAAAAGGCATGCAGCAAGATGATATGTAATCACATTATGAAAACACATATCAACAAACTCATCATATATATATCACAATCTTGTAACCACACAGAAAGGTATATAAGATAACACATAAGTGCAATAATGTAACACTGAGAAGGATACTGAGCCAAGGTTTAATCCAAAAAGGATATAACAATCTGAGCAGCATCAACAGCTGAAGAAGCGGTTCTGGAACCAAGTAACAATATCAATAATATGGGTGAAAATGACACAAAGTCAAACCCCAAAGTGCAACTATATCTCACCCAAAAAGGGGAGCTAGCCCACAACCCAAACCATGGCCAATGGAAGGGGAAACAATGGGAAACCAGTGAATGGTATCATAATGAACTTGGCTCGGGTGCCATTATAATCTCATACCACTGGCTGAACAATCAAGTACCAGCTGGACTTTAAATAAAAGCACAGTAATAAATACTTGCTTAAACAACCAATAGATGATTCCAAAGTAGGGAACCATATCAAATATATCATAACAAGATGATAACAAGTATCACTCATAAGTAGCACAACGGCTAAACAATCCTTGAAACAATTCACTTTAACTTAGGATTCCAAAGTAGGGAACCCTATCAAGCATACCATAAAAGATGTCAAACAAGTCCATAATGTGTAACACATAAGGTCTACACACCCATTATAAGAATTCAAGGATTATTATCAACCATATAAGGATATAGAACAATTTAGGTTTCATGGAATTCATGTATTCCAACCTATTTTAACCAAGTATTTAACAATCTTCCCAATATCACAATTGGTATATAAAGACATCCTTTTGTAGCTCATATATACTATTTGGATTATAGTGTTCAATTGGGTAAAATATATGTTACATAGTTGGATCTATATTTCTTTAAAAATGACTCAGCAAAACAGGGCAGGGCACGACTCATGCCCTATGGCACGACTCGTGCCACTAGTCTGCACGAGTGCACCAAACTGCACTGTTGTGGGCATTTTTTGACATGACGACATCTTCAGCTGATCCTGCATAACGAGATGTCATTACACTGTAAGTATTGTTTTAAATATTTACTTGTCCAATATTTCCTAATATTATTATTCTTATTTTTCAGTAATTAAGAGAGGAATGCGGAAACAACCTTCAAGCACGTTCAACAGACCTTCAAACGGCTAGGGCGACTTGGTCTCACGGAGGTTGAAAAGATAAACCACAATGCCGAGATTGTAGGAACCATATTTGACTCTTTCTTAGTTACTTGTATTTAAGGGGAAATGGAGACGGAAAATGACACTCATGCTCATACGCACACACTTTACACACAAACTCTTGTAATCCTCTCCATTATCTTCCGAAGTTGTAATTGTGATCATTATAGTGGAACCTTTAAGGTTGGAGACCTAACTCCCGGGGTTTTTTCCAAAGAGGTTATCACCTCCAAGGTTTTCCTCGTTACCAAATCGCGTTGTCATTGTCTCGTTTATCATTTTCTTGTTCCATATAATCGAATTCCATAGTTCCCTCCTTATTATTCAATCCACACACTAAACATAGTTAAGATTCTACTCTATTGTTTTTTCTACCAAAACAATTTGGCGCCCACCGAGGGGCCTCGTGGTTTATCGGTTATTTGAAACATTTCCTAATCGAATTCACTATGTCCGCACCCACCAATGTGTCCACCGCCGGCAAAGGTCCCACCGTTGTTCCCACATCAGGAGGTAGAACCACTTTGTTACCACCGCCTCCTCGGACCGGATCTCACAACTCAACCTACGAAGACTCCACAAAAGGGGGCGACCTCTTCCAATGCAGATGCTGACATCCGGAGTATCCTAACCAGGTTGAATCAAAGGTTGGACCAGCAAGATAACAATTCGAAGGTGTTGACCAATTCCATGATTAAGATGCAGTAAAGACCAACAACTCATAGCATCTCGGCTTGAAAACATATCACCACCGCGCGCAAGGGTTCTCAACTTTGACAACTCCGGAGGATCTACATTTCGAATGAATTCATTCCAATGGGCAATCCTCCTCCGCCGACATCTTTCATGATGTCAACATCTTTGCCCGGGGACACCCCTTTGACACCATCTTCTGCAGATTCACTCCATTCATCCCATTTATAGACAAAGACCGCCGTCACGACTACTACGGACAACTCTGGTTTGCTTAATAATCTTTTCAATAATAATAATTTCAATCGTATTCCTATGGCCGACCCTTTTGCAGAAACCCACTAGCTAAACAGATGCAGATCTCGTAGAATTAGTAATGAACGTACCAGGTGTGACTCCTCCAATTCAACCGCAACGCAAAACCGCTACAATCCGCCCCGGTTTGTCCCAAAGAATTGCAAATGTCGACATACCGAAGCGCTTCGTGTACCATCTATGAAGTTGTACGACGGCACCACGGACCTGCAGGAGCACGTGGCACACTATCAAGAAAAAGATGGACATAATCCATATTCCACTTCAATTCCGGAGGCTTGCTTATGCAGGGATTTGGATCCACCTTATCTCGGACCAGCTCTCAAATGGTTGATTAGGCAACCCCTAGGTTCAATTGGTTCATACGCCCACTCATCAACATGTTCTATAACCAATTCTCATGCGATCGACAATTTGAAAGGTTGACAAGTGACCTTTACAATGTAACTCAAGCCCTAATGAAACCCTAAAGGATTACGTCCACCGGTTCAATAAAGAGGTGCTGGAAATTCCCAATCTTGACATGTCGACACTACGTAGCATTCAAAATGGGGTTGAAGAAAGATTCACAAGATTACCAAGATTTGGTAATGACTCCTTGTAAGCGGCCGGAGGAAGTCGAGCAGCGTGGCATTGAGATTCATAAGATCGGAGGAAGATGAGCTGCGAAGATCAAAGTCATCATCCAAGACGTCGACATATGACCATCCCGATAGAAAGACCGAATCGTCCCATCGCAGAAACAACCGTCCCAATCCTTATCCGAGAATTGACACTAGCAAAATTAATTCAATAGACGGTGAGGATGAAGATAATGATAATGTGCCTAACATTTCTGATTATTGTTTTTCTCGTTGATATTTCAGGTGTACTTTGCGCAATGGGCAACCCGGGGAGACAAAGCCGATGGCCGAAGAAAACGGACAAAACCACAGGATGGCATGACAAATCAAAATGGTGTGCTTACCATGAAGACTTTGGGCATGTTATCGAAGACCGCATCGCATTAAGAAAGGAGATCACCACTTGCTCTCGAAAGGACATCTTAAGGAGCCGTTGGGATCCGTAAAGAAGAAAGCCGAAAGTACGTAAGCTCCTCATGAAGCCGAAAGACCGCTTTCTCCCCAAAGATCAACAAAGGTGATCAACTTCATTAGTGGAGGCTCGTAAATATGTGGAACATCCTATTCTCGCCGCAAACGACATGCTAAGGAGTCAAAAGATGAAAAGCCGAGAGACAGCCCAGGATGTCGATACCTTGCCTGCACTCCAATTGTCTTTGATGAAAGTGATCGTGATAACTTGCCGGAACCCCATCATGACGGTCTGGTCATTTCCTTGCAGATCGCTAACCGTACCATACGACATATTCGTAGATGGGGGCAGCCCGTCAATCTTATTATGTTGGGTACCCTTAAAGAAATGAACATCCCGGAATCGGAGATTGTCAAAAATCTTCAAGGCCGGTAGGCTTCAAAGCGGCGAAGTCAAAGAAACAAAGTGGGGAGATAAAGCTTCCAATATACTCGAAAGGGCCTCAACACCGTGGAACGGTTTTGTGTAATTGATTGCGCAACATCTTACAATGTAATTCTTGGAAGACCGTGGATTCATGGAATGAAGGCCGTACCCTCCACTTACCATCAATGTGTGAAGTTTCCAACACCTTGGGGTGTCGCTAAGATCTACAAAGTGATCAACAGGTGGCCAAGGAATGTTACAAAACTTCAATGAAGGCGTCTACATCTCCAAAACAAGCATAGCAATTACCGAAGAAAGTACGTGAAGTCCCGGAAGCTAGGGAGGATGATGTGAAAGAAGTATTGTTAGATCCTTCCAACCCGGATATCAAAGTACTTATTGGCACCGACATATCGTCGATATAGAGGAGAAGCTTGTGAACCTATTAAGAAGCGTAATAAAAAGTTTCGCTTGGAAACATGATGACATGACCGACATTAGCAAAGATGTCATCACTCACAAACTTAACATAGATCCCAGCTTCAAACCAAAGTGCACCGAAACGTAGAAAGTTTGCGAAACCGTAAATCAGATCATCAAGGAGGAGGTAGAGCGCTTACTCAAAGCCAACATGATACGAGAGGTCGATTATCCAAGATGGTTGGCAAATGTGGTTGTGGTAGAGAAGAGAAACGGGAAATGGCGAGTTTGCGTCGACTTCACCGACCTAAATACGGCCCGCCCAAAAGATCCTTTCCCTTTGCCGCACATAGATTCATTAGTTGATGCCACCTCAGGTCACGAACTCCTCACATTCATGGACGCGTCCTCGGGATTTCAACAAATTCGGATGGAACCATCTCGACCAAGAAGACATCTGCCTTCATAACCCCTCAGGTATTTATTGTTATATTGTCATGCCTTTTGGACTAAAAAATGCAGGTGCAACGTATCAAAGGCTCGTCAACAAGATGTTTAAGGATCGGATTGGGGACACAATGGAGGTATACATCGACGACATGGTTGTTAAGTCTAAGAAGGCCGAGGACCACATTAGCAATCTCTCTCAAGCCTTTGACATCTTGGATTGTTTCAATATGAAACTTAATCCAGCTAAATGCAACTTCGGAATGAAAGCCGGCAAGTTTTTGGGCTATATGGTCACTAAAAGAGGCATTGAAGCCGCCCCGAACAAATACGCGCCATTCTCAACCCGTCATCACCTCAATCCGTCAAGGACGTCCAAAGACTAACAGGAAAAATTGCCGCACTCACTAGATTCATTTCAAAATCCTCGCACCGATGCAAACCTTTCTACGACATCTTAAGAAAGAACAAAAAGTTTCAATGGGAGGACCAACATGAAAAAGCTTTTCAGAACTCAAAACTTACTTGTCGACACCTCCCTTATTGGCCAAACCTCGCATAGAAGAACATCTTTACATCTACCTAGCAGATCCGAAGGCGCCTGTAAGTGCAGCCTTGATAACGTAACGAGATGGCAATCGGCAACCCATCCACTATATAAGTAAGACACTCTTAGATGCCGAGACCAGTATTCTCATTTACAAAAATTAATTTTAGCTTTGATAATCGCTTCGTTAAATTAAGGCACTATTTTGAAACACATACTATTATTGTACGCACTAACTATCCTATTAAGAATGTCATGAGAAAACCAGAGATGTCGTGTCGAATGGCGAAATGGTCTCGTACAGCTTAAGCACATACGACATCAAGTACGAGCCTAGAACCGCAATAAAATCTCAAGCCCCGGCAGATTTTGTGGCCGATTTCAAACCAACCCTACAACAAGAGGTGGAATTGGAAGTACAAAGCAACTTCAAGATGATGACATTCTAAAAATTTGGACTCTCTACACGGACGGTGCTTCCAACATGAGAGGTACAGGTCTTGGAGTTGTACTAAAATCGCCACAAGGGGACATAATACCACAATCTATCGGTTGCAGCTTCAAGGCTACCAACAATGAAGCAGAGTACGAGGCACTTATCGCAGTTTAACAGCTGGCCCAAGACTTAGATGTCAAGCATATCCGGTGTTCATGGATTCATTACTAATTGTTAATCAATACAATGGGTCCTACGTCGCGAAAAATGCTAAAATGACGACATATTTGGAAATTGTAAAAATTATTTCGGCCAAATTCAAAACATTTTCCTTGGAACAAATCCCGCGAGAAGAAAATTCTCAAGCCGATGCTTTGGCAAATTTGGGTTCGGCCTTCAAAAGCTTCTCACAAACCAATATCCCAATCGTGCATGTTGACATCCCAAGAATTGACAATCTCGAGATGTTCGTCCTAGATGTTGACATACCTTCCTCTCCCGCATCAACCTCGGGATGCCCCTATTATCAAGTATCTCTTAGATGATACGATCCCAGTTGAGGAGAAGAATGCGAGAGCCT
Source organism: Adenophora triphylla var. japonica (assembly GCA_022495995.1). NCBI lineage: Eukaryota > Viridiplantae > Streptophyta > Magnoliopsida > Asterales > Campanulaceae > Adenophora > Adenophora triphylla. Next base: position 100,247 of record JAFEMH010000361.1, read on the forward strand.
TCAGTGGTAAGAGTATCTAAATATGTACTTATTGATAATCTCTTGTTTAGAAAATCTGCTGAGCAGTCACTACTTAAGGTGTCTAGAAGCGAGATAGAGCCCATCAGGTTCTCAAGGAGCCGCATGAAGGAGATTGTGGAAATCATACCGGGGCGAAGTTTACATACTAAAGCTCTAAGGTTGGGCTATTTCTGGCCCACAATGAGAAAAAGACGCCACCGACTACGCAAAGAAATGCGATTCCCGTCACGACATGGGGACATCTGCACCCGGCCAATTGAATTGCTACATCCCTATCCCCGTCACCTTGGCCGTTTATGGTTTGGGGAATGGACATTGTAGGAAAACTTCCCAGAGCACCAGTGGGGACGAGTATTTCTTTTGGCCATGACAGACTACTTTTCTAAGTGGGTAGAGGCTGAGGCATATGTGCAAGTTCGTGATAAAGAAGTAATATCTTTTATCAAAAGGAACATATTTAGCCGATTTGGAATTCCATCGTAAATAATTTGTGACAACGGCTCTCGGTTCATCGGCAAGAGGACCCAAGATTTCTTAACGGCTTGGGGTGTTAAGATGGTAACGTCTTCGCCTGTTCACCCTCGAAGCCAATGGACAGCGTAGTCTAGCAACAAAATAATAATCGGCAACTTAAAAAAGAGACTAAACCGAGAAAAAAGGACGTTGGGCGTAAGAATTACCAATGGTCCTATGGGGTGACAGGACGACATCTAAGAATGCTACCGGTCAAACCCCTATTCACTTGTATTTGGAATCAATCTGTTATTCCAGAAGTCCTTGTACCTACGGCAAGATACAGCTTGCTTACATCTGAAAATAATAAAGACATCTTAATACATTCCCTGGATACTGTGGACGAGCTAAGGGATATGGCCAAAGTTCGCATGGCAGCATATCAGCAAAGGGTAGCCCGATCATACAATAAAAACGTCGGTGGTCGAAGGTTTCAAGTAGGAGACTTAGTCCTACGAAAGGCATTCCAAAATACCAAGGAGTCCAATGCAGTGGCAAGCTCGCCCCAAAATGGGAGGGACCCTACTTGATAGATGCACAAGCCGGAAAAGGAGCATATCGCCTTGCAACCTTGGATGGCCAAATGATACCCCGAAGTTGGAACGCCATTCATCTCAAAAGGTATTACATTTAAATATGACTTCCCATGAACTCATCTTTCCAGGTATGAATCGTATTTTAATTCTTTTCTCCTATGTATCTTTTTAATTATTTACATGATAAGATGTCTCTAACATACTTTGTGAGAGACGTCAACCTTAGTTGGCGTCCGTTTTTAACGTGTTTCTATCTTATGAGGTATTGACACATTTACATGGGGACATATCGAAAGCATGCAAAGAACAACGATTCCTCCTCCGTTAGAGACTCCGGCCATCTCTTCTCAAGTAAAGGTACACAATCCCTTCTAAGGTTTAAAGAGTTAATTACCTCTTTCTAAAGAAGTTAGGTTACCACACCTTCGCCCGGAGCGCAAGTTATCTCACTAATTGAGGTGTGGGGTGGGCCTATATGGGTAAACTCATATAGCTTACCCATTCCCACTCGCTAGATGATTGATCTTAAGCATTATTCTTATGGTTATGGCATATTCGTGTCATCTAAGTATCTACGGTTTATGGCATATACGTGTCATCTAAGTATCTACGGTTTATGACATCTACATGTCATCCTAAATACCTATTATTATGACATACTATCATGTCACCATATGTGAAAAACATACGAAAAATTATCCAAAAAAGAAACAAGCCTTGACGTGCTTGAAAACCATTAGACCATAACTAAACTAAAATAACCATAATGTATCCAAACCACCAAAGTAAAAGTGCGAAAGTGTTGAACCAACCCAACACTTAAAAAAGATTGTCTTTGGCCCTTAAGGACCTATTACAAACCAAACCAAAATAAAAATTGTCTTAAGGGACTCCGCCCCAGTAATCATCAACAAAATACCAAAGAACCAAATTGTTTTTACCTTCTTTTTTGTTTAGGTGGCTTCTGCCGCAGGTGTTGTACCGGGTGTCACTTCTCCAACTGTTGGTGCATCCTGGACAATTGTTTCATATGGACTTGATGACACCTCGCCCTCGTCCCCCACCTCACCTGTTAACTTGGATAGATAGGCACATTCCCTGTGAATATCCCAGGCACCAGCCTTTCCTTCTTGGTATTCCTTCATCATTTTCACCTTGCATTGAGAAACAGTCTTCACTCGCAGCCGGTTTACAAGAATTCCTCACCTCTCGCTATCGCCTTGTTGTGATCATCTTCACTTTTCGCCAAACTATTCAACAAGTCCTTAGCTATCTGCTCTTGTTCTCCCAGCGATTTGCTTAGTTGCTCTATTATCTTCTCACATTCCTTCACTTTATTATCGATACCAACTTCTCCTTCTTGACCAAAGCAATATCCGCTTTGGATTTCTTCTTCACCAATTCAACTTCTTTTGCCAACTCCTCCACGTATCCTACAGTCGAAAAATAACATCCCGATATTACTAAAAGTTATCACAACCTTTGAAACTATTAAATATTCAATTAATGATGTCTCACCCCAGATGCCAGCTCATAAATCTCTTCTTGAACTCCCCGCCGACAGTCCATCAAAAGAGTCTCCAACCTCGATCACTTCCTCTTGGCCGCCTTTTCTTTTCCTCACCCTAGAACCAATCCCAGCGCTTTCATCAAGAATAGGACTCTTCTTAGGAGCGGGTGGAGGTTTCTTTTCGCCTTGACAATGGGCTCAAAGCAAGGCCTCGATATCCTCCAGATCAAAGTCGAGACCACGAAGCTATCGGTTTGGAGACTGCATGGACATAGAGATATTGTCAATAACAAATAACACATCAAATTAATGACGGTTATCAAAGGTAACAGGATGCCAAGCTTACCGCAGACATTATTACGAAGTTGAAGCCTTTATATCCTCCGGGACAATCGACGAAACTTCCAAGAAACCTTTGGGAGATCTCTTATCGAGAGGGAGATTGAAAAACTCTTCGATTTTTGCTAAAGTATCTTTTGCAGCGGAAATAACTCTCCCCAATCAATATCTACATGAAAGCAAAAACAATTACAATTCAGGTTTGTCTCAAGAACAGGAAATCACAAGAGTAAGAATTTAAGTACCTCCTGGTTCCATTGCTTCGACATCTCATCCTTCTCACCGATTGACGTCCTATCAACAAAGAAAAACCTATTCTTCCATCCCCTATCACCGGAGGATGTGCTTTGCTCATCAAAGGATTTCTACCGACTTCTTTCTAAATAGGTACCGTTTGGAATCAAAAAGTTGAAGATCATAGGAATGGGCAATTTCAGGAGCCCTAAGTCTAGTCCGTTTTCTCGGTTTACTTTAAGAACAAAAGCAAATACTCGCCAAGCCATTGGCATAAGTTGGGCATAAGCCGGTTGAGTTTTTAGAAAGAACTCAGTAACCAACCGTGGGAAAGGGTAGCTAAACCCTAGCAAGAAGGGATATTCGAAGAAGCAGATCCATTTGGGAGAAACATGGTCAGACCTAAGTTTTATGGAAAAAGGATGAAAAATTACACCACTTGGGAAACAACATTGTTGTTTTATGGTCTCTATTTGAGAATCATTAAACAAACAAGTTTCTTCAGCAGGTTTAGTGAGAAGATTTGCGCAAACAAAGTCGTCGAGATTAATCTCTACGGGACCTTGTGGGGATGACGCTTTCTTGGGTTTGGAAGCGTACATCCCGGTTTTACCCATGGTTGACAAAGCAAAAAGAGAAGAATAAACAAAGGAAGAAGGTCAGAGATGGAGTGATTTTACCTTGAAAGCGAACGGCGCCGTGGGTCAAAGGAGGTGAAAAGAAGATTTGAGAAGATAAGTTTTCTCAAGCGGTTAATAAAAAGGAAAAAAGAATCCCTTTTCAAAATTAACTCTCTCCCCAACCGTTCATTTCATCGCCACGTCTCCCAAGAACGTCCCATCGTGCGAGTAACAGCTTGGGTCATTAATTCAAAAGGAAAAACATTTTGCCTCTTCGCTGCCTACATAGTCAAATGTTTTTGGGGACAAATTGTTGTGGGCATTTTTTGACATGACGACATCTTCAAATTGATCCCGCATAACGAGATGTCATTACACGTAAGTATTGTTTTAAATATTTACTTGTCCAATATTTCCTAATATTATTATTCTTATTTTTCAGTAATTAAGAGAGGAATGCGGAAACAACCTTCAAGCACGTTCAACAGACCTTCAAACGGCTAGGGCGACTTGGTCTCACGGAGGTTGAAAAGATAAACCACAATGCCGAGATTGTAGGAACCATATTTGACTCTTTCTTAGTTACTTGTATTTAAGGGGAAATGGAGACGGAAAATGACACTCATGCTCATACGCACACACTTTACACACAAACTCTTGTAATCCTCTCCATTATCTTCCGAAGTTGTAATTGTGATCATTATAGTGGAACCTTTAAGGTTGGAGACCTAACTCCCGGGGTTTTTTCCAAAGAGGTTATCACCTCCAAGGTTTTCCTCGTTACCAAATCGCGTTGTCATTGTCTCGTTTATCATTTTCTTGTTCCATATAATCGAATTCCATAGTTCCCTCCTTATTATTCAATCCACACACTAAACATAGTTAAGATTCTACTCTATTGTTTTTTCTACCAAAACATGCACGACTTGTGTCACGACTGGCTGAAGGGGGATGACTTGTGATAGGGAGCACGAGTCGTGCCCTTCAGCAAAATTCAGCTTTTGTGTTGAAACATCAGCAGCCTCTTGGAACAATTACATAACCATTATTTCCAACTCAAATACAATACCATAAACCCAACTTCAGTTCAACTTGACCAAAACCATTTCCACTCAAGAAAATGACCAAATATAACATGCATCCATTTTACTTCAACCATTTTAACCTTACTTACCTTTTCATAGAGCAACAAACCATCAACCTTCATTTCCATCTATTCCAACTCACCAAAAGACCATTTCCATCATTTTAAACTCAAGGAAAATGGTCAATTACCACATGCAACATATATATTCTATAAATTTAACTTAGAACATCATATGAGCATATATTGAAGGAAATTATAATAACTTACCTCAAAAATGAAATGAAAAACTTCAACTTTTATTCGGATGAAAATGATCCCCTTTTCCTCCCGAACATTTAGACACCAACGGATTGAAGAACGGATTATTCTTGAATAAATGGTGGGTTTTTAAAATGAAATACTAGGTTTGGAATGTTTTCTCAAGGAAGAAGGAAGAACTTTTGGCTGGCTTGGTTTTTGTTAAATGAAAGAAATGACTTCTCAATTAATCAAAACAAGGATAAACATGGAATAATTCCACCTAGGCTCCTCCATCAATTAAGCATTTCCTCCTTACATTTCTTAAGTTCCAAGATTTACACTTTAGCACCTCAAGTGTTTTATAAGTTTCTTAATAAATTTCAATATTTACCACTTCAACTAAATAACTCCTAATAATTCTAATTAGGCATTAAATAATTATATTTAATTTATTAACATATTTAAAATATCATATAAATTATTAAAATGTTAAACTAACACATAATTGTCACAAACAAAATGCGAAACATTAAATGATATGCAACACACGCCATAAATACGCTCAAACATATATAAAAATAATGCCTAGGTTTAGGGTCGTGACAATCACTCCCCCTTAAAGAAATTTCGTCCCAAATTTTAACTTACCTATTTAGAAGGTCAAACAACCCCGGATACTTCTAACACTTAAAGCAAGAACTTAGCATAAGAATGCAATTGCGATGCAAAATGCATGGAAAATAGGAATGCGATGAGCAAGGGTCTATAAGTGCGCATGCTCTTAGACTCGAGAAAAAAATGATACCTTCTATTACTGATTCACTTCAAAGACACGGTCTGAAACCTTAGGCCTCCCTGAAGCATCCCTTTTCTGACCTTATGCAGTCCCGGTGCCACTCCCCGATGGTTGATTCTTTGCCTTAGGACAATCTATTTGGAAATGGCCCAACTATCCGCAATTCACACACTTTCCTTGTTTCCTCCAACAGCGCTCTTTTATATGCCCTTCCTTCTGGCAATAAGTACATACTCTCCTATGTTGTTTCCCTGGAGTATTACTTCGACTATCCTTGTCTTGTTGTTGTCTCCCTTGCTCTCCTTGCCTTCCGGTACTTAACACTTCCGTCTTCCTCTTATGCTCTCCTCTATATCATTCTCCACATAGTAAGCACGATCCACCGCATCTTGAAAGTCTTGAAACTTGTGAGACACTAACTTCGTTTGAATCATAGTCTTCAATCCCTGAACAAATCTCATTGATTTTTTCTCTTCAGTTGCAACTAGATGAGTGCAATATCTGGATAGCTCGGTGAACTTGGCCACGTACTGAGCCACTGTCATGAAATTCTGCTCCAAGTTAAGAAATTCTATCTCCTTCTTATCTTGATCCACTTTCGGAATGAAATGTTCCTTGAACTTCCTCATAAAATTTTCCTATGTATATGGTACAAGTGCATCATCCCAACTTGCCTCAACGTTCTCCACCAGTGCTCCGCAGCTCCAGAAAACTTATAGGCAGCGAATCGAACTCGATCCTCCTCGGTACATCTCAATACATCAAAGATTTTATCCATGGCTTCTATCCATCTCTCAGCTTTTGACACATCCGGCTCACCATCATACCCAATGGGTTTCATCTTCAAAAATTGTTCCAGTCCACATCTTGGAGGTGCTTGCTCTCCTCCTTGCCTCTGTTCATTCATTGCTTTCATGGCTACTTCAAGCATACCTTGAAATATATCTCGAGTCTCCTCCCTTAAATTTCCAGGGCCTAAAAGTCCAGTTGGATCACCTTCAGCTCCTGCCATAACTAAGTACCTGCATAAACACTTAACGTCACTCACTCAATCCATAACTACCCTTCTAGGTCACGTAGTCACTCTAGACTATCTAAAACCTAGCTCTGATACCAACTGATGAACCCCGAACCGTGGTCCTACTTGGCCCCGAACCGTGGTCCTACTTGGCCCCACGCCCGAGACACGCTCGGAAGATGCCTTTATTTTTATAGAACTTTCGAAATGTCCTTTCAAAAACATTTGATATATAAAACCTGTTTAACTTAAAAAATTCATTTCTATACTACTAAAAGTAACACACCTTACTTAAACTCAAACACCATTTTACAAACCATTTACAACTTAAGGAACATAGTTCCAAAAACTTACCATATTTATAATCACCAAATAGTTTCAAAATAGTGACATACATCTCAAGTCTCGGGTATACTACCCCTTGGTTCTACATTTACATAATGTAAACCACTACAAAATACCTTTCCCAAAACAACAACCCAACTTGGCGTCCTCTCTGTGCTCAACGTGACATATGCCCTGGCTCGCCCTGGTCTATGGAAAACAATAAAAGGACGGGGTGAGATAAATCTCAGTAAGCTATTATATATGCAGCAAGATGATATGCAATCACATTATGAAAACACATATCAACAAACTCATCATATATATATATATATATATATATATATATATATATATATATATATATATATATATATATATATATATATATATATATATCACAATCTTGTAACCACACAGAAGGGTATATAAGATAACACATAAGTGCAATAATGTAACACTGAGAAGGATATTGAGCCAAGGTTTAATCCCAAAAGGATATAACAATCTGAGCAGCATCAACAGATGAAGAAGCGGTTCTGGAACCAAGTAACAATATCAATAATATGGGTGAAAATGACACAAAGTCAAACCCCAAAGTGCAACTAGATCTCACCCAAAAAGGGGAGCTAGCCCACAACCCAAACCATGGCCAATGGAAGGGGGAAACAATGGGAAACTAGTGAATGGTATCATAATGAACTCGGCTCGGGTGCCATTATAATCTCATACCACTGCCCGAACAATCAAGTACCAGCTGGACTTTAAATAAAAGCACAGTAATAAATACTTGCTTAAACAACCAATAGATGTTCCAAAGTAGGGAACCATATCAAATAGTATATCATAACAAGATGATAACAAGTATCACTCATAAGTAGCACAACGGCTAAACAATCCTTGAAACAATTCACTTTAACTTAGGATTCCAAAGTAGGAAACCCTATCATGCACACCATAAAAGATGTCAAACAAGTCCATAATGTGTAACACATAAGGTCTACACACTCATTATAACAATTCAAGGATTATTATAAACCATATAAGGATATAGAACAATTTAGGTTTCATGGAATTCATGTATTCCAAACTATTTTAACCAAGTATTTAACAATCTTCCCAATATCACAATTGGTATATAAAGACATCCTTTTGTAGCTTATATATACTATTTGGATTATAGTGTTCAATTGGGTAAAATATATGTTACATAGTTGGATCTACATTACTTTAAAAATGACTCAGCAAAACAGGGCAGGGCACGACTCATGCCCTATGGCACGACTCGTGCCACTAGTCTGCACGAGTGCACCAAACTGCACGACTTGTGTCACGACTGGCTGAAGGGGGACGACTTGTGGCAAGGAGCACGAGTCGTGCCCTTCAGCAAAATTCAGCTTTTGTGTTGAAACATCAGCAAAATATATGTTACATAGTTGGATCTACATTGCTTTTCAATAGAACCGGACCGGAACCGGAGCAAACCGGGGAGAAAATTGGAACCTGAGTAACCGGAACCGGGGTTAGGCCGGGACGATTATGGGTTACCATTTTGCCGAACCGGAACCGGCGGTTTTCGACCCGAAACCGGGCCCGGACCGATTTTGGCCATCCCTACCTATTTTAACCAAGTATTTAACAATATTCCAAATGTCACAATTGGTATATAAAGACATCCTTTTGTAGCTCATATATAGTACTTGGATTATAGTGTTCAATTGGGTAAAATATATGTTACATAGTTGGATCTACATTGCTTTAAAAATGACTCAGCAAAACAGGGCAGGGCGCAGGGCACGAGTCGTGCCCTATGGCATGACTCGTGCCACTAGCCTGCACGAGTGCACCAAACTGCACGACTAGTGTCACGACTGGCTGAAGGGGGATGACTCGTGACAAGGGGCACGAGTCGTGCCCTTCAGTAAAATTCAGCTTTTGTGCTGAAACATCAGCAGCCTCTTGGAACAATTACACAACCATTATTTCCAACTCAAATACAATACCATAAACCCAACTTCAGTTCAACTTGACCAAAACCATTTCCACTCAAGAAAATGACCAAATATAACATGCATCCATTTTACTTCAACCATTTTAACCTTACTTACCTTTTCATAGTGAAACAAACCATCAACCTTCATTTTCATCTATTCCAACTCACCCAAAGACCATTTCTATCATTTTAAACTCAAGTAAAATGGTCAATTACCACATGCAACATATATATTCCATAAATTTAACTTAGAACATCATATGAGCATATATTGAAGGAAATTATAATAACTTACCTCAAAAATGAAATGAAAAACTTCAACTTTTATTCGGATGAAAATGATCCCCTTTTCCTCCCGAACACTTAGACGCCAACGGATTGAAGAACGGATTTTTCTTGAATAAATGGTGGATTTTTAAAATGAAATACTAGGTTTGGAATGTTTTCTCAAGGAAGAAGGAAGAACCTTTGGCTGGCTTGGTTTTTGTTAAATGAAAGAAATAACTTCTCAATCAATCAAAACAAGGATAAACATGGAATAATTCCACCTAGGCTCCTCCATCAATTAAGCATTTCCTCCTTACATTTCTTAAGTTCCAAGATTTACACTTTAGCACCTCAAGTGTTTTATAAGTTTCTTAATAAATTTCAATATTTACCACTTCAACTAAATAACTCCTAATAATTCTAATTAGGCATTAAATAATTATATTTAATTTATTAACATATTTAAAATAGCATATAAATTATTAAAATGTTAAACTAACACATAATTGCCACAAACAAAATGTGAAACATTAAATGATATGCAACGCACGCCATAAATACGCTCAAACATTTATCAAAATAATGCCTAGGTTTAGGGTCGTGACAGTGAAAGCTACCCAAAAATCTTTTTCCACAAATAAAAAAATGGGTGGATGCATCCTAGAGGCCAAGCAAGACAAGATTTCAATTCATTGATTTTCTTAGAGGATTTGTGTCCCCTGATGTGATCACATCCCATGCCACACATATACTGAGATTTATCCTTTACATGTTTGTACATTATGCATCATTTTCTTAGTCATAAGTTTAGGTTAACCTGGTCCTTGGTGAAAATATTAGGCAAATCTTTTTCTTTCCCTAATTAATTTGGTTAAAAGATCTTGTGCTCAACAAAATTTTTGAATCTTTTATTTTGATGTCCATGCATTTAAGGGGTAGTACATTATATGTAGATTTCTTGAAGATTTTTATAGCAGGTATATCATTCACAAAAGGGAAAAGGAATTCAAAGTTTACAAGGAATTTTTTTATTGATCCTTATCATCTAAGGAAATCCAAGAGGTTAAGGCATGTTTTTTAAAAAATCCGAATTGCCAAGGTATTTAGTACCTTTTTAATCTCTACCTCAGCTATGAGTCCTTTTTCTAGTAGGTCTTTAATCCATGCTATCTCATCGTCTTATATAGCACCTATCTTGTCTCTTTTTGATCATCGTCTGGTTTTTCTCTCTAATCTGCAAACTCGTGTTCCCATTTTTGTTTCTCTGTCGATCAATGGCGTCACCAAGCTCCTCTGTTGCTCCTCCTCAGTCTCTAATAGCCCCAAACGATGGCGCTGTGGAATTGTTTGTTGATACAGAGACAACTGTCTGTAAGCTCCACGCCTATATCTAGGTGTTCCACAAGATCCAAACTCTCCGAATCCACTGTAAGTTTACCATATGTTGAATCTTTCGTGTCAAGTAAGGTAAAGGAGAGATATGAGTTCCTCGAGATGAATGGATTCATTGTTGAGAAGGTTCTGAATTAGACTTTTGTTGAAAAAGAAGTTGATATGGCTGGTGTTGAGGATGATGTGATCACATCTCCAATACCACAGATTGATCCAGCTAGTATTTATGATGAGGAGATAAATTTCCTTGAGAAGGCTATGCTTCTAGGAAGGGTTCAGTTCAAGGAAATGTCTATCAGAAGGAATAGGTTGTTGGCAGCCAAGGCCAGCCTTTCTGATAAAAAGGGGGAGCATACAAGCCAAGTTTTCGAGACCATCATTAGTCAAACCATTTTCTGACAACTTCGTGATAAAACAATGATGGATTCATGTGATTGAAACAAATTTTGCTTTAGGAACAATGGTGATTTGCTTTATGTTTTGCAATAACTTAACATTTGCTATTTAGGGGGAGTTTTTGATATTTGAAAGTTGGTTTATGATGAGCGATTGGCTTATAATTTGTTTTGACCAGAAAGCAACAAATCAGGGGGAGATTGAAAGTGTGTGATGTCCCACACACATTAACAAGTCAAAGGTTGACTTAAGTTAGATTTGTTACTTTCTTTATATTATTTAATTTAGGTAAATATTGTTTATATTGTAATTAGGTTATTTTAATTGAATAACCTACTAATTCCAAATCTTGGATATCTTTTAGTATATATTTGGTTATTTTGTAGGATCTCTCACACATGGAAAAAGTCATGATAAGGAAAGGATTGCTTGAATTGCTAAGGAAAGAAGGAAGTCTAATTAGAGAAGATCTTTTCATGCAAATCAACCTCTACAAACAAGGACTCTTTGGCTATAAATACAAGTTGTATACATCATTGATATACACGATTTTTAGACTCTAAATTGCTGAAGCTTCATTGATCTTTACAAATTTATAAAGTGTGAGAGAGAGTTTTGGATATTTTGTCTTCTCTTTGTGTTCTTCGTTGTAACCGAGTTCATAATTGATTTAATAAGAGAAGTTTTAATATCTATAGCAAGTTGCTGTAGATAAGTGTTATTTTTGTGATTCAAACCGTTTTTAATTTTTATATTCCGCTGCTTTTATCGTTGATGTTAGTGCTGGTGTGATAGCATCAGGACTCACATCAGCCTATTTTCTTTTCCTGTGTTGTTCCTATCCACTCGATTTCTTTCAGAAAACTAAAATAAGTACTCCAACCACTGGTCATGATAACATGTGCCCCAAGCCAGCCAAATTTTGATGAATTAAACAGTATAGGCAACGACACCCTGATAACTTTTACTCCCTCCGTCCTGAAATGATCTTTCTACTTTTTTGGTCGTTAACATGAAGGTACTTTGAGCAATAATTTTAGGTTAATATAATTATCCTAATGAAAATCTAAAACTTGTTATTTATAGTATTTATGATGTATATCAATAACATGTTTAAATTTGTCCAAAATGTGTCTCATTTAAAATATGTCCCGTTTCAAAATAAATATCATATTTGACATATATCAAAGTTTTTGAAATTACGTGCTTTATTTAAATATATATTGTTTGTATTATAGTAAATTGTATTATTTTCTTATTTGAAAATGCGATATTTATTTTTGCACGAATTAAAATAGTTTGTGATATTTATTATGTGTTTGAAAAAGTAAAAATAATTAAGTATAGTTTGAACTAGTTATAAACATGTAAAGCATGCGACATAAAAACAATAATTTTCTAATATGACATTTTTTTTACATACAAATTCAATTGAATTCGAGGTTATTCCAAAATTAAATCATTCTACATAGAAAATTATTTAAAAAAAACATTATATAAGAATAATGAGGATTAGACGAAGTCAATCAAAACAGGGAAGAGAGGAATTGAATTGAACGACCTAATTGATTATGATGTTAGAAGTACATATTTATAGGGTTACAAAGAGGAGGTAATCTCCTAGGAGGATTCTAGATCTATACAATCTTTCTTAATCTAATACAAAGATTAAGCTTCCTAATCTATATATAACAATATATACTTTAAATATAACATTATTATATTATATTCCTAATATGTCCCTGCAAGATGGACGGTCCTTGGATAAGTCCAATCTTGGAGAGTGATGAGATGAACCGGGTTTGATGACGAGTTGAAGATGTGTTCCCGGACATGTGTGGTGTCGAATGTGGTGTCGGATGTGGTGTCGTTCCTCGCGTTAGAGGTGGTGAATGGTTAGTGCATGACTATGTCGGAGATGGTGGGGTTATGGAGAGGGGTTTTGGGTTTTCCGAGGTGAGTTTTGGCTAGTGGGTTTTGTCGAGGGGGTTTGAAGGGGGGTGTATAGAGGGTTTTCAGCTGGAAGGGTTTGCCGAGGTGTTTTGAAAAAGGGAAAAAATTAGGGTTTCGGCCAAAGGGGGTTTTGAGCCGAGGGGGTTGAATAACAAGAAAAAAAAATTTGGGTTTCGGGCAAAAAGGTGTTTTGAGCCGAGAGGGTTGAATAACAAGAAAAAATTTTTGGGTTTCGACCAAAAAGGTGTTTTTGAGCATAGGGGATTAAATAACAAAAAAAATTAGGGTTTCGGCCAAAAAGGGGTTTTGAGCCGAAGGGGTTGAATATCAAAGAAAATTTAGGGTTTCAGCCAAAAATGGGGTTTGAGCCGAGGGGATTGAATGACAAGAAAAAAATTTAGGGTTTCGGCCAAAAAAGGGGTTTTGAGCCGAGGGGGTTGAATAACAAGAGAAAAAATTTTGGATTTCGGCCAAAAGGTGTTTTTGAGCCGAGGGGATTAAATAACAAAAAAAATTTAGGGTTCGGCCAAAGGGGGTGATGGATAAAAATCCTCTTGTAATAAAAATACCTAGCTAGTGTACTAGCTACCGTTGTAGTAGTATGCACAAGCAAAGGTCGAACCACAGAGACTTGTGTGAATAACAAGTTGATTTAATTAGTGCAAAGAGTAACCAATGGGGGTTTTTGATTTTGATTGATTAAAATAAACTAAATTGAAAAGCAAATAAATTAAACTAATTAAAATAAAGCAGATGATTGATATCAAGATTGACAACGGGATTCACGGATTGGGCTTCACAATACATTTACTTTATGCTATTTTATCACTTAAAGAAAACATCAATTTCATTCTAGGGTTCATTCACAAAATCATGAATTGGGACGGTTTGGTGTGCGATTTGCAACTCAAATATTCTCTTTTTATTAAACTTCCAGTTACGTTTACTATAATAATCCAAGAAAGCCTTAAGATCGAAGGAATATTTGAACCTAAACCAATTGATTTCAGTTACGTCCTCAATTAGGTCTAAGTAGTAAAATAGTGGTCAATGTATCGATGCCCGAGTTACCGTATCAATGGATACCCACAAATTCTAGGGCCAAAAGTATCTTAACATAAATTTGAAACCCTAGAACGGATTTAAAATATTTTACCACTCTAGAAAGAAATTGAATTAAGATTGAAAAGCTATAGCACAAAGATCATGTAATGTTATTCCCAATCTGCAAATCAAATAAACTTAGCTACTCATAATCATAATAAAAAAATTACAAAATTAAAATAAAATAAAAAAAATCATAAAACTGTCGAAACGGAACGAAGGAATTAATTCTTTCTTCCCTTTGTTCTAACAACAGTACCACGGCTCTCTCCCAAATCAAAGCATATGCTGCAATATAAATATACCTAGGTTGAAACAATGGCGTGAAAGGCCAAGCCAAATCAGGCCCAACCCGTCGGGCCCATCTTCCTCCTGGCCCAAGTCCCGGCCAAAGCCACTCCAAGCCTCGGCTAGCCTTGCCTGCAATGGCCGGCCACTCTCAGCCATGGCCTTGTTGTTTGGCCACATTTTGGCCATCCAAGATTCGTTTCGCAATAATTGCCACGTCGAACTTTGATCACTCTAATTTTTGCTCTCGCACTTTCGTACTTGAACTTTTCAAATTTTCATTTTTGACCCGGACTTTATTTAACCAATTTATCTTCTAATTTTCATAATTGCAGTTTGGTCCCTGAATTTCCACAATTTATATTTTGGCCCTTGAACTTCATAATTTAAGTTTTGTCCCACATTTTCCAGAATTGCAATTTGGTCCCAAAACTTCCAAAATAGGCTCAAATCCTCCATTTTCAGCATTGTTGCACTTCAGTCCCTGTACTTATAAAACACTAAAATACACATTAAATTCTCAAGGTTTCGAACAGAAAATAAGTTTAGGAACATATCTTTTGGATGGGTAAAACCACATCCATCAAATACCCCCAAACTTACCTTTTGCTCGTCCTCGAGTAAAACAAAACTAAACAAAAACAAAACTACTCTAATAAATAAAAACAACCAACAGAAAATATTTTTGATATGTTCTCAATATATACAAGGTTGTCGGCCAAAGAAGTCTCAGATTCTCACTTAATATGCTAAACAAGTGCCAATAAGAATATGCAATTGCAATTACATTAATGCATCTAACCCACAATTTTCCACCTCGGCCTGAATGATGAATGAAATATGGGAGATCATGATCAACAAGATAAGATTGTTTATGAGATCACTAAGACATGCCCTACATCACAGATAACAATACAATTTACAAGGATACTCATATGCACGATTACGCACTTGTCAACCCGATTACTCAATATTGAATACGAATTATGTCTTTAGGTTAAGTCCACAACAATTGTGGGGCTTGGTTCACGGGTACAAAAGAAGGAATGGACATACAAACACAAGAATGTGAAACTAAAAGCCTTCCATTGCATATTACACATTTCGGAATTTCAGCTTTTCCGCTCACCTTTGTTTCCCCAATACTTCAACCCCCAAACTAGAACTTTATCATACTTTATACACGTGGGATTGAAAGCATTCCCTCACTCAAAATAGGTCACTTATCAATCATATTTCACAAAATAAAGGGGCAAGCTGTTTCTTTCTTTTCCTTTTCCTTTTTTTTTCTTTTTTTTTCTTTTTTTCTTCTTTTTTTTTCTTTTTTTTTTCTTTTTTTTTTTTTTTTTTTTGGAATAGAAACAAAATCGCCACCCAAACAGCATTTGGTGCCGTGGCAACCTCATGGGTGTGCTGTAGCACACCTAGTTCGAATAATCTGCTCCCCAAAATTAATTAGTGCCGCCTCACCCTATCCTAGCGTGCTGTCGCACTCAATTGTCGAAAGCTTCCTTTTGCCAAAACTGAATTAGTGCTGCCTCATCGTTTGGGGTGTGCTACGGCACACAATTTTTTTTCTTCCAAGGTTTTGATGCTGCCTCACCCTCATTACTGTGCTGCCTCACACCCCCAGCCGAAAGTAATTTCCCCAAAAGGGAATTAGTGCCGCGTCACCCATTTGAGCGTGCCACCACACCCTCCATTTCCTGACCAATTTTTATTGCATAAAATGACCATTTTCTTTCTTTTCTTGACCATTTTTCACCCATAATTTTCCAAACATCACCCACACTTTTCATTCAATCCCTAGTTTCACTTTCTTGAAAAGGTAGAACATAATGTATAAGCTAAAAGGGTAGGACAATGAGGGTACAAATGAAGGCGAATGGTGGTCTAAATGCTCCATTCTTTCTAACAAGGCTCAAAATTGGAACAAGCGGAGATTTTTAAGAGTGACGAGAAAGTCGAAGGCTTACAAGAGGGTTGACAAAGAAATACAAGCCATAAATATCAAGTAATCTATTGATGTGTTATTGACAAGCGTGCAACCATGTTCTAGGATCCCCGAGAATGTCAAAGTGAACCCATAAAGGACACCTAAATTAATGACCATGATCAAAAAATATAATGGAAGTGAATGGTGGTGCAATTGTGTTTTACAAGTATTAATGCAATTCTAATTAACATATTCAAATTGGCACAAACTAGCAAAACTCAATCAAAAACCCTCAAATCATCATGGACATTGGCCAACTTCCTAACATATAAAGAGAACAAATTTTTAAAATTTTTCTATTTTTTTTGGAGGGTGACACTATATACACTCCCCTATAAACCCACAAACTCGGAGAGATATCTACCCCTAAACTCAAAACATGATATGTCCTCATAGCAAAGAGAACAAAGACATGCATTGGGTTCAAAGGCCGATATGACACAGCAAAACAAATAAATAAAGCAATGAAAACGTACATGCTTAGGTTGCCTCCCAATTAGCGCATTTGGTTAAGGTCGTTAGCCCGACCGTTGCTCCCACCTAAATGGGATTGGATGTGGCCACATTCCCTTTGGCCTTCGCTTTCCTTCCCTTGGCCCACTTCGCACATTCTCGGGCACAAACGCCCACAACTTTCCACAAAAATTCACCCTTTGTTATAAGTTCGGGTGGAGCCCAAGGGATTTTCTTAACCATTTTCTTACCCTTTTTCTTTTTCTTCATTTTCTTTTTCTTGGGGACCTCTCCCCCAAACTCATTCTCAGCCTTAATCTTACCACAATCAATCACCTCATCTTCCTTCACAACATCATAAGAGTTGTTATCCTGATTACACATCTTGGCAAAGAAAGTGTCAGAAATATAAAGAAAACAACACTCTTCCACATTAGCACAAGAATCCTCATTATTAGATTTTAGAGGAAAGAAAGATTTTAATGAAGACGCCGACCCCTTTTGGGATCGGCCTAGGGGGTGATACGGGCCATCACAAGAACCAAGATTGTCTGCCTTGTTTTTCATGGCACACAAGTGGGAACCCGCACTATCCCTAGAATTCTCACCGTCATTTGACAAAACTTTACAATCATCAACATAGGAACACGCCTCACTATCATCACTAGGATATTTCATGGCATCAAACAAAGAAATTTCAATTTTCTCACCAGCCACAGTCATAGACAGTTTGCCATTCCTCACATTAATAATGGTGTTGGTCGTCGCCATGAAAGGTCTCCCAAGTAATATGGGTGAATCACAGCGACTACCTTCACTTCTTGGCATCTCCAATACCACAAAATCAACAGGTATAATTAACGAATCAACCTGAACTAAAACATCCTCCACAATACCCAAAGGTCTTTTAATGGACCTATCAGCGAGTTGTAAGGCCATTGTGGTGGGTTTTAATTCAGGAAGACCACCCATCTCAAGATACAAATAATAAGGAAGCAAATTAATGCTAGCCCCAAGGTCCAACATAACTTTCACCCTCTTGGACTCCCCCATAGTAATAGAAATAAGAAAGCTTCCGGGATCCTTTAATTTGGGTGTTGCCTCCACCCCGGGTTGTATGTATTCGAATAAGGATTATTGTTTTGAGGGAACCGCTGGCCAAATCCTTGCATTGCATGTGCCTGTTCAGAATTAAACAGCAAACCACTTTGACACATGTTAGTAGCATGAGTGTTTGAACCACAGTTAGCACAAAAATCATTTACAAGATGAGCAGTAGACGGCACATAAGAAGAAGAAGCATTTTGCAAAGCTAATTTATCAAATCTTTGGTTCAGTAATGCAAACTGCTTAGCAATCTCGTTGCTTAGCCCTACCTCATTCACTCCCCTTGTTGTCCCCCTTGATCCCTTTTGTTGAGAGTTAGCACTTAACATCTCAAACAGTTCCTGGCATTGTTGTACAGTCTTACCTCCCAAACTACCTCCTGCTGCATTATCTACCATTGATTGGTATTCAGGGAATAAAGCCCCATAAAAAGTTTGATGCAACATAGAAGCAGGGAAGTTATGATGGGGGCACTGAATTTGTAACATCTTAAACCTATCCCATGCCTCATGAAAGGTCTCCCCAGATTCCTGAGCAAATCCCATAATTTTCACCCTAAAATTAGTCAATGCATCATAGGGGTAAAATTTAGTAAGAAAAGCATCATGCAAAGCATCCCAAGTAGTGATGCTACTAGAAGGAAGTAAAAATAGCCAAGTTTTGGCTTTATCTTTCAACACATACGGGAAACACTTCAGTCTTAAATGCTCTGAAGTAACACCCCCCTTTATAGGGAACCCACTTACAGTAGACATGAATTCTCTCAAAAATGCCAATGCATCCTCACCAGCTAAGCCATGAAAATTAGGGAGCATGTTAAAATAATGGCCTTTTATTTCATATGCCAGTGCTGCATCGGGTAACACTATGCACGACACCAATGTGTCGACCCTAGGCCTGGCAAAAGCATTCATTGTTTGGTCTGCCATCTCAAAATTAAATTCTTTTTCTTCCTCGGTGGAAGAAGTTTCCAACTCACTTAATTCAACAACTGTCTCGGTGACAGAAGTATCAGACTCGGTGTCTGATTCTCTTATAGGGGGAATGCCCCTTCCAACTCTATTGATAAAATCATTCGCAGGAACTATTGGGAAGTTCAGCGAACGTCTACCAAACATGCACCAATTAGATAAACTTGTTAAAAATCACAACAAGTCCCTGGCAATGGCGCCAAAAACTTGATGGATAAAAATCCTCTTGTAATAAAAATACCTAGCAAGTGTACTAGCTACTGTTGTAGTAGTATGCACAAGCAAGGATCGAACCACAAAGACTTGTGTGAATAACCAGTTGATTTAATTAGTGCAAAGAGTAACCAATGGGGGTTTTTTTATTTTGATTGATTAAAATAAACTAAATTGAAAAGCAAATAAATTAAACTAATTAAAATAAAGCAGATGATTGATATCAAGATTGACAACAGAATTCACGGATTGGGTTTCACAATACATTCACTTTATGCTATTTTATCACTTAAAGAAAACATCAATTTCATTCTAGGGTTCATTCACAAAATCATGAGTTGGGACGGTTTGGTGTGCGATTTGCAACTCAAATATTCTCTTTTTATTATACTTCCAGTTACGTTTAATATAATAATCCAAGAAAGCCTTAAGATCCGGAATATTTGAACCTAAACCAATTGATTTCAGTTACGTCCTCAATTAGGTCTAAGTAGTAAAATAGTGGTCAATGTATCGATGCCCGAGTTACCGTAGCAATGGATACCCACAAATTCTATGGCCAAAAGTATCTTAACATAAATTTGAAACCCTAGAACGGATTTAAAATATTTTACCACTCTAGAAAGAAATTGAATTAAGATTGAAAAGCTATAGCACAAAGATCATGTAATGTTATTCCCAATCTGCAAATCAAATAAACTTAGCTACTCATAATCATAATAAAAAATTACAAAATTAAAATAAAATAAAAAAATCATAAACCTGTCGAAACGGAACGAAGGAATTAATTCTTTCTTCCCTTTGTTCTAACAACAGTACCACGGCTCTCTCCCAAATCAAAGCATATGCTGCAATATAAATATACCTAGGTTGAAACAATGGCCTGAAAGGCCAAGCCAAATCAGGCCCAACCCGCCGGGCCCATCTTCCTCCTGGCCGCCCAAGTCGGGACTTTCGCGGGATCCGTTCCCTCTACTTCCTCATCTCTGTTTACTGCAGAACAGTGGAATGCTTTAGCCGGCCTAGTTGGTAACACCCGTATTCCTGATAATCGCCTTCACGGTACGTCTGATTCATCTTCTTGGATCATTGATACGGGAGCGTCTAATCATGTGACCGGAAACGCTGCTTGTCTCTTTGATTCATACTCTATACAAGCTTTCCCCATCAAGCTTCCTAACGGTGCTTCAGTCTTTGCTCATATAGAGGGTTCTGTTCGCCTAACAGACACTCTCGTTCTTCATCATGTTCTCTATAAACCAAACTTAAACTGCAGTCTTCTTTCTGTTTCTCAATTGTCTGATGATGTTCATTGCACTGTCCATTTTAATGCTTCTCTGTGTGCTATACAGGACCAGTCGAGGAACCTGATTGGAACGGGTGTTAGGCGGGATGGACTCTACTACTTCGGGGGCGCACCTTCTGCTTGTCACGTCTCTGTCAACAATGCATCTGCTTTGCTCGAGTTGTGGCATAACCGTATGGGGCATCCATCTGAAAAAGTAGTGAAAATTCTTCCTCCAGTCTCTCATCTGTCGGGTAGTCTTCATCAACCTTGCGACGTTTGCTTTCGCGCTAAACATTCTAGAGATAGCTTTCCTATTAGTGAGTATAAGTCTACTAGAGTTTTTGAGAAAGTTCACTGTGACTTGTGGGGTCCTTACACTCATGTTTCCTCTTGTGGTGCTCGTTATTTTTTGACTTTGGTAGATGATTACTCGCGTGCTGTTTGGATTTATTTATTAGTTGATAAAACAGAAGTTTTTCGCATGTTTATGGCCTTTGTTGCTATGGTGGATCGACAGTTTTCTCAAAAAATCAAAAATTGTTCAATCTGACAATGGCACTGAATTTAACTCCCTGTTTGATTATTTTCTTTCCACCGGCATCCTTTTGCGCACTGACAGCGATCTCACACTTCAAGGATGGTGTGACTCGGACTGGGCTGCATGCCCCATCACCCGTCGTTCTCTAACCGGGTGGCTCATTTTTCTCAGGCATTCCCCCATCTCATGGAAAACTAAGAAACAACCTACTGTTTCTCGATCTTCTGCTGAGGCTGAGTACCTCGCCATGGCAGCTCTTACATGCGAGCTTAAATGGTTGAAGGGTTTGTTGTTAAGTCTGGTTATTCATCATCCCAAGGCTATTCCTCTGCGCGCGAGTCCTCTGCCTCGACCTTGTTGAGGACGACCGCCACCACGAGCACCCGTTTTGCCACTGTCTCCCCACCATTCTGGATAGCCGACAAGCTCAAAATAAGAAGAGACATCATGACCCTTTTTCTGACAGTGAGAACATGCAAGGTGGGATTTGTCGAGTTTGTCGCGACCACGAGAACTGCCAGTTTTGAGGGAAAAACCAACTGCATCCGGAGGTTCATCAAGAATTGGTTTAGCAAGACGCACCCGTTCAGCCTGGGCTACCAATTGATAAGCTCGATCAAGGGTGGGAAAGGGATCCTGAGACAAGAGGTTAGTACGAAGAGAGGCATAATATTCAGAATTTAAACCCATAAGAAATTCATGAAGCTTGCCAGTCGCCCTTCGTGCCGCGTGTTTCTGTCCGGCTGTGCAGTTGTCGCAGCAAGAACAATCTATAAGCGGCTCGTAATTGTGCAGTGATTCCCACAATCCAGTAAACTTACCGAAATACGTAGCCACAGGCATGGTCTTGGTCTGCTCACATCGTGCTATCAACATCTTCAGTTGTTGAATGCGAGGTCCGTCTACCAACGCATATCGAAATTTGAGAGACTCCCATAAATGCCTAGCATCCCTATACTTGGATAGCGTGCTCTTAACCTCGGGATCAATAGTATTCATGAGCCATGATACCAACATAGCATGAATGGTATTCCAATCTGACTCGGTGCAAGGAGGAACGGCGGATGGAATAGATCCATCCAAGAAGCCGAATTTACGTCTAGCCTCGAGAGCGGTCTGTATATCACCAGCCCAATCATCGTAGTTATCACCACGGAAGCGAGTAGGGGTTATGAAATCACCAAATAGTATTTCACTTCTACTCGAATCAATACTTTTCAAGATATATTTCAATAAAAAATTAAGAAAATCCACTAGTAGGCTACTCTCCGAAAGTATGCATGCAAACCTTTTTAAATCTCTAAAATGAATGTTCAATAATTTTCCAAATTTGCTATTTAATTAAGAGAAAATCTAATTTTTTCTTATATTTATTTTAAAATAGAGCGAGTAAAAATAAAGACTTGCTCGAATAAATTGAAGCTTATAAAATAGAATCACATGTCACCTTTATATAATTTTCTAAAACATTTTTCACTTTCTTTTTAACCAACCTTTTTCTCTCTCCCCTATACTAATTGGGTAATAGTAAGGACACAAAATAATTACAAAAATTTGCTTACAAAATCATAAATGTAATAATTTTATTATTGTTTTTAATTAGAGTGTATTGAGTCTATTACAGATGCTATCATAAATATCGCCAATTAATTTTGTTAGCAAGATTTTGTGGACAACTTTCAATTTGCCATCTGAAAATCCCAAATCAGCTTTAGATAAATTTTCTTTTCATTTAATGATACTTTTTACTTTCAACACAAATAGAAATTTAACTTATTCCTCATAGTCAGCCCACCACCCCTATATTATGCCTATAAACTAAAAAATAGAGTCATGACTCCATTCTCCCATTTAGTTTTCTCGATTTATCGATTTTCACATTAAAAAGATCACATTTTACTTTAAAATATTATTTATATTAGTAACCATGTAAAAAAATTAATGCACCATTTAAAAAAATTATTGTTCTATATTTAAATTTTATTTAATTTTATGATAACAAAACATTGAATGAAGTTATAAAATAAAAAAAACAAAATACTCTATTTCTATAAAAATATATGTCATCATAAATTAAAAAATAATGATCAAGTAATAAAGAATTTTATTTTTTAAACAAAGTAGCTAAAAATCGTTAAAAAAAAACACAAAACAAAGTAGCTAAGCTTAAAGAATAAAAAAGTAGCTTCCAATTTTAAGCCTAGAAATTCGTCAATTTCCAGAAATAAGTCTGTTTAATGAAATTTATAATTTTCAAAGTAAGAAGGTTTTGATTAAAAAAATGTGAAGGAAAATCTTTTGATAATATTATAAACTAGTTTTTTATTTCTTGAAAGATAATGTTAGAAAACAGTTAAGGCAGATACTTATCACCATTTTAGTTGTATGACTTTTATTGAAAAGAGCAGTTATCTCCTTACTTTTTTTTTCTCAATTAAATTATCGTCTTGCTTCAAACAAATAAATAAATGAATAAATCTCAATCATCTTATTTGCTTTAATTTGAAATCCTGAACATTTTTCTTTTATTTTTTCAATCATTCATATTTATTTTTTGAAAGTAAAAATTCATATATATATATATATATATATTTTTTTAAAGAAAGGATTATTATTTATAGTAGTAGCGGTATTTTTTTTAAAGCAAAATGAGTTTTTCAACTATTAAGCCTAATAATCTGGATCTATAAGCCTACAAATATGCATTAATAGTAATTACTATATAACATAATGAATTTAATTTTTTAAATAAAAAATACCCAATTTTTGCCTCCAAAACTTCCCTTACCCCCCCCCCCCCCTCGGCCCTCCCTATAGTCACCTATATTATCTCCACATTCTTCAATTTTTTTTAAAAATAAAATCTTCTTCTTTTTTGACAAAAGTAAAATTAAAAAAATGTCTAACTAATGATCATCTATCTCGAAAACATAAGAAAAGTAGTTATAATTTAAAAATATATTCTTAAATTTTAGACTAAAAGTGAAAAAAGCAAATTAAATATCCACATCTAAATTTAAAAATTATTGTAAATAAAAAAAAACTGTTATTAATTGATAATTAGAAAACAATAAATTTAGTCTAAAATTTAAGAATATATATTTAGATTATAATTGTTTAATGATTTTATTAGACTAAACATGAGGTATTTTTTTTCAATTTTTCTGAATTAAAAACAATAAATTTTTAAGCTCATTAACAATTATTTTTTAAATAAATAATTAGAAAATGTTCAAATATTGCAACCTAGTCTAGACACCTAGTGTTGATTAATTAATGAAAAAGAAAAAAAATTGCACATTTCCAAAAAATTTCAAAGAGTGTGAGTAGTATGATTATTTTTCCACTTTCTCTCCATCCATGTTTCAAAACCATTAGCCAAAATCATTTGCTAAAACCATGTGTTGAATCAATTTCCATTTTTAGCCCCTTGATATGACATTTTTGGGCTCCAACTTGCCAAATTTAGGAACGACTTTGCTTTAATGTATTTATAGATATTATATTAGAATGAAGACCACTAAAATAAATCTATATTTAAGGCATAAATAGTTTGTAGGCATTTAAAACGTGCATTATACACGAATTTCTATTCTATTAAATAATATTCACGTTTGACGTCATTTTCTCAATGTTACGAAAGAAGTAAACATGTATTTTTAATATAAAACATAATTATCGCGTATTGAACATGATAAGTGTAATTTAGTTAATAAACATGTGATTAAGAAAATATAATTTGCCCACAATACCGCGTAATTTTTGTTGACAATTGGAGAAGAGTAATTTATCCTAGTTCTAAGTCTCTCGATCATTCTCTTCAACTGCAATTCAGAACTTCACTACAATAATTCTCCAAGCAAATAAAACTTTTGGAACCGTCAAACATCATCACTTTCAATTTTCGATAAGTCATTTTGTTCTTAAATCATATTCAACTTCTACATCCACATTTAATTTTCACATACTTCATTAATATTAATGTTAGATAATATATATTCTTAAGATTTATGTATATAAATTAATATAGTAGTACTATTACCTCTGTCCCAATATAAATTAATATATTATTTTTTATTAAGATTTTATCTAGAAAATTTAAATATTCATGCAACGCATACCGAAATAATTTGATTTTCTTTGTTCAGCTCCAAATAAAAACTTAATCTACCCCTTTTATTCTCTTCAGCCTTTAATCTGCAATCCATACTAATTCTCTTTTACTCTCAGTGAAAAATCCTACTTCACCCATTTAATCCAATAAAAGAAAAAAAAATCTAAATTATGTTTCAAAATAAATTCTAATAACTTATTAATTTTTAATTTAAGAACGTTACAAATTATACTTTCACACATATATTACACTGATATATATTTTCTGGCAATGACTTGGTCTATATATTTTCTTCCTTTTTTTCCTTTCTAATTCCCACTGTTAGTGTAATTTCACATTGATTGTAAATACACTAGTATTTTCTTACCCGTGCCACTGGAACGGTGACAGCACACAAATTAAAGAAATGATGAAATCGCACTACAAGAAAAAGAGGAATATGCGATGGCAGTAAAGGTCGTCCCAGTAGACATGTTTAGGCGATGGCTAAGGCAATCGCAAACAAAATGGTCGCATTTTGGAGTGGTAGTCCAAAAAACCTTGGATATTTTTGCGGCCCAATTTGGCGGGAGAGACATTTCAATATGCGACTGCATTAATAAATATGCGATGGGCTTAGCCGTCTCATAAGCTATTCAATAATAAATCAATTTTCAAAATAAATAAATAAGATTTAATAATAAAAAAAAGTCATCGCAAAACACGAAACGTAGGTTAAAAACAAATACTCCCTCCGTCCCGGTAATTGCTTCACCCTTTTGGGATGGGCACGCAAATTAAGGAAATTGGCGAGTGGAAAAAATGTTGTGAGTGTAATAGTAAAATAGGAGAGATAATGAGTGGAGAAAATAATAAATTTGAAAAATGTTGTGAGTGTAATAGTAAAATAAGAGAGAGAATGAGTGGGTGAAATAGTAAAGATTCTTTGCCATTTTAGGAAAGGTGGAGCTTTAAACGGGACACCCGTTTTGGCAAAAAGTGAAGTTATTAATGGGACGGAGGGAGTATACTTTTAGCGAAAAAGCCTAAGGCGACGGCCCTTTTGATGGATTTTGCAATCGTATAAAGAATATGTGATGGTTTATAGATGTTATGCGATGGTCGAAAGCCATCGCAAAAAGTAAGTTTTTTTGTAGTGTCCCCTTCCTCCCATCCAAAAAAAAAAAAATATACCAAAATTTCCTGATGATTACTTTGTTTCATAATCAACATTTGATTTGATGGAGGGTCGTTTATTTGTGTAACTGTCGTAGAGAATATGAGGAAGTCGATTATCCGTACTTGTATCCATTAAGAGTTAGTAAAAAACATTTTCTTAATCCCCATTTTACCATTATTATTTTTTTCGTAACCCCAACCCAACCCATTAATCATATAAATAATTAATAATAATTATAATTCATAACCTATCTCTTATCCTATTTTTATCCAAAGTTCGGAACAAAAAACTTAAGTAATCATGACGAATGATTTTTTAATTGATTTAGGTACAATCATTTTTTCTAAAATTTTTTTTTTGAAAGATTCTAAAATTGTTCAAAAACTTAATTATATATAATAGTAATTATTATGTTAATATACACTCCTTAAATAAATGATCCTAATAAAATAAAAGAGAAAAATAAATATATCAAATTGGAATGCACATAAATAAAAAAATACCCAATTTAATTTTTTTTTAAAGAAAGAGTATATATAAACCCCAAAAACTTTTTTTAAGGGGTATACTAAATAATTAAAAAAAACAAAAAATGATCATTTATTTATAATCGGTTTTTCTGTTTAAAAAAAAAGAAAAAAATAATCTACCAAATCTTAGTGAATTCATTCAAAAAAATAAACTTAATTCATCTGCAAAAAGAAATAATAGTTAAAAAGGAAAATAGGAAGGAGAAAACACTAGTACAGATTTGAGCTTAGATAGCGCTTTTTTTTTAGCTTAGATAGCGCTTATAAGCGCTATCTAAGCTAGCGCTATGCAAGTTAGCATAGCGCTTTTATAAGCGCTATCTAAGCTCCCAAACTCAGATAACGCTTTTAAAAAGCGCTATCTAAGCACTTTTTTTATTTTTTTAGAAATCAACTTGCATAACGCTTTTCAAAAGCGCTATGCAAGTAAGCGCTACGCAAGTTAAATTTCATTTTTTTCCAGCTACACCTATTTTAAATTATATAAAAATAAAAATTAATATGCACCTATTTTAAATTATATAAAAATTAATAGAAATTAACAATCACCCCATTCAACAATAATAATCAACATTTCATTTATTTACACAACAATAATTGTTACAATCATCCAAAAGAGTTATACCAACAAGTGTTAAAATTACAATCAACACTAATAACATTATTGAAAAAAAATTAAGCCAAAATACAGGTGCCCAACAACAACAACAATAACATCAGCAAAACAGCAACAACAATAACATCAGCAACAACAGCAGCAGCAACAAGGGCAACGGCAGCAGCAACATGGGCTCATTTTAAGTCGGTTCAGCCCTATGCTCTAACGAACTCCAAATCACCAGGTTTCTGTGGTTCTACTTAGCACTGAAGCATGCTAATCCATGATTGATATTATATAGGAAAATAAGAAAATAAGCAAACTTATATAACCTGGTGGGTATTTAATACTATGAAATTGATCCAACAAAACCCGCATTGATCTTGGAGGAGTTGGAATGACATTTAATTTCAAATGTAGGACACATGTACTAATTCTGCGGGTTTTCTCTCCTTGAGCAGGCGGACTGAATACTTTAACCGGTCCATGGTCAGATTACATCGGAATATGTGAAGTGTATACTCAAAAGATTGCTTTCCTCGTTTGAAGGATGCCAAGTTGGTGGGCTTTCGACATAGCCAATAACACCTAGGGGTGGACATGGTTCGGTTCAAACCGCGGTTTGAGACCGAACCGAACCAAACCACGCAGTTTGGTTTGGTTTTTTTCTATAAATGGTTTAGCTTGGTTTGAAAATTATATAAACCGTGTGGTTCGGTTCAGCTCGCGGTCTGGAACCTCAAAACCGAACCGAACCGAACCGAACCAAACCGATTCAGACCGAACCGCGGTTTGGAACCGTGAAACCGAACCACGGAACCGAACCATGATTTTCTTAAACCGAAATCCTAGCCATTCATTTAAAATTAAAGATGAATCATACCCATTGATTTGAAAACCCTAAATTGAAAAAGTCCTTAATCACTGCCTCCTCTTTTTCAATTTTCATATCTTCTTTCTCATTCTCAGATCTTGTTTTCTCTCGTCTCTTCTCTCTTCTTTCTCTCTCTCTCACCAAGAAACTTCTCTCTCTCTCAAACCGAAATAGGACGCGATTCTCGTGCTCGCCATCTACCTCGCCAAGAACTCGTGCGGCGGATCTCCGATTCTCTCCGTCGTCAAAACCGCCGTCGGTCGTCGAAGGTAATTTCCCTGTTTGTTTATCTCTCTTCTCCGATTCTCTGGCATTGCATCTTGCTTGCCTCCATTTTTGGTTCTGGAAATGATAAAGCCAAAAGGAGTATGTTCTTCCCTTCAATATTTCGGTTTGAGAGAGAGAGAAGTTTATCTCTGTTTGTTTATTACAAATTTACAATTTTAGTATTACAAATTTACAATTTCCCTGTTTGTATCTCTTCTCCGATTCTCTGGCAATGCACCATCAAAACTTCCTTTTTCTTTCTTGGATTCTTCATCTACAAGCTAAAATATCCCCTGTAAAAGCCATATTGTAAATTTGTAATACTAATATTCTGTAATTTTTTTTTTACAGTGGTATTCGGACATGGATAATGAAAGTGTATGTTCTTCCCTTCAATATTTTTTTTTTACAGTTTTTCAATAATATTTTTTGTACAGTCTTTCAATAATTTTTTAGTAATTTTTCATATTCTATGTTTATGAGAGAATTCATTTGGTTCCCTATGATATCACTAGGAGACTCTCGGGTAGCTTGTATGTGACCTCTAATTCTTATTTTCATGATGTGTTCTTGATTGAGAAGAGTTTGATTAGTTGGGCTAATAGTAAAAATGATGATCAGCGTTTAGCACCGGAGGTCGTGTCTTGGACCCATTTCGCAGCTCTTTGAGTCCCAAGATTGTGGAAAGCTTGATTTGTGCACAAGATTGGTTGCGTGCCGCACCTTCTCCCATTGATGTTGAAATGAGGTTGGATGACTTTAGCGATGCCGAATCTGGTAATTAACTATATATGAAAATCAATTTATTTCAATAACTTTATCCATTTTATTGTCTATGCTAGTTAATTATTTTCTTATGATTTTAATTTTACATCTTGCAGTTTTAACTGAAAATTCAGATCTTGTGGGTCCTTCTACCTTAAGGGAGTGATACTTGAACTCTGTAAGCTACAACCAGAAGATCGGCACAACTGTTATTTAGATGCTTTTAGTTTTAATACATATGCCAGCAGTTGATAATAATGTAACCTTAGATGAATCAGCTCATGTTCTTTCTTTATTTACTGCCTCTGATTGCATGAGCAGACTATTATCCTGTTCTTCCCACTCAGTTTGATATCCTGATTATTTTCTTCTTATTGCTGATTGATCTTAAGGTTATGATTTGTCTGGGCAATTTATTTCTTGAACTTAGAAAATGAGGTGCTAATTCACTTATCATGCTTTGACAACTCAAACTTTTTGATGTTGTACTTTTGCTTTTCCATATTTCCTTGAAATTGCAATAAAGGTCTATAGATCTTTGCAAAACACTTTAAACAGGAAGAGTATATATTACTATATTAGCAAAGTTCATAGTAAATTTTGTGGCCCTCTCAGTTTTGAATAATCTCTATTGTACTAAAACTCTTATGTTATCTCCCTTTAATTTATTAAGCTATTGTGCTCAGTAATGAGTAACCTCTGGAGACAGCATCACAACAATTATTAGGGTAATTTGAATTGGTAATATAGTATCAGAAGTTACATTGTTTGAAATATGCATCTGAAAGCAATCAAATTTGTTCATACTATTACAAATCAATATGTCTTGGCAAAATGATTTTAAGTAGTAACACGAATGAATCTAGCCGCTGATCTCGAATAAGTTAATGCTCATCATTGTCTTCCTTTGCTGTATAGGTGAAAATGGCTGTGGAGATTACAGAGTTTCTATTGTCTGCAAAAAGAAATTCCTTGTGACTGTACTGATTCTCGGCACAAGAGCATCCTTCTCTGCGATCTCTGTATCCAGCTCATTGAAATTTTTTGGGTTTGTACTTGAATTTATTGGGTTTGGTACTTTGGTATAATCTATTTGGTTTGATACTTTTATTTAATGGTTGAATCTTGAATTTGTAATTTTGTATCTTTATTTTAGACAATGTCTTGTAATTTGTTTTGAGATGGTAGTATTTGTGTTTAATGTTTAATATATATGATTGCTAGTTTGATAAAAAAAAATATGTAAAGAGCAACGCTTTTAGTTGGACAGGTTTGTAGTTCGGATAGCGGTTTAGACCGCAGTTCAGACCACGGTTTGAACCGTTTATGAAACCGTGGTTTGAGACCGAACCGAACCAAACCGAGGTGGTTTGGTTTGGTTTGGTTTGAAATTTTCTATGGTTCGGTTTGGTTTGGGATTTTCCCAAACCGAGTACTAGCGGTTTGGTCTCCAAATCCCTTCCAAATCGAACCAAACCGAACCATGTCCACCCCTACTAGTTTGATAAAAAAAAATATGTAAAGAGCAACGCTTTTAGTTGGACAGGTTTGTAGTTCGGATAGCGGTTTAGACCGCAGTTCGGACCACGGTTTGAACCGTTTATGAAACCGTGGTTTGAGACCGAACCGAACCAAACCGAGGTGGTTTGGTTTGGTTTGGTTTGAAATTTTCTATGGTTCGGTTTGGTTTGGGATTTTCCCAAACCGAGTACTAGCGGTTTGGTCTCCAAATCCCTTCCAAACCGAACCAAACCGAACCATGTCCACCCCTAATAACACCCATTCCATTTAGTATTGTAGTGTTGAAGAGTACAGGCATTGCACCTGCATAGAGAGGTTGGCGACAAAAGGGTCATGTATATGGGCAGTCCGTTTAATCAAGAACGCCAGGGAAGATGCTTGCTCGAGGTTTATAGCTCTTCAGGAGTTCATACGATTCTAACCTGACATTAAAGGAAAAGGTTAGAACAGCCTGTACACCAGAAAGACTATCTCAATCCCATAGCAATAGTTCCTCCATCCTATTCCCAACTATTCCGTGAAATAGTTTATCTTAAATGTTTAGTTGCCAGTTTTAAAGATATTCAAAGCACCTTATTTGGATAGAACAAGTTAGTTTCGTCTACGGGATACATCTAAGTGGTCTTCCAATAAGTTTATTAAAGGCCATCATGTTAGAACGAGATGCAAGTATTTTGCTCGAAACTTGGCCTTCCAAATGTAGATGACTACTGAGGAAGAAAAATTAGCAATCAAGACAAACAAATATACATGTTAAAAAAAGTAGTACACATGTTTAGAGTTAATTACTGCAAGAACTCACAGATCAACTCTGCCTGCACCCTGCTCATACATATTAGGACCGGAGAGCTTAGCAGCCCCCTCAACCAGAGCTTGTTTCATGCTTGCTGGATTCAAGATGGCCTTTCGACTGCTTTCAGGGATGACACTTACTAGAAGGCATACAATACCAGCAACAACAGGACTTGCCACACTAGTACCCGATAAGCTTTTACAGCCTGTGCTAATC
The DNA here is from genome assembly GCA_022495995.1 of Adenophora triphylla var. japonica. Lineage (NCBI taxonomy): Eukaryota > Viridiplantae > Streptophyta > Magnoliopsida > Asterales > Campanulaceae > Adenophora > Adenophora triphylla. Next base: position 132,281 of record JAFEMH010000361.1, read on the forward strand.
TTCGATCCCATAATTTCTCTTCCATAGGCAACCACATCTTGCTTTACTCTGCCATAACTGCAAACATAAACATTTAGGCTGTAATTCTATGTTTTCATCTGCCGGATAAACAATATTTGTTGAAAATCTATCCATGTTACAGATATAATATGATTAAGAGCATGAAGGCAAGATAGTAACAGAATACCGAAATCAGATGTAGAGGGTGAAACAACACCACTAATGAAAATGCCAACTGCAGGTAAAAGCATACTCCTCAGAAAGAACAAGACAAAAGCATAAACAAAACTCATCTCAGAGTAAATTATTGCCAACTGAATTATAGAGAAACAGAGAGGAAATATTCAGAAACTCGACCTATCTAACCTACGGGACCAATCGTGTCCATTTGCCAGAATGAATAAACAAACAAAATAGCCCCTGGACAATGAGAGTCTATCTATAGAGACATTTTGCATTATCACCACGCCCCAATGAATTCAGACATTGGAAACTGCTCTGATTATTGTTCAATGTAGACCATCTAACTAAGTTACAAGCACTCAAGAGGAAATGGCGCCTACCAAAATATAGACAATACATGAGCAAGCACCAGTTTTAAAGTCAGCTTTGTGCTAATATAACTCATAAATTAAAGTCAACTCTAATTAAAGTCAGCTTTGTGCTAATATAGCTTTGTGCTAATATAAACAATGAAATGAACACAATTTTACCAGAATTATTGGAGCCCAGAGTGCAACCACGACGCCAATGTTGTTCTTTGCTGCAAAGCACACAATCTCATAGGAGAAAAGAAATCCTAAAAAAGAAAATGACTATTTGCAGTTAAATGCTTAGTTTGTATATTGCCCTGAGGGAAAAACTCATGCCATGATTAAGTGTTTATGTGAACACTCATAATAGCTTTTGTTGGAGCGACAAGAGGCTTTATCTGCAATTTGCAGATTAGCAATGTTAACACCAATAAAAGAGAAACCATCTCAAACATATTCTCATCTATAGTGGTACTTTATTGTACCCAAAATTGCAGATCCAACGAGAAACGACACTTTATGGAATACTAAGACAATCACCGATAGCATTAACAATTCTTTTTCTCTATGATGGAAAAAGTTCACAGGCATTTCAAGTGCAAGCCTACTAGAAATACTATGCTCAAGTTCATTAGATATAGAACCACCACAACGCACAGTAGATGTAGATGATTCATAGGCACAAATAGCTTGACTCTCTTTAACATGAACAACAACAAGTTTTGCACCACTATAACCTAACATTATGCCCATATTCAAGAAATCATCTTCATTCTCCGGTAAGCAACTTGAATTATCAGGTAAAACATATAACAATGATATAGAATCCTTATTCAATGACGGCCACCTTGAACAAACAAACTCAACAATTAAGAAATAAGAAGAAAACTGAGCAAATCTTACTATTGCAGTCAATTCACCATACTTAATGAAAGCATCACCAGAGTATCCATATCTATAAGATATAATACAGCTGTACAAAAGAAGCATAAAAAGTATTACAACTGAAAAATTTACTTAACAATATTGATTATCATAGAACTAGATTATTGAAACAATTACAAAAGCATAAATACACAATGTATTACAGAAAATTCAAAGCTATAACAGATTTCGTTCACAAAAATAAGCAAATCAGCAATATCAAATCCGAATATGACATACCTTTGCAGATATAAAATTTCCACCAATTGAAATCTGAGATGGGCAAATCTAAATCAATCAATTGAAGCCTCAACCAAGAAATCAAATCTGATTTCACTTCGAATTGAGATCGAGAGAAAACGAATTGAGATCAAAAGAAGACAGAAATCTTCTCTCGAATTGAAATCGAGAGAAGAAAAGGAGAATGGCGCGAGGGATTCCGCTTTGGCGCAGGCGAGGGATTCCGTTTCTTTTTGGGATCGTAAAACCTCAAATTCAGACGTATATATATCAGGGGCATTTTCGGTATTATAAATATTTTAAAAGGAGCTAGGGGTTTATTGGTAAAATGGATTTCAACCTATGGACCCTAAGGTAGATTATGAAATGTGGTGTTTTTTTTATAAATTCCTATAGGGGCTTATTGGTAAAAATTCCTTCTTTTAAGAGTAGGAATATTAAATCCTATCAATAATAAAGAGGGAATTACCGGTAATTAGGGACGGCAATTTTACCGGACCCGACCCTAATCAGAAAATATCCGACCCGTTCAGGTCAATTTTGGTAGTCATATTTTAAAATTCGTCGAATTCAATATTTCAATGGTGTCCGACCCGACCCAACCCGAACCCCGAACCCGGACCCATATAAATCTCCCCTCTATCCCATATAAATCTTTACACACACATGAAATATTTCTCTGTAATTCTTGTCAATTGTTACGCTTGGACCACACCCAAACAAGAGAGACAGGGAGGGGTGGACAAGTGCTTGAGGGTTTGCCTTTCTCAACCTCTTCGATTATATACAAGTACTTGAATTCTCTCCTACCCTTTCTCACCTTTGTCTCCCCCTTTCTCTGTCTCTCCCTTTTCATATACATACATACATATATCTACCCAGCCACCATTAGAGCTTGCGTTGAGGTTTTCTTGAATGTAAGCTTGTTCAAAGGCAATAGATTTATTGCTGAGTCCAACAAGATTAAATGAAACGAAGGACGACCACCTCAGGTTTGGGAAAATCATTGACTTGACTCACTGTTATACATTTATCTTTGGGTAATTTTCCATTTTCGGTTTCGATTGAATGTGATATTTTTTGGGTTTGGTTTCTTTCTCCCATTTCTGTATTGTATACTCCCTCCGTCCAATTACTTGCTTCACAGTTACTGTTTACACGGTTATTAAGGAAGGAGTATTATATTGAAAGTGTTGTGAGTGTGAAAGTAAAATAGGAGAGAGAATGAGTGGAGGAAATAGTAAATTATAATGGTGTTGTGAGTATTAAAATAATGTAGGAGAGAGAATGAGTGGGGTAGGGTTAATATTTTAATAATATAAAGTTTCCATTTTAGGTAAAAAACAAAGTGTGAAGTATGTATTTGGACGCCCAAAATAGAAAGTGTGAATTAAGTAATTGGACGGAGGGAGTATAATTGAAGGGACCTTTATAATTGGGATTATGCCCCATAAGTTCCATTTTGGAAAATTTACTTCCCCTTAAGTTTCCTATTAAATTGAAATGCCCATAAGTTCTCAATGTTGTGTTATGTATAATACAACATTTAGTTATGCAGTAGTTTAAAATCATAATACTGCATCCGCACCACCGCCTCCGCCACAGCCCAACTCCGCCGGTGCCGTCTGCTATCGCCGCATGCCGGATTCCGGTCAATTTTCATCGGAATCCGGCAATTTTGGCCGGAATCTTGCCGCCGGTCGCCGAAATTCGATCGCCGGAGGTCGGAATCTGGTCGTCGGTCCATGGGCTTCGGACTCGGGTCGCCGGCGGCCGCTGGAATGCAGTATTATGGCCTAAATTGATGTTGTATTTTCGAAACATAATACAACATCATAATACAACATCATAAAAGGAACTTACTGAGCATAGATTTAAAAAAAAGGAACTTATGGGGGCAATAACCCATAATCTTTATAATTTGTTTTACATGTCGGGTCGGGTTCGGTTAATATACTTGAATAATCGGGTCGGGTTCGGATAAATCAAACCCAACCCAAACCCGACTCGTTGCCATCCCTACCGGTAATCCTTATCCCTCGACCAAACGAGCCCCTACAGATTTGTTACTGTACTTTATTTTCGACAATTTTGTTACTGTACTTGAGTTTTGTTGTCATTTTCTTTCTTCACCCAAATAGATGTTAGATAATTAACGAAAATGTTAAAACCATAATGAAATGTTAAAATTTTAACAAAGACATTGAAAATGTTAAATATCTTTTTGATTAAAATTATTTATAAAATATTTTTGTGAAAAATATTTGGTAATATATTTTTTAAATAATTATTCTTAATATCATTTTTGAAAATTAATATTTTTAATAATATTGTTTAAAAATATTATTTTTAATATTATATTAAAAAATAACTCCAATGTTTAATTTTTTAGAATCAATGGTCGGGTGTACACAATGTAGCAACAAAATGAAAAGTATTTATATCGATTGATTTTCAAAGTCTGAATAATATCCTGGAAGGGGGTGGTCTCGATTTTTACCAATAAAAAAAATAATATTTTACATGCAATTTTACTTTTATTTAAATTCAAATATCATAATGATAATATTTAAAATAATTATTTTTTATTTTTTATTAAACATATATATTAAAAATATTTCATAATAATTATTTTCAAAAAAATAAAATATTAATTTTCTCAAATAATATTAACATTTTCAATGTCTATGTTACCATTTTCATTATGGTTATGACACATCGTTAAAAAATTTACATTGTTGTTAAGTTTCTAACATTCATTTAGATGAAGAAAGAAAATGACTGCAAAACTCGTAGTACAATGGCAAAATTGACGAAAATAAAGTACAGTAACAAATCTGTAGGTGAACGCAAAGTATGGTGGCAAATTTTATAGTTTTGCCATTTTAAAATATGAATTTCAACTTTATCCTCTCTCTCTCTCTCTATATATATATTTAATTTGTATATTTTGAAAGCTTCGTGTAGCAAGGAAACTTAATCACCCAACAGGCAACGGATGTGAGTACAGATGTGTCTCACAACTGTCCACACATCCACAGATAATGCAGCGGAATAACGTAATTAAAAACAAATTAAATGCAATAACTCAAGAATTATTTACGCTTACTGATCAATGTGATCAGCAAACTAAGCTTACGCCCAAAAACTTTTCACTATAAAAACTTTTGTTTCTTACACAAACAAATAAGTGAAAAACTAAAATATGAAAATACTAAACGAGTTCTAATCACCTTCTATGACAAGAACAACTCCCCTTTCCCAAGTAGGATCTATTCTAGTCAGAAGTAAAACAAGAGAACTCTATGAAAAACTAGATGTGAGTTACGGATGTAAGGCACAACCTTCACTCACAACCTAAAATCAACAATGTCGAATACAATGAAGAATGAGTAATTTTCTCTCTAAAATTCCGTAGCTTCTCATGTGCTGAATGCCTTATATTTATAGTGCACCATGGAGAAGATCTTCATGCAATCAACATCTTCCTTTGTGAGATCTCTTTTTCTATATGAAAACATAAAACACACTCACAAGGAAATCAAATATTAGTAGGTTAGTCCTAATATACAACTATGTACATAAATAAAAGATATTTACAATCTCCTAGTCAAAGTAGGATACTTATAAATCTCCATGAAAGTCTCAAAATCTACTTACCATAATAGAAGTATAATGAAATAAGGAAACATAAATATGTTCCCAAAAACTCACGGTTTCAATCTCCCCCTATTTTGGACTTTCTGGTCAAAACCAAAGATTTATAACAATCACATGTTTATGACCACATAATATAGAAAAACATAACTCCCCCTGAATGGATGTGTGTCCAGTTGTGTATACACATCCACACATAAAAACTGCATAGAACAATGTTAGAACAGAAACAGAATACCAGCAGTCTATTGAGCAAAAGGCAAAAAACTATTCAGCAATGTACTAATTAAAAGCTATTACAAACCATTGTTTAGAAACTAAAAACTAAAACTAAAGCAGAAATTAAAATTGTTTTTGCTACCAACAAAACATCATCAAAACAACCAAAAAATTTCTCCCCCTAAATTAAAGTTCGAAATGTCTCCATTTAAAACCAGCCACAGCTTTAGCAGCAACAGCAGCATCCCACTTTCCATTTCCAGAGCTTGATTCTCCCCCTTTTTGACTAGAAAGTTTAGCATGCCATCGAAGGAGATTATCTCTAAGGGCTTTCAAATTGTTGGCATGGGCAATGGAGGCTTGAGCTTGAGATTCAGCATCTATAATTGCAGCATCCAAATCCTTCATTTGAGCAACAAAGTTATCTTCAGATGTGGCTTCAGATGTGTCCACATCTGGCATACCAAGCTCAGGAACAGTACCCAAAGGGAGATCCACATGTCTTTGCTTAGGGTCGAGCAGGGTTTTGGATTCTTTAAACAGAGCAAAATTTTCAACCTTTTCTTCTCCTTTTTCAGGTTTAACTCCATTGGCAATAAGGATTTGAGAAATCAAGGAAGGATAGGGTAAAGACCATTTCTTAGATGGTGACTCTCCATAGTCACATATCTTCCTAAAGATGAAATCACCAAAATTAATATGCCTCTTAATGCCCAATCTATAGAGAAGGAGAGCTTGCACCCTAGTAACTGAGGTTTTGTTATTTGAGGGGCAAAGATTGGCAACAAGAATATAATGGAGAAAACAATAGAGAGAAGATAAGGATCCACTACCCAAATCCTTTGGCTTCACAGGCCAAGAGGTCACCTTTCCATGGGTGATAGCAGTCACAAGCTCATCATCATCAATGGCAACTAACTCATCCAAGTTATCATTCAAACCAAGCAAATCATTTATGACAGATGGGGAAAAAGGGACAAACACTCCTCTAACATAGACAGAAGGAGGAGAGGAGTAACTCTTATCTAATCCCTTAGTCAAATTGGCATAAAATTCATACACCATCTTAGGGTAGAAAGGTAGGGGATGATCCACAGTTAAAAACAGACCTCTTTCCTCAAAAAAATTATCCATACCAAGCTTAACAAAGGTTTCCCTATCCCTTTTCATTTCCACAATAAAAGCTTTAGAGGAAATTAGGCCAAACCTATCAGATGCCTTTTTAGACAAGAATTTCTTGGAAAAGGGTTTTGGGGTAGGAGCAATGGTAAGAGTAGAAGACATACCCTTGTCAGCTTTCTTCCTTGTAGATGTGCGTCTGGATGTGTGCACATCCTCAGACACATCTTTTGAAGGGAATGGAACTTTGATGGACTCAATCTCAGTGTCATCATCAGGAGAGGAATCTATCTCTTGGTCCTCTTTCTCTTGGTCAAGCTCTTCTCTCCCTAGCTTGTAATTCTCATCAGATGCAGTATCATCACTATCAGAACTTGAATCAGATTCATCATCAATGGGCTCTAAATCGATGTGACCACCTTTTTCTTTCCCCTCAAATCCATTAAAATATTTGCTAAGGGTTCTTCATCACTAAAAGAAATAAAATCCTCAACAGGACTTGAAACCACAGGGGCAGAAGGATCAACAATAGGGACAGAAACATTATCCACAGGAGGTGAAACATCAATAGAAGGAGTGGTAATAGGGATAATGGGATCAGATGACACTATGGGAGAGGATGATGGAGCAATAGGATCAACAGGGGAAACAGACTCAGCATGGTGAACAGTCTCAACAGGATTAATAGGTTCAACATGGGGATCATTATCAGAAGAGATAATAATAGGGACAGGATCAACAACTAAGGGAGGAGGAATTGAGGATTGAGCTCTAGTCCTAACAAGAGGAGCAATTACCTCTTCTTCTTCATCATCTTCTTCAAGTGCAATGGCTGTAGAGGGCTTCCCGCCAGGTTTCTTCAAGTTCTTGGCCTTGTCAGATTCTGACAACTTACGAACCCTATGCGAACGACGAAGATTGCGTTGGGGCACAGGCGTTGCAGCAGGCTTCAGGGGTTTTGCTTGGGAAAGCTTCCTCTTCTTGGTTGAAGAAGGTTCTACAGAGGGAGGAACAGGGGCGACAACTGATGGTGGAATCACCGGAGAAGTTGGAGCCTTAGGGTTTGCAGAGACGGTTGGAACAGACATGGGTTCCAATGTAGGGGATTTCGAAGATGGAGCTTCCATGATAGGATCAGACGACCGTGGAGAAGAGAATTCAGCAAGAAATTTTGAAATAACAGGGTTTAAGACAATGGAAGACTCGCCTTTAGCTACAGAAATTGGGGCAATGTCGAGAACGTCCTCTTCTCGAATATTGGAATGATCAGCCATTAATCTTGCAAAAGTTGGTTAGGTTGAACAGTAAGGTGGAATTAATTGCACTGTTGTGAAGGAGAGATACACCTAGGGAAGAACAAAGGGTTTTTGCAAAGGGTTTATGGGGGATGAGACGGATGTGAGGTATCTTAAATACTCACAGCTCCCCCTTTCCAACTGAAATTTGGAAATCCTTTTCCAAAAAGGTTTAACACAACTCAAATTCCTTAAGAGTCCTCCAACGGATAGAACCCTTTGAGGTTACCACACACAACCACTTTCTAAGAAATAGGGGATCAAAATAAAACAAGATTTTGAGAGATTTTTATGGAAACAAAAATATTTTAGCCATATCTTTAAATAAAAACAGAATCCCACTCAATTTTCCAACCTTTTCAAACAAGGATTGATACACACCTTTTTCTTTCATGAAAGATATTGGAGATCAAAAACCTATATAATCAAAGAATGAACTAGGAAAGAAAATTAATTAACTAGCATATTTACAAAGCTCCTATATGTCCTAAAAAAATGCAATATGCCTAGCATGATGCAAACACACAGGTGATGGAAATATTCTCAGCTTATGAATGTGGCATAGGATGTGAGTCACATATGGGGACACATTTAGATCACAAAAAGTCAATGAGCAATAATCCAATCTGCACAGCCTCTAGGATGCATCCACCAATTTTTTGTTGTGGATTTTTGCATTGTGAGTAGCTTTCACTTTACTTGATCCCAAAGATAGCCCTTTTTCCCAATGATCTTATCAAGTTTGATTTCAAGTTTTCTTATGATAATCACTTGATCACAATGGTATGGCTTCATACTAAGGGTGAAGCAGCTGTTTCTCACATATAATTTTTTCTTTTATAGCACCCACTGTGAGATACCTAGGAAGGTTATATCAAGTCACCAAAAGGTGACATGAACAGGAAGTGCTCAAAATTAAGAGATCAAAAATAATGTCAAAGATGAAGACTCACAAGTGACCACACTGAGAAATTTCGTGCTAATGCATGATAATTTTTTTTGAATTTTTATTTTTTTTATAATTTTTTTTTTCAGTTAATCTAATCTACAGATGTGTTAGAGGATGTGAGACACATTTGGTCTCACAACCTTAGATATCACACAAGCCAAGAGACTTCCTCAAGGAGGAAAATCTCTCCAAATCTAATGCCTTTGTAAATATATCAGCCAATTGATTTTCAGTCCCAACAAATTCCAGACACACAGTTTTTTGTTCTAAAAGATCTCTGATGAAATGATGTCTAATATCAATGTGCTTTGTTCTAGAATGTTGGACAGGATTTTTAGATATGTCCAAGGCACTTTTGTTATCACAAAAAGTAGTCAAAACTTTGCTATTCAATTCATAATCTTTCAACATTTGATTCATCCAAAGTAATTGTGTGCAGCAACTCCCAAGGGCAACATATTCAGCCTCAACAGTGGATAAGGACACACAATTTTGCTTTCTACTATACCAAGACACAAGGTTATTTCCTAGGTAGAAACATCCACCTGTGGTACTCTTTCTATCATCACTATTTCCAGCTCAATCAGAATCAGTGTACCCAACCAAATTGGTGTTTGTTTCTTTAGAGTAATGCAGGCCTAGGTTCATAGTCCCACTCACATACCTAATGATTCTTTTCAAGGCTTTAAGATGGGACACTTTGGGGTTGGCTTGGTATCTAGCACAGAGACACACACTGTACATAATGTCAGGTCTACTTGCAGTGAGATAAAGCAGACTTCCTATCATGCTTCTGTAAAGGGTTTGATCAACACTCTCACCATCAGAATCATGACTTAGCTTTTGGGAAGATCCCATTGGGGTTCTTTGATGTGAAGATTGTTCAAGCTCAAATTTTTTCACAAGAATCTTGGCATACTTAGACTGTGAGATGAACATGCCATCTTTGAATTGCTTAATCTGTAAGCCTAAGAAAAAGTTCAACTCACCTACCATACTCATCTCAAATGTGAAAGTCATGCTATCCACAAATTCAGCTAGCATAGGGTCAGAATTTGACCCAAACACAATATCATCTACATAGATTTGTGCCACAAGAATCTCCTTTTTATTTTTCCTCACAAGCAATGTTTTGTCAACCTCACCTCTCTTGAATCCTAGTTGAAGCAAATGGTCAGTCAACCTACCGTACCAAGCTCTAGGGGCCTGCTTTAGCCCATACAGAGCTTTCTTCAGCTTATACACATGGTTAGGATACTTGGAGTCCACAAAGCCTTTAGGTTGTTCAACATAGGCTTCCTCATTTAATATCCCATTTAGAAAAGCACTCTTAACATCCATTTGATGTAGAGTGATCTTGAGGTAACAAGCAATGGCTAACAAGAGCCTAATGGACTCAATTCTTGCAACAGGGGCAAATGTCTCCTCAAAATCAATTCCCTCAATTTGAGTATAACCTTGAGCAACTAACCTAGCTTTATTTCTAGTTATTACACCTTGCTCATCAGTTTTGTTCTTGAAAATCCATTTGGTTCCTATGATATTACCATGTGAGGGCCTAGGAACAAGAGTCCACACCTCATTCTTTTCAAATTGAATCAATTCATCTTGCATAGCCATAATCCAGTCAGCATCTTTCAATACTTCAGCAACATTCTCAGGTTCAATTTTTGAAACAAAACAACAGAAACTTACCTGGGAGTATGCTGAGGAGCAACTCCATAAACCAGCCATCTTTCTATAATCAACTTTGTCCTTTTGTCTAGTTCTCACTTGAGCATGCACATCTCCCACAACTTGTGAAGTGGGGTGGTTTTTCTGGATTTTTGAAGGAATATCCTTTGATCTATCCACACACCCATCCACATTACCTTCTGGAGTATCATCCTGATCAGAATCAGAGGAACTGTCCTCAGTTATAGGAGTTTGAGTGGATGTGGGAGCAGATGTGGGTTCAGATGTGGAGGCTGATGTGTCCACATCCTTGGTTACATCCTTATCAGGTTCAACATGTTTATCGGCCCTTTAGAAGCTTCTTTTGATTTTTCAGCACCTGTTTCTTCTTCCTTCCAAATTCCAGAAGCAACCCGAAACATCATCCTCAGCAGTCTTGAGGTTAAGATCAAGTGAGTCATCAAATTTAACATTAGCAGATTCCATAATGGTCTTAGTTTTGAGATTGAAAACTCTGTAAGCTCTACTATTAGTGGAATAGCCCATGAAAATTGCTTTGTCACTCTTTGAATCAAACTTGGATAGGTATTCTCTATCATTGAGAATATAACAAACACATCCAAACACATGAAAATATTTCACAGTTGGTTTCTTTCCAAGGAGGATTTGGTATGGGTTGACTGTGCTACCAATCCTTAAAAACACCCTATTGCCAATGTGACAAGCAGTGTTTAAAGCTTTTGCCCAAAACTTTTTGGACAGGTTTTTAGAACTTAACATGACCCTAGCCATTTCTTGTAAAGTTCTATTCTTTCTTTCAGCAATTCCATTTTGTTGTGGGGTGATTGGTGCTGAAAACTCATGAGTGATTCCCTTAGAATTGCAAAAATTGGTGAACATTTGGTTCTCATATTCAGTGCCATGGTCAGACCTAATTCTCACAGTCTTAAGACCATAAAGGTTTCTCACCCTTTTGTACCAATTCTTGAATTCTCCAATTGTTTCTGACTTTTCTCTTAAGAACATTACCCAAGTGTACCTAGAATAATCATCAACACACACAAAGGCATACTTTTTCCTACCAAAGGTTTCTACTTCAATAGGTCCCATTAAATCAGTGTGAATCATCTCCAAACATCTAGTTGTGGAGCATTGTTGGACCTTTTTATGTGATGCTTTTGTTTGTTTTCCCTTTTGACATGAACCACAGACATCAGGGTTCTTGAAGTTCAGTTTAGGGAGGTCTTTAATAGCTTCAAACCTTTGAAGTTCTTCCAGATTTCTACAGCTAGCATGCCCTAATTTTTGGTGCCACAGATTGACATCATTAGCTTTTGAGCTTAGGCAAGAAAGATTGTCACCAAATTGGTAACAATTGTCAGCAGATCTAGGGCCAGTAAACACACAGGTATTATCCTTATCAAACACTTCACACAAGTGCTTATCAAACTTCACATAAAGATCATCATCACACAGTTGACTGATGCTTATTAGGTTGGCTTTCAAGCCTTCCACATGGTACACATTGTGTAATTTTGGGAGACCCTTAACATCCAGGGTTCCTTTCCCAACAATCTTTCCTTGAGCACCTCCACCAAAATTTACTTTTCCTCCATTAATCACTTCATAGTCTAGAAGGACTGCTTGGTTTCCAGTCATGTGCCTAGAGCACCCACTATCAAAATACCAAGAGCCAGAGACAGTACTCTTGAGGGAAGAGTAAACAACATTGCAGGTGGTAATTGGTTTGGCCACCCACTGTTTAACAGTTTTCTTTTTGGGTTGTAGAGGTCTCAGACTAACAGGATGTGTGTTAGGATGTGCATACATCTTCACACACATCTGAGGCTGATTGAAGTGACCAGATTTTTTATCAGCCTTGAGTTTGTAACAGAAGGGCCTAATGTGACCAGGATCTAGGCAGTAATGGCAGATGTAGTGCCTCTTCCTAGGTCTTTTCTCACTTAAAATGACTTTTTCTTTAAAAGCTTGTTTTTTAACACTTTTTGAGGTAGAAGCCTCACATCCCTCCTTTACAAAATTATTTTCAAAACCCAAACCATTTTTGTCACGTTGACCTACAGAAAAAGCTTCTTCCATTTTCATCTTACTTTTATTTAACTTAGTAAAAGTATTTTCAGCTTTTTCACATTCATTCTTGAATTTTTCAAGGTCAACTTCTCTTTTGGTCACAAGGACTTCAAGTCTTGCAATGGTATCTTTTTTAGCATCATTTTATTTTGAAAGAACAGCTTTTTCATCTTCACAAGCAGCCAATTTATCAGAAAGAGATTTATTTACCTTAACAAGTACCTCAATCTTGTCCAATCTTTTCATCCAATCTGTATGCAGCTCCTTATATGTTGCAAAAAGTTCTTCATAGGGGATGTCCCTTTCTTCATCTTCATCATCTGAATCTCCTTTTACAGAGAAACAGTTCAGTAACAGTTCAGATGTGACACCAGATGTGTTCACAACTGAGACCACATCCAAGGAATTTTCAGGATTATCTTCTTCTATATCTGCAGAAAAGACATTAAACACAGAATGGCAGTTTAAGACAGACATATTAGCCACTTCTTCCTCATCATCCTCACTGTCACTAAGGGTAGCAGTTAAGCTCATTCCCTTCTTTTTAAGTGTGTTAGCACACTCATTTGCATAATGACCATAGCCACGACATGCCCTACATTGGACAGATTCAGATGATTTATTTTCAAAACTTGGTTTCTTGAATCCAGTGTCAGTGCTAGGTTTTGATTTTTCAGGAGCACTGAGAGTAGGTTTGTTAGGGAATTTACTTATCCTTCTATTTTTCAGTATTGAACTGAACTTCTTTGAGATAAGAGCTACATCCTCTTCTTCTAAATTAGACTTGTCAATTTCAGAGGATAATTCAACAAGCTCTTTTGGAAGTGCAGCAGCACTTTTGAGAGCAAGACTGTGTGTTTTGTTCTTTTTCTGAGCCTCAAGGTTAAGCTCAAACACAGTCAAGATTCCTATGATTGTGTCAAGACCTACAGTGTTTGTGTCTTTTGTTTCCTCAATCACAGCCACTTTTATGTTAAACCTCTCAGGTAAGGTCCTTAAAATCTTACTTACAAGTCTTGCATTGGAGATAGATTCTCCTAGACTTGTGCATTCATTTGAAATCTCATGAATCTTAGCAGCATATGACACAATGTCCTCAGTTTCTTCCATTCGAAGTAACTCAAACCTATCCATTAAAATTCTAAGCTTGGTAGCCTTCACACTTGGTGCTCCCTCACATTGAGTTTGCAAGATATCCCAAGCAGTTTTGGCTATACTCTCATTTGTTATAAGCTTGTACATATTCCCAGAAACATGGCTGGAAATAGCACCCATAGCTTTTGAATTGTAATTTGCAGCTTGTATTTCATCAAGAGTCCATTGCTCTTCAGGTTTTCTTTCGAAAATAGACTCACCAACACCAGAAGATGGCTTTTTCTCCACAGTAGGAGGCTGCCATGCAACAAGAATACACATCCAAGCCCTTTCATCAATACTTTTGATATAATTTCGCATCTTAGACTTCCAAAGAGAATAATTGGTGCCATCCAAAACAGGAGGCCTATTTTGGTGATTTTGGCATTCCATAATGACTACACTTTCTGGATCAACACTCAGTAATATATCGAGAGTTGGCTCTGATACCAATTGAAAGTTTCGTGTAGCTAGGAAACTTAATCACCCAACAGGCAACGGATGTGAGTACAGATGTGTCTCATAACTGTCCACACATCCACAGATAATGCAGCGGAATAACGTAATTAAAAACAAATTAAATGCAATAACTCAAGAATTATTTAAGCTTACTGATCAATGTGATCAGCAAACTAAGCTTACGCCCAAAAACTTTTCACTATAAAAACTTTTGTTTCTTACACAAACAAATAAGTGAAAAACTAAAATATGAAAATACTAAACGAGTTCTAATCACCTTCTATGACAAGAACAACTCCCCTTTCCCAAGTAGGATCTATTCTAGTCAGAAGTAAAACAAGAGAACTCTATGAAAAACTAGATGTGAGTTACGGATGTAAGGCACAACCTTCACTCACAACCTAAAATCAACAATGTCGAATACAATGAAGAATGAGTAATTTTCTCTCTAAAATTCCGTAGCTTCTCATGTGCTGAATGCCTTGTATTTATAGTGCACCATGGAGAAGATCTTCATGCAATCAACATCTTCCTTTGTGAGATCTCTTTTTCTATATGAAAACATAAAACACACTCACAAGGAAATCAAATATTAGTAGGTTAGTCCTAATATACAACTATGTACATAAATAAAAGATATTTACTTATTTACAATCTCCTAGTCAAAGTAGGATACTTATAAATCTCCATGAAAGTCTCAAAATCTACTTACCATAATAGAAGTATAATGAAATAAGAAAACATAAATATGTTCCCAAAAACTCACGATTGTTGGGATAGAGGACCAACCGGGCTAGACATCGAAGCAAGGGGGAAAAACTCGTCAGGGGTTGCTGGACACAAGAGCGGCCGCGCTAGTGGCGTGCGCGACCGCGCTCTTGGACAGAGACTGATGCTGGATCGACGACGTGTTGAGGGCGACCACGCTCGAAATAAGGGCGGCCGCGCTGGAGCATTATTTGAAGGCATTGAAGTTTCTGGAGGGTTGCGCGACCGCGCCGGCGAGGGCGGCCGCGCTCTCTGTTTTTCCAAAGCTCTAGTTTCCTTATTTGTTTAGGTTTTTGTTTATTCCCTAGGTCATATATAATAAATGTTCCGCCCCCAACTCAGTTGTAACATAAAAATTCTACATACATAGTGCAAGATCCTGGCTTGGTAGTGCCCCCAGACGTAGCCAATCAAATTGGTGAACTGGGTTAACAATTTCTTGTGTTCTTTTCTGTTTCTTTGATTTCTTGTGCTTGGTTTGTGTGCGATTATTATTCTTGTAGGTTTGCTTGGGTGTGGAGGGCCATATTCACAACAACTGGTATCAGAGCTTTTGGTTCCAAGATCAAGGGAGTTGTTCCAAGCAATCAAGAATGGGCAAAGACAAACAGGCGGTTGAGAAATTCGATGGGTCTGACTACGGATATTGGAGGATGCAGATTGAGGATCTTTTGTACAACAAAGACCTCTATAAGCCTCTGATGGGTGTCAAACCGGAAGATGAAGATCAGGAAGAATGGGAACTCATGGATCGGAAAGCCCTAGGGGTGGTTAGATCTACTTTGTCAAAGTGGATTGCGAAGACTACCAAGAAGGCGAAAACCACCAAGGAGCTATTGGATTATCTTACTGAGAGATTTGAAACTCCATCTGCTGCAAATAAGGTTGATTTGATACGTAAGATGGGTAGTCTCAAGATGCAAGAGGGAGGATCCTTGGCTAAGCACATCGATGAGTTTATGGATGTCATAGATTCATTGACAGCGGTGGAGATCAAGTTCGATGATGAGGTTCATGCGTGTTTGTTGCTAGCTTCTTTACCGGCAAGTTGGAGTGGAACGGTGACAGCAATCAACGCTTCAGCAGGTAAGAAGAAATTGAAGTATGATGATGTTAAGGACTTTCTTTTGGCCGAGGAAAATCGCATGAAGAAGTTGGGGACATCGGGTGCTTCGGGATCGGCTTTAGCTACTACTAGCAAGGGGAAGCCGGGTACTAGTAAACAAGGGAGAACCGAATCTAAGGAGAACGTGGTGAGTGGTAAGGGCAAAGCTGATGAGACCAAGGACAAACCGAAGGTTGCGAAAGGATCTGTTCAGTGCTATCATTGTAAGGAGTTGGGACACTTCAAGAGGGATTGTCCAAATCGTAAGGGCAATCAGGTGAATGTGGCAGTCGAAGGTGATGATGTACTGGTTCTGAGTGTTAGTAGTGCACTAGAATCATGGGTGCTGGATTCGGGGGCATCATTCCACTCTTGCGGGCATAAGGAAGAGATGGAAAACTACACTTTCGGTGATTTCGGGAAGGTCTATCTGGCGGATGGCGAGCCTTTGGAAATCAAGGGGAAGGGGGATGTCAGAATAGGAGCATCAGACGAGAAGGTCTTACATCTGAACGGGGTCAGACACATTCCGGGTTTGAAAAAGAACCTACTTTCAGTTGGGCAGTTGGACGACGAAGGTTACAAGGTGACATTCGGCTGCAGGAACTGGGTTATTACCAAGGAGGATTGTGAGATCGCTCGGGGTAATAAGGAGGGGACTTTGTATTTGGCGAATAACACCAAGGACAGTATCGCGGTGGCAGCAGCCAAGGGTGATACGGATTTGTGGCACTGTCGATTGGGTCACATGAGTGAGACAGGGATGAAGGTGCTTTGTTCAAAAGGACTACTACCGGGTTTGAAGACAGTCAACGTGGGGATCTGCGAGGATTGTATGTTTGGCAAACAGGGGAGAAATAATTTCTCGAGGACAGGTAGGGGTTTGAGGGAAGCAAAGTTGGAATTGGTTCACACGGACTTGTGGGGGCCATCTCCGATTACATCTCTGGGTGGTGCGTCATATTACATGACTTTCATTGATGATTCTACAAGGAAGGTTTGGGTCTATTTCTTGAAGGGGAAAGATGAGGCTTTCGAGGTGTTCAAGAAGTGGAGGGCCTTGGTGGAGAATCAGACGGGACTTAAGCTTAAGTGCTTGAGATCAGACAATGGTGGGGAGTATGAGCTTGGTGAGTTTAGGGAATATTGTCTTTGCGAATGGGATTCGTATGGAGAAGACTCCAAAGCGGACACCACAACTCAACGGGGTAGCAGAAAGGATGAACAGAACATTGAATGAGCGGGCTAGAAGTATGAGATTGAAGTGTGGACTTCCGAAGACGTTTTGGGTATATGCAGTTGACACGGCAGCTTTCTTGATCAATCGGGGACCATCGGTACCATTGGGGAATGGAATTCCAGAGGAAGCGTGGAGTGGCAAGCAGGTAAATCTGTCCTTTCTTCGCATATTTGGCTGCGTTTCTTATGTTCATGTTGATTCTGCTGAGAGAACTAAATTAGATGCTAAATCTGTTAAGTGTACATTTATTGGGTATGGCGGGGATGACTTCGGGTATAAGTTTTGGGATGACAAAAATCATAGGGTTATTCGTAGTCGAGATGTAGTATTCAATGAACAGGTATTGTACAAGGACAGAGAGGGGGCATCTGATGACACTAGTTCGGAACCGGAAATTGTAGAGGTGGATATTCCTAACTCGGGTGGGAGCAGAACGGTTCATGATGACCATGGTCAGGAGGTCACTGAAGATGAACCACGTACTCCGGAACCGGATATTCCGCTGCGTAGATCCAGCAGGTTGCGTGGATCGCCTGACAGGTATACTCCATCCAATTATTATTTGCTGTTGAGAGATAATGGGGAACCAGAATGTTTTGCGGAGGCTGTTCGTAGTGCACTTTGTAACAAGTGGAAAGCTGCGATGGATGATGAGATGGACTCATTGAAGGCCAACAAAACTTGGGAGTTGACTGAACTACCTAAGGGGAAGAAGGCACTGCATAACAAGTGGGTTTACAGGATCAAGGAGGAAGCAGACGGTAGCAAGCGTTACAAGGCAAGACTGGTTGTAAAAGGGTTTCAGCAAAAGTACGGTATTGACTACACCGAAGTATTCACTCCGGTTGTGAAGATGACCACTATCAGAATGGTTCTGGGGATAGTAGTGGCGGACAACTTATTGCTTGAATAGATGGATGTGAAGATGGCCTTTCTTCATGGGGACTTGGAGGAAGAGATTTACATGGTATAGCCAGAGGGTTACTTGTCTAAGGGTAGCAGGGAGCTAGTTTGCAGATTGACTAAGAGCTTGTATGGCCTTAAACAAGCTCCTAGGCAGTGGTACAGGAAATTTGATGGATTCATGCATGACATTGATTTTATCAGATGTGAGGCGGATCATTGTTGCTACTTCAAGAACACGGACAATGGGTATATTATCTTGCTATTATATGTGGACGACATGCTAATAGCGGGCTCTAGCAGTAGAGAGGTAAACAGGTTGAAGACTCAGTTGTCAGAACGGTTCGAGATGAAGGATTTGGGAGAGGCCAAGAAAATCTTGGGCATGCGGATTGACCGGGATAGGGAGTCGGGCAAGTTGGGTCTTTCACAAGCAGAATATGTTGAGAAGGTCTTAGCAAGGTTTTGTATGGAAGAGGCGAAGCCAACAGGGACGCCATTGGGTTTGCATTTCAAGCTATCCGAGAAGGACTCGCCTAGGGGCAAGGAGGAGCGTGACAAGATGGAGAGAACTCCATATGCTTCAGCAGTGGGGAGTCTCATGTATGCAATGGTGTGTACAAGGCCGGACATTGCACATGCGGTGGGAGTAGTCAGCCAGTTTATGGGCAATCCAGGAAAGCAACATTGGGAAGCGGTTAAGTGGATCCTACATTATTTGAAGGGTACTGCTGGTAAGGCTCTGTGTTTCTCGATCAAGGAAGTGGTGTTAGCGGGTTATGTTGATGCGGACTTGGCATCAAGTGATCTTGATAAGAGGAGAAGTACTACGGGTTATGTGTTTACATTGGGTGGTACGGCTATCTCCTGGGCTTCTAAATTGCAGAAGATCGTGGTGCAGTCTACTGCAGAAGCAGAATATGTGGCAGTGATAGAGGCGAGTAAAGAGATGGTATGGCTGCAGAACTTCTTGGGTGAACTTGGGAAGACGCGAAGTGGTAACGTTCTCTACAGCGACAGTCTGAGTGCAATACATTTGGCAAGAAATCCGGCGTTTCATTCAAGGACGAAGCACATTGAACTGAGGTTTCACTACATCAGACATCTCTTGGAGGAGAAGATCTTGGGGCTAGAGAAGATATTGGGATCGGAAAATCCGGCTGACATGTTGACAAAGGTTGTGAATCTTGATAAATTGAAGTTGTGCAAAGCTTCAATTGGGCTCGAAGAATAGAAGAGGAGGATGGCACTACCATGATCGAGGTGAGCACTAGGAGGACACCAAGGGTGAGTTGAAGACGGATACGGGGCTTATATGTGTGGTTGATCTCTAGGTGGGAGATTGTTGGGATAGAGGACCAACCGGGCTAGACATCGAAGCAAAGGGGAAAAACTCGTCAGGGGTTGCTGGACACAAGAGCGGCCGCGCTAGTGGCGTGCGCGACCGCGCTCTTGGACAGAGACTGATGCTGGATCGACGACGTGTTGAGGGCGACCGCGCTCGAAATAAGGGCGGCCGCGCTGGAGCATTATTTGAAGGCATTGAAGTTTCTGGAGGGTTGCGCGACCGCGCTCGGGGTGAGGGCGGCCGCGCTCGGCCCGTTTTTCTAGCAGTCCTAGTTTTCTTGTTTGTTTAGGTTTTGGTTTATTCCCTAGGTCATATATAATAAATGTTCCGCCCCCAACTCAGTTGTAACACAAAAATTCTACATACATAGTGCAAGATCCTGGCTTGGTAGTGCCCCCAGACGTAGCCAATCAAATTGGTGAACTGGGTTAACAATTTCTTGTGTTCTTTTCTGTTTCTTTGATTTCTTGTGCTTGGTTTGTGTGCAATTATTATTCTTGTAGGTTTGCTTGGATGTGGAGGGCCATATTCACATCAACGATTTCATATTTGATCAACTCTCTCCATAAATACTCCCTCCGTCCCAGAACAATCTTCACACTTTCCCTTTTGGACGTCCCAAAACTTACTTCACACATTTAAAACTTACTTAAAATGGAAAGGAATCTTTACTATTCCCTCCACTCATTCTCTCTCCTACATTATTTTAATACTCACAATACCATTATAATTTACTATTCTCTCCACCCATTCTCTCTCCTATTTTATTTTCACACTCACAACACTTTCAATATAATACTCCCTCCTTAAAACCAGTGCAAACAGTGTTTGTGAAGTAAGTTCCGAGACGGAGGGAGTATATGGGAGCAGGTAATTTCATGTGCATATAATGATAGACATTAGAAAAAGATAATCTGTCAGTCATGGCCATAAATTGATGTGGTACCAACTAGCAATAGAAAGTTGACTTCCCTCTAACATGAAAGCCATAAGATAAAAAAGCATTAAAATTAGAATCGTTGAACCTTCCATTTGCAATTAAAATAGATCATCACGAGACGACCATGTGCTTCTCCCTTCCCTTGCATTCATCCTCCAGCTCTATTAATTAATAAGCTTGTCTTTCAATATATATATATATATATATATATACCCGATCAACCCCTGCGTACATCCATCCCATTAATCTTGCCTTCAATCCAAAATAGACCATGACCTCGAGAAGTTGCCAGCAATTTTCATTGAGTGAGATCAAAAAGGCAACCAACAACTTTGATGCGAGTAAGATCCTCGGTCATGGTGGTGAAGGCGATGTATATCTGGGTAACATCTATCTTGCCTGGAAAAACGAAGTAACTCCTGTGGCTGTGAAGCTTTTAAACGCTAACTCTACTGAGTTTGATAATGAGATAAAGACCCTTTCCAAGATTCATCACCCCCACCTTGTGTCTCTCCTCGGTTACTGCAACATGTCCGATCACAAAATCCTCATTTACGAATATATGCAAAACGGCAGCTTAGCAGATTACATTAAGAAGAGCAGCAATATTCGTTTGTCTTGGAAACAACGGCTCAATATATGCCTTGGCGCTGCCCGTGGCTTACGACACCTCCATTCAGAGACGGATCAATTACCCAAAGGAATAATTCATCGAGACGTGAAGCCAGCTAACATTTTACTGGACCATAATTGGATAGCAAAAGTTTCCGACTTTGGAATGTTCAAGTTATCACTTGCTGGCCAAACTGATTCAGCTATGCAAACAGCACTCAAAGGTACAAGTGGGTATTTCGCGCCCGAATATGTTAGGTCATTTCACGTAACTAGAAAAATAGATGTGTACGCATTTGGGGTGGTACTCTTTGTGGTGCTATGTCGCCAATCGCCTTGGATACGAGGGGATGATGACAGCTACTATGTCAAGGACGATGAAGATTTAGGGGCTTGGGCACAAAAAAATGTTGATGTGGAAATTGAAGGGAAAATCTCAAGAGATTGTTTGGAGGTATTTACTGATGCTATAGGGAGCTGTTTGCAACAAGACTCGAGCAAACGGCCTACTATGCATGATGTAGTGTTGGATCTGGAGAATGCACTGAGACTCCAGGAGCAAGAAGATGAAGCAAAGAAGCTTCAAGTTTCCATGGAGCAATTAACAGGTCCCAAGGCTCCCAGGTAAATCTTCTTTTATGGGTTTGTCCTTTTCTTTTTTGTTTTTCTGCTTTAAGAAAATTTACTTATATTCATTGTAATCAGTACGATAGCACAAGAGATCAGGGTAGAACACGAGCACGTCGACACAGTTGTGCTTGATATTGGTGGAGCCATAACTAAGGTACGAATAACTAAAATATAAGTGCTCATTTGGTACATATTTGTTAGAATATTAGACTAAGGGTTAATTTAGGATAATATCTTTTGTATATATTGGTAGTTATCTCTTCAATATTTTGTGTATATTGTTTACATATTTAGGTGATATAGTTACCGTAGATAGAGGCTAGAATAGAGGAGAGTATTTTGTATATATTGGACTCTATGGCATCAATGAAACACACGGAAAACAATTCCTTTCATGGTATCAGAGCCTAGGGTTATCTCTTTCGCTGCAACCCTAGCTTCTTTTCCCGTTTTTTAGTCTGTCTTTCCTCTGCCGCTGCCGCCATGTCTTCTTCTAAATCTTCTTTTCACCCTGCGTTTGCCGTTTCCAACATCAAGAACAACATAGCCATTACTCTTGATGTCGAGAATGGGCAGTACGCGACGTGGTCCGAGCTATTTAGGGTTCATGCTCGAGGCACGAAAGCTCTACACCACATCATTCCCGCAGAACCAGGCAAAGGAAAAGTGCCTTCTACGGAGGATGAGATTGACATGTGGTCCACTCTTGATGCCGTGGTATTGGGTTGGATTTATTCCACCATATCCCGGGATCTTCTTGCAACGATTCTGGAACCAGGTTGTACAACAATGACGGCTTGGGATCATTTGCGGAGTTTGTTCCAAGACAACAAAAACTCCCGCGCGGTGGCTCTCGAGCAGGAGTTTTCTCACTCGGTAATGGCAGAATTCTCTTCGGCGTCGAATTATTGTCAGCACCTCAAGCAGCCAGCGCACTCAATCAAGAACGCTGGGGGCACCAGTATCAAATGATAGGTTGGTTCTTCAAATGGTGGCAGGCTTATCGGATGCATATGGTGGGGTGGCCACACTACTCCGCCAACGTGACCCGTTACCATCGTTTACTCAGGCAAGGTCTATGGTGACTTTGGAAGAGGCCGGGTTGGCCAAAAAGGCTGCTACTGGTGCAGCTATGGTGGCTCGTGACAGTCCCGTGGCAGTGGCGCCAACAACAAGGAGCTATAGTGGTCCTCAGGCAAACGGTAAGAACCAGCAACGTAGTGGCAAAGGGGGAGGGTCTGATCGTGGCAAGAACAACAGCAAATGGGGTAATAAATCTGGTCAATCAAGTGGTGGTCATGGTAGTGCGCAGGCGAATCCATGGCACCCTCGTTATGGCTCGGCTAGGCAGTCCCAGTTTGGCTCAGCAGGACAACCACAGTGGAATAATGGGTGGGCTTGGCCTTGGGCCATCCCCCCTTGTCCATACCCATCAAATAATGGACCATGGGCTAGGCCTAGTCCTCCTCCGAACCGTGCTCAGTCGAGTGTTCTTGGTCCGAGGCCACAGCAGGCGTATGCAGCTTCATCATATTCTACTCCTACTGACATTGATCAAGATATGCATACCATGAGCCTCCATCCTCCAGAAGCTAGTTGGTTAATGGACACCGGGGCCACATCTCACATGTCCTCGACATCAGGTAATCTCTCTTCCTATTTCAATTCAAGCATCAAAAATAATTGTAGACACCCCATTCTGAACTCATAAATATATGATTACACTACTCTTCATCTCTCTTTTATGTTTTGATGAAAGCATATCAGTTTCGTCATGTTTCGTTAAGTTTCTAACTAACCTCGTTAGTTTTGGACCTAACTGACTAACGGAATAACTGAAGAGGACAAAATGGTCATCAGACTAGTTATCTCGCACGAGATATCATATCTCGCGCGAGATATCCCCTCGACAGGATGTGCAGAAATCACTCTCCTTCTCCGTTTCAAACTCTCTTTTTGGATAAAACCTTATCAATTCGGGTATCCAATCAGAATTGAGTTCTGGAACCTTCCTAGGGATTTTACCTCTCCACCTTCACCTCTCCAACCTCCTATAAATACTGGATGACTTCCAATGTTTCGGAGGTCGACAATTCTGATCCTTGATCAAGAAAACACACAACACACACAAATTTGTTGGTTTCTTTCCACGAAAGACTCCTTCAAATCACTCACAAACAACTCCTAAATTCGTCCTTTAACCACGTTGATTGACGAACATCGAAGCCCGAATCAAAGGACCAAGGCGAAGCTCCATCCGCATCAAGATCCAAATCAAGGATCGAGGCGAAGCTCTGTCCGTATCAAGTTTCAACTCTAAACTTGAGTTGAAACTCTGTCCGAATCTCTCCTCAAAAGGTAATCATCCTTTAACTTTCGTTTCTCTTCTCAACCCCTCTATTGATTTTAGAGTAGTGTAATCCCATCAAAAGGATTAGCCTAGAGTCCCTTCAGTCAATGGAGGCGATCTCGAAGCATACAATCCGACATTCCTAATCAAGAAATTGATTAGGGTTTATTTGTTCTTCTTTAATTATTTTATTAAAAAGATTGAAAACCTCTCTTTTCTTTAGCAAGACCAATCTCCGGATTGGATGAAATGGATGCCTTCTAAACCTACCCATTTCATAACCTAAGCCCCGAACCCAAATCTCTTTCAAAATGGTTTTCCTATGTTTCCAATCGAATAATATAGGTGGCGACTCAAAAGATGAAAAGATGAAAATTTTCTCACAACGCTACAGTGGCGACTCCGCTGGGGACTTAAAATTAAGAGGCTTAAACTTGCGTCAAAATTAAAAGAGAGGTTTTCAAAAAAAAATTGTAAATTCGAATTTTTTGCTCTCAGATGAGGCATGTCTCGCGGCGAGGTATCATATCTCGCGCGAGATATTGCTTCGGCAATCTGGTCGTTTTCTGGTTTCTCCCGTTTAGTTCGTAATCCAAGACGAGAGCCGAACATGCAAGGGGGATCCCAGAATTCATTATCTGCAGAGTTCCCGCATCTTAAGGCCTCCCTTAAGGTGTAGAACTCGAACCTTCGTTTCCTTTAAATAATTGATTATTATTTATAAACTGTGTGCGATTGGGTTTTATTTAATTAAAGTCCGGTCCATTGGGGATTCGGGAGTTGTAAATTGAATTATTTATCTCTCTTTCTCTCTCTTTATGTGGAACTACGACGGCCTGAGTCTTCCTAAATTGGGAGAAACGTAGGCAACCACTTGGTGCGGCCATTATCTGTTTTCCTTTTGATTTTCAAAAAAAAAATCTCTATTTTACTCTATCACCTAGATCGACTCTCACACACGCGCACTCATTTATATCTGTCATTGCACTACATACCCTCTATAAACCCGGGACCCACACTAAGGACGGATGACGGTAACCACCTAGTCGCCGGTCTCTCCGAAGTTGGACAATCCCACTCCGCGTATTCAATCCACCTAGATTGTCATATCGCGGGGAGCCTAGCCTTCCAGCCCTGCATCGCCACATATCATGTAGATTTTCTCTTTAAGAACACTCCGTGACCGGTCGGTTTTGACTCGGTAATTTTTCTTGTCTTTGACCAAAATAAAGTTAATGTAAAATTGACTATCGAGAAAGGATTCGGAAAAGTCCCTTCGGAAAAAGAAAAAGTCCCTTCGGAAATGTCTCTTCGGAATGACCCTTCCGAAAGTCCCTTTAAAGAAAAAAAAATCCTTCCGATCAGTTTTACATGGCTTTATTTTACAAAGAATGATCGATTAACGAGTCCCTAGGTGGTTCGAATTACACATGCCTGCAAGATTTACCTAGGATGCTAGATAGAAAACGGATCCTTTTCCGTCCGACCATGAATCTAGGAAATCAAATGAGGAAAAATCCATCTCTCCGAATGGTTATCTCGTGCGAGATTACCCCGTCTCGCGCGAGATATTATTTGCAGAATCTGTGTTTGTGATTGATAGTCAATGTGCGCTCCCTCCTTGAGTCAAAACCCCGTCTCTAATAAAAATAAAACTTCAAAAAATCACTCGTGAGGTAATTTTAACCATCATCCTTTTCTCCATCTAGGATCATTTGGGGCTAATATTCGAAAAAGACGTTTCGTTAGGATATCTCGAGTTCATCTCTAAGGTCGTCAAGCTCCCTTACCTCTCTTCAACGGTAGCATCTCAATTTCTTTCCGACATGATGAATTCTGAAGCACTCAAGAAGGAAATTGAGGATCAAAGGATTCGATATGAAGAAATGCTACAAGCCCAAGCCGATGAAATGGAGGCTCGATTAGAACTTGAAAGGAGAATCCAAGCCGGGGAAATGAAAGCCATGGTTGACGAACTCCAAGCCATGAAACAACAATTGGCTGAATTAAGCTCAAAGAAAAAAGAGAATGAGTCCTCTTCCGATGACGAAGTATCATACACTAAGAAAGCTAAAAGGCACCGCAAGCACAAAAAAATGGTGTATGAGTCTAGCTCATCATCTTCCTCCTCCGACAATGAGAGTTATGCTTCCAAGAAAGAAATAAAGAGGGAAAGCAAGAACGAACCCCTTACCATGGCAATGCTAGAAAAGAAACTTGCATCCCTCGATGTGAGCAAGGGAGCCTCGCTCTCTATCGACTATGACACCCTTCGTCAATCCATGTCAAAGCTTCCTAGAAAGTACAAGACACCCGACATTGCAAAATTCAATGGTTCTACTTGCCCTAAAGCTCATTTGGAAACCTACTCTTGGGCCATGCTACCTATGGGTGTCGATGACAACTTGCTAGTCCAATGCTTCCCTCAAACCCTTGATGGTGCCGCTAGAGATTGGTACATGACTCTTCCACTCTCCACAAGGCTTGATTGGCCACTCGCCAGTCGCGCCTTCCAAGAAAAATTTGAGGACAACACTACCTACCGCACTACTAGGAGAGACCTTGAGCAAACCAAGCAACTTCCGAATGAATCATTCGCAGACTTCGTCAAGAGATGGAGGACCAAACTGACTGAAATCGTTGATAGGCCAAGTCTAGACGAACAAATTCATATCCTACTTCAATGTCTCCACGAAGAGTACCAAGAGAAGCTTCCCGGCAATTACTTCCCTAGTTTCGTCGAACTCCATAAATCGGGCCTTAGAATCGATGAATTGATCCGTCTTAGAAAGAATTCAGAAAAGGAGAATCATCCAACAAAGGGGAGCACCGGTCGTACCTATCATGATTTTGGTGGGGCTACTCTTAAGGAAATGTTCGATGATCTAGTAGGCCAAGGAAAACTGAAGCCAATGGAAGACTATCATCCTAAGAAAATGAGAGAAGATTGGGACCACGACAAATTTTGCGATTACCATCAGTTTAGTGGTCATGACACCAACAATTGCTACAATTTGAGGGATGCCATCCAAGACTTGTATGAAACCGGCAAGATCAACTGAAGCATCACCACCTTGGGGCTCCGATTGTCCTCTCCCTTTTTCCTTTGAAAAAAAAAATATATAGATTAGGTAAACTTCCTAGTATGTTCTCGAAGAGTCGTTCTGTCATTCTAGTCCATCTCTATCCTCTCTAGTTTGTGTCAAGTGAACTATCGAGTCTGTTTCAAATTTTCTTATCAATAAAAGTTATCTCTTTTTCCTAAACACTTTCCCAAAAGTTGTTTTTCTTTATGAATATCATTTGATCTATGTTGAATAGTGGACCCTCATCACGAAAAATAGAAACTTCTAAACAAGTTTGAAATGAAAACTATCCTTAGAAGGCTTAAGGCTAAACATTACTCATGTTGAAAGTCGAAGATCAACAAACGAAGGAAGCCAAAGGCGCTGCTATCAACATTCATCCCAAGAAAAGTAGGGGCTACTCAATTCAAGGCTTTGAGAGTACAAAAATAAAAAGCTCACTAGGTCGAAACTCCTCAAATCGTCCTAGGCAAAAATAGAGCATCAAAAAAAAAAAAAAAAAAAAAAAAAAAAGAGAGAAAAACTCTCAAGCCTTCATCGTCCCACAACAAGAATGAAATTTCAACAAAGGCAAGAAGGACTCTCCCGCAAAGAAGAAGAGTCAAGTGATATCAATGAAGAAAAGAGGATCCCTCAACATCCTCTTACAATGAAGCCCGAATGGCAACGCAGATGAAGAAGACTTTCAACATCAATCCATAAAGAAAAATGTTTAGCCTTAAGTCATGCTAACGATTGACTTTCTTTTCAAACTCGTTAAAAAATTTCTAGATAATGCAAGGTCCATTAGAAGTAGAACAACTTTTCTAGATCTTTGAGCCATATAGCGTTCTTTGTTGAGTCTAGGGGCTTCCTCTTAGCCATTCTCATACACACTCTTGAAATCCAAGCATCGAAACTGGGGCTTCCCCCAGTCAATTCCTACTTAAACTCTCAAGAGTAATCAAATCAGCATTAGGGGCTTTCCTCTTCGCTTCTCACTCTCATCATTAGAGAATATACTTCTCCAAAGAATCAATGCTTGGATCACCTTCCAAAGAATAGAGTCCGTCTCTCCTCAACTAAACTTGAGATCTCATCTTTCTCCTTAATGAGATTCTTCCAACTGAGTCCCCTTCGAGTAAACATACTTTTCAAAAAAAAAAGAATAGCTCGCTAGGTTGAAAACTCGTAAAGAGCGGCCTAGGCAAAAGTTAGAGCACAAAAACAAAAGACGCAAAAGAGATGCCCGCTAGATTGAAAACCCGAAAGGGCGGTCTAGGCAAAAACCAGGGTGCGTCACTAAAAAAAAATCAAAGGGAAAAGGAGGGGATCCTTCTTCAATTCGCGGAGCCTCACAAACCTGTTCGCGAAGTCATCTACAACATACAAGAAGTCTTGGGGCTTGGTGTCAAGAGAAGCCTTGGAAAATGCGTGCTTTGGATTGGGCAACATAAGTTCTACATAGCAAAAGCCATTGGAGTGGTTTGAACCTTGTTCAGTCAATGATCATCACACGAAAAACTTAGGGGCTTGACGATGAAAAGATCCTGCGACAACGAAGAAATCCTCGAACCATCTCGAACCTTAGTGTTGAACTTGGGCCATCTTAACGGAATCCTATTAGACGACTGTCTCATTCGATCTTTAGATGGACCTCACGAGTTGGCCTCCTAGACCAAAATCTAAATCACAAACAATTTTCATCTCACATAATATGACTCATTCTCCTCGCTGATTCTTGGAGTTGAGTGCACATTGATCATCTTGAACAAACAAATGCTTAAGTGAATGTGTGTTGTTATGCAAATGCTTTCACTAACCCTCTTGTAGGAATTAAAATGCGTAAAGCACGTCAAGTGCCTACTTTCAAGAATTAGATCAAACATGTTGAGTGTTTGGATTTTTTCCTACCATATACCTTTCTATGCATCCAATTAAGTGCGTCGAGCATCTCTTAAAGCGTCAAGCATCCATTGCGTCAAGCAACCATAGCGTCAAGCAACCATTGCGTCAAGCAACCATCGCGTCAAGCAACCCTCACTTCAAGTGCCATGCGTCAAGCATATTCCAAAAAAAAGCCCGATTCAAAGCCCAGCGTGGATCGTCATCAAATAGATGTGTCAAGCATCTAGGGTAAGTATGTCAAGTACTCACCAACAAAAGCTCGGTCTTGAATTGCCAGGATCGTCACCAACTAGGTGTGTCAAGCATCTACAAGTAGTATGTCGAGTACTACTCAACAAAAAAGCTCGGTCTTGAATCGCCAGGATCGTCACCAAGTAGGTGTATCAAGCATCTACAGGTAGTATGTCAAGTACTCACCAACAAAAAGCTCGGTCTTGAATCGCCAGGATCATCACCAATTAGATGTGTCAAGCATCTACAAGTAGTATGTCGAGTACTACTCAACAAAAAGCTCGGTCTTGAATCGCCAGGATCGTCACCTTAACAAAAGCTCGGTCCCGAATCGCCAGGATCGTCACCTCACTTCAGACAAACAGGTATATTCAGAATTGGGTCATGATTTGATTCCTCAGTATGGATTTGCCTTTTCAAAAATAAAATCTCCTCGATTCTCAAAAAAAAATGATTTTCAAAATACCTAAAGCAACCTTTTCGTGTTTTGGAGTCGAACTACGTTTTGGTCTGATTCTCCGATAGAGATACGTAGGCAGCCGTGCGGCACGACCATCCCAAAGTTCAGAATGATGTCTTTCTATCGACGACACTTCTTCTTTCATAAGACACCGTCGCCGAGGGGCTCTGTAGACACCCCATTCGAACTCATAAATATATGATTACACTACTCTTCATCTCTCTTTTATGTTTTGATGAAAGCATATCGTACGTCATGTTTCGTTAAGTTTCTAACTAACCTCGTTAGTTTTGGACCTAACTGACTAACGGAATAACTGAAGAGGACAAAATGGTCATCAGACTAGTTATCTCGCACGAGATATCATATCTCGCGCGAGATATCCCCTCGACAGGATGTGCAGAAATCACTCTCCTTCTCCGTTTCAAACTCTCTTTTTGGATAAAACCTTATCAATTCGGGTATCCAATCAGAACTGAGTTATGGAACCTTCCTAGGGATTGTACCTCTCCACCTTCACCTCTCCAACCTCCTATAAATACTGGATGACTTCCAATGTTTCGGAGGTCGACAATTCTGATCCTTGATCAAGAAAACACACAACACACACAAATTTGTTGATTTCTTTCCACGAAAGACTCCTTCAAATCACTCACAAACAACTCCTAAATTCGTCCTTTAACCACGTTGATTGACGAACATCGAAGCCCGAATCAAAGGACCAAGGCGAAGCTCCATCCGCATCAAGATCCAAATCAAGGATCGAGGCGAAGCTTTGTCCGTATCAAGTTTCAACTCTAAACTTGAGTCGAAACTCTGTCCGAATCTCTCCTCAAAAGGTAATCATCCTTTAACTTTCGTTTCTCTTCTCAACCCCTCTATTGATTTTAGAGTAGTGTAATCCCATCAAAAGGATTAGCCTAGAGTCCCTTCAGTCAATGGAGGCGATCTCGAAGCATACAATCCGACATTCCTAATCAAGAAATTGATTAGGGTTTATTTGTTCTTCTTTAATTATTTTATTAAAAAGATTGAAAACCTCTCTTTTCTTTAGCAAGATTAATCTCCGGATTGGGTGAAATGGATGCCTTCTAAACCTACCCATTTCATAACCTAAGCCCCGAACCCAAATCTCTTTCAAAATGGTTTTCCTATGTTTCCAATCGAATAATATAGGTGGCGACTCAAAAGATGAAAAGATGAAAATTTTCTCACAACGCTACAATAATATTATTGTTGGTAATGGTCATTCGATTCCAGTACAAGGCATTGGTCACACTATGTTAAAAAAATCTGATCCACATCTCATTTTGAATAATGTTCTTCATGTTCCTAAAATTGTTAAGAATTTAGTTTCCGTTCGAAAATTTACCACTGATAACTCCATATCTTTTGAGTTTGACTCGTTTGGTTTTTCTGTGAAGGATTTCCGGACGGGGAAGCACTTAATGAGATGTGAGAGTACGGGGGATCTTTATCCATTCACCACCAATTCCAACAACAAATCTTTTGCTTTTACTGCTTTGTCTCCCACTAGATGGCTCAAGAGATTGGGTCATCCAGGAGCTCCTATATTAGAATCTCTTAGGAAGAATAAAATGATCACGTGTGCTCATACACAGTTGTCTAATGTATGTCATGCGTGTTCTTTAGGTAAACTTGTTAGATTACCATTTGCTCAGTCGAATTCTAGTACTATTTTTCCTTTTGACATTGTCCACAGTGATCTTTGGACCTCCCCGGTATTAAGCTCAATGGGACATCGTTATTATTTTCTTTTATTGGATGATTACTCAAATTTTTTATGGACTTTTCCTTTGTCTAATAAATCCGACGTATTCTCCACATTCTTGGAATTCAGAAATTTTATTTGTACTCAATTTGAGCGTGAAATTAAGACCTTTCAAAGTGACAATGATAAGGAATTTGACAACACTCAGTTTTGGAATTTTTTGTAAAAGTCATAGTTTATCTCTCCGTCTCTCTTGTCCATACACTTCTTCTCAAAATGGAAAAGCGGAGCGGACAATTCGTTCCATAAACAATATTGTTCGGACATTAATGGTTCATGCCTCCTTACCTCCTTCTTTTTGGCATCATGCATTACATATGGCCACATACTTATTGAACATAATCCCTCACAAAAATACAAATTTCCATTCTCCTATGCAAATTCTATACAAACGATCTCCTTCTTATACCCATTTACGCGTGTTTGGTTGTCTTTGTTATCCCCTTTTTCCTTCTTCCACAATTAACAAACTTCAAGCACGTTCCACCCCTTGTGTCTTTCTTGGTTTTCCTTCAAACCATCGTGGGTACAAGTGCTATGATTTATCTTCTCGAAAAATCATAATCAATAGGCATGTAATTTTTGATGAAACGATATTCCCGTTTTCAAAACTACACCAACCTACTACTTCTTGCTATGATTTCCTTCAACATGGGCCAAACCCTTACGTTATGGACCATATTCTTAATCATCATAGAAGCCCTACTCACTCTGAACCTACTCATTCAGGTCCCTCTTCCCAGTCCATAGCCCAGCCACCATCCCCTCTTGTTCCTGCTTCAGTCCAGCTGGCAGAACCTCACTTTGGCCCTTCTTCTCCTTCTAGGTCGGCCTCTCATGTGCTGCCCATTATTCCTGCCGAACAGCCACCCTCTTCTGTAGAGTCTCTTGGTCCGATTACGAGGAGTAAACACGGCATTTTTAAACCCAAACAACACTTCAATCTTCACTCTACCGTGTCTATATCTCCTTTGCCTCTTAATCCAGTGTCGGCCTTAAATGACCCTAATTGGAAGATGGCCATGAATAATGAATTTGATGCTTTAATTGCTAATAGGACTTGGGATTTGGTACCCCATCCCCCTAATGTTAATGTAATTCGCTCTATGTGGATATTTACTCAAAAACCTAGGTCGGACGGCTCTATTGAGAGGCATAAGGCAAGATTGGTTGGGGATGGCAAAACTCAACGTGTTGGGATAGGTTGTGGGGAGACATTTAGTCCTGTTGTTAAGCCAGCAACAATAAGGACAATTCTCAGTTTATCTTTGTCTAAGAAATGGCCTATTCACCAGTTGGATGTGAAGAATGCTTTTTTACATGGGAATCTCAACGAAACTGTGTACATGCATCAACCTGTGGGGTTTCGGGATACGAATTTTTCCAATCATGTCTGCCTCCTCAAGAAATATTTGTATGGCCTTAAACAAGCCCCTCGGGCATGGTACAAAAGATTTGCGGATTTTGTTGCATCTATTGGGTTCACACACATCAAGGTGGATCATTCTTTATTTGTTTATCGTCACAATAATGATATTGCTTATATATTGTTATACGTAGATGATATTATCTTGACAGCTTCATCTGACAGTCTCCAGATGGTTATTATGTCGCATCTAAGTTCCGAATTTGCTATGAAGGACCTTGGTGCGTTGAGTTACTTCTTGGGTATTGCAGTTACACGGCGGTCTGATTCCTTGTTTCTGTCTCAGCGTAAGTATACAGTCGAAATAGTGGAACGGGCCGAAATGGCATCTTGTCGACCCTCGGCTACACCAGTCGACACAAAGCCCAAATTAGGCGCTGCTTCCAGTCCTCCTGTTCCAGACCCATTTCTATATAGAAGTTTAGCAGGGGCATTACAGTATCTCACGTTTACGAGGCCAGATATCACTTATGCAGTACAACAGGTATGTTTGTATATGCATGATCCTCGAATGGAGCATTGGAATGCTCTTAAGAGAGTGATTCGGTATGTACGGGGCACACTGGAACATGGATTATTTCTCTATCCATCTACTACTAGTTCGTTGATCTCATACACCGATGCTGACTGGGCTGGCTGCCCGGATACACGACGATCCACTTCTGGTTACTGCGTGTTTCTCGGTGATAATTTAGTATCGTGGTCCGCCAAATGCCAATCTACAATTTCTCGTTCGAGTGCCGAGGCAGAATATCGAGGGGTGGCGAATGTTGTTTCAGAGGCGTGTTGGTTGCGTAATCTCCTTCTTGAGCTTCATTGTCCTATTCAGAAAATGACTCTAGTCTATTGTGATAATATTAGCGCGACCTATCGTACGTGTAATCCGGTTCAACACCAACGAACGAAGCACATCGAGTTAGATATTCATTTTGTTCGGGAGAAGGTCACTCGAGGTGATATTCGTGTGGTTCATATTCCTTCCCGTCATCAGATTGCTGACATTTTTACAAAGGGTCTTCCGTTGGTATTATTTGAAGATTTTCTGGACAATCTAAGTGTCCGTAAACCTCCCGCTTCGACTGAGGGGGTGTGTTAGAATATTAGACTAAGGGTTAATTTAGGATAATATCTTTTGTATATATTGGTAGTTATCTCTTCAATATTTTGTGTATATTGTTTACATTTTTAGGTGATATAGTTACCGTAGATAGAGGCTAGAATAGAGGAGAGTATTTTGTATATATTGGACTCTATGGCATCAATGAAACACACGGAAAACAATTCCTTTCAATATTCAACAAATAATCATTCCTAATGCTACCACGTCAAAATGGTTGCACAGGACCGACCAGAGGTGGCAAAGATGTACGATCCGGATGAACGCTCCTCGGGTCCGATGTAAAGTGGGACCTTCAAGACAAATCACCGTTAGGGGTGGGAGGCCTTTCTCCCCAAAACCCTCCGGCGTGAGAATCATCAATCCGATTCATAACATATATTGACATAATCTCAAAATATTTCTAGAGAGAGAGAGAGAAGAGAGAGAGAGAGAGAGAGCTTGTAACTTAATAACATACCTTGCAAATGGAGGGAGGGAGTATATATATGGCCAAGCAAGTGGGGAACATTATCATTTTAACTTTACACATGTCACGCCATCATTGGAGGGATATCTCACAAGAGATTTCGTTTGGATAAGATCTAGCACCTTTAAGTTAGGTCTTTCTGTGCCTGTTAACAAGCCAGGACTTTTTGTGCCTGACACCTTTAAGTCAGGTCTTTCTGTGCCTGGCACCTTTAAGACATGTCTTTCTGTGCCTGTTAAAAAGCCAGGACTTTCTGTGCCTGGCACCTTTAAGCCAGGTCTTTCTGTGACTAGCACCTTTAAGCCAGGTCTTTCAGTGCTTGTTAAAAAGCCAGGACTTTCTGTGCCTGGCACCTTTAAGCCAGGTCTTTCTGTGTCTGGCACCTTTAAGCCTGGTCTTTCTGTGCCTGTTAAAAAGCCAGGACTTTCTGTGCCTAGCACCTTTAAGCTAGGTCTTTCTGTGTCTGGCACCTTTAAGCCAGGACTTTGTGTGCCTGGCACCTTTAAGCCAGGTCTTTCTGTGCCTGTTAAAAAGTCAGGACTTTCTCTGCCTGACACCTTTAAGCCAGATATTTCTGTGCCTGGCACCTTTAAGCCATGTCTTTCTGTGCCTGGCACCTTTAAGCTAGGTCTTTATGTTCTCCTTTGCCATCATCCTCTGATCCAGCTTTCTTGGCGGCAATCTTTACTTTATCAACTTTTGGGACGGCTTTCTTGCGGCAACCTTCACTTTATCAACTTTTGGGACGACTTTCTAGCGGCAACCTTCACTTTATCAACTTTTAGGGCGGCTTTCTAGCGGCAACCTTCACTTTATCAACTTTTGGGGCGGCTTTCTTAGCGGAAACCTTCACTTTTGGGGAAGCTTTCTAGCGGCAACCTTCACTTTATCAACTTTTGGGGCGGCTTTCTTAGTGGCAACCTTCACTTTATCAACTTTTGGGGCGGCTTTACTTAGCGACAACCTTCACTTTATCAACTTTTGGGGTGGCTTTGCTTAGCGGCAACCTTCACTTTATCTACTTTTGGGGCGGCTTTACTAGTCTTTATCACATAAGCAGTTCGGGATGCGAGCCCCTTGCAGTTCGGGATGCGAGCCCATCAAGTCAGCAACTCCTTAGTGGTTCAGGATTCAAGCCTCAACAAGATGGAGAGAGCACACTTGAGCTTTATCGTTCGGCAAAATAACTCAGCCGACTTTGTTACGCTTTGACAGATTTCCTACAAAAGACATGAGATAGTCATTTGCAAATCAAGTAAACACTTTCTTTATATTTAACACAACGAGCATATATTACCCGACTATTATCAAATGAGAGAAACAATGAATCCTTAAGTATCTTTCGCATTTTTCCTAGTTTATTCATTTCAAGCATATTATCATGACTGTCATTTTTTTCAATATTCACCATTTCAAGATCTCAAATATGTTACGGGTCGACGCACTCTTACACCGTGATACTTTCACTTTCACTTGTGATATTAGCATAACTTTTCATAATTTTGGCATAATTTTGCACATAAACACATATCATACAACTCACATATTTTACTTCATGGAATATTATTTTTCTAGTGTCATAATTCTTTTATACTTATTTCGATCGAAATGTACTACTTTACTAATTTGACAATTTCTCAAAATTGAACAATTACGTAAAGACAGTTTAAAACTTGACACGGAGCATATTGCAAGATAATATTAATCTACATTCATTCATACTTAGCCACTTATATTTCATGTTATATCATCAAGAAGCATAAGGATGATATTGGCAAACTATCTAAACATATATTTAAACATAAATTTTCATCCGTTGCCACGCATTTTTTTCTATTCCTTTTATATGAAACAGTTAATTACCAAAACATCATTTCAAAATACACTTTAATCATTTCATGAAGTTTGTTCCCGTTGGATTGTAATTATTCATGTTCACGTTTCTATATCCCATTACCTCTTGTTAGTAACATCAATAGGCAAGTAACGAACTAAGCCGATTTATTTCATCAAGTTAGCATAGTAAATAGAGAGCATATTTAACTTTATCATGTAACGGGTTTCAAAGCATAAATTCATATTGTCACATAACGGGGCTTGTGCAAAATAATTTAGCAACGAAAAAAATAGTAGAATGAAACAATCTGACGGAGATTTTGATAAATTTCGTTAGAACTTAACGAAAATTTAACGATTGATATAGCCTCCTCCCAAGTTTACGAAGCTAATGCCCCAAAAATTACCCACGTGTGCTGACCCCATCAATAAAATTTGTGGCTGAGAATCAACCTTTGACTTTGCTCATTCCACCTTTCCTAACTCTCACTCAGCCCAAAAAATAACAACCATTTTGACTAAATTTTTTCCACTTTCTTTTTTCTTCTCCATGGACCAAACAGCTGGTTCAAACATGGTGATCTCCATGGCGGCTTCATTGGCTCCAGACGAAATCCACACTTCCCGGCGACATCGTCTGCCGGTGCCCTTCCCGCACTCACGCTTTTGGCTTTGGCAATTTCGGGCTTCTCTCTGCTTTTGACTTTGAACGAGAAATGCGATTTCCATTGATTCCGATGACACCCATTGTTCCCGTCGACTTCTAAGTTGTAATCCTAATGGCGACGTCACTCTTAACTCCCAGCGACCTCCCCACTCAGAATTCTGGCGATTTCTTCTGTCGGCGTCTTCTTTCACCGGCGACTTTGACCATCTGCGACCTCAAGGTACAACATCGATTCTTGTTATTTCATTATCTAGCGGCATTTTACTCTTAGGCGACATAAACTCCTTAATTCCCCTTTTTCTCGCCCCATCAATTTCACCATTCCGACAGTTCCGATTTCATTTTGCGATTTCACTCCCTTGCGATTTAACTTAGCGATATTGCTTTGCGACATTGCTTTGTTATATCATTTTCTTTTTTGCGATTTCAACCGCGATGAACAAGATGCGAGATAAATTGCCTTTACAATTGTTTACTTTTTGCTTTCTCTCTCTACCTTTCCCTTTATATTTCCGGCGAACCGCTCTTCTCCGGTGACTAACGTATCCCAGAGCTGCCCTTCCTCCTCTTCTTCTCTATATATTTCCTTCCGATGTCATTACAAGATCTGAATCTGCTCCTAATTTGGATCTGATTTTACCTCTGCCCAGAAAAAATGGAAACTGTTGACTACCAACTCCGACTACTCCGTCCGTCCAGATCTGCTGCCATCCCCCCACTAATAGGCTCCTCTAATCCGGCACGACTCACCGGAAAGTGTCGATCCCGGCAATGGAACCAACTGATGCTACCACGCCAAAATGGTTGCACAGGACCGACCGGAGGTGATAAAGATGTACGATTCGGATGTACGCTCCTCGGGTCCGATGTAAAGTGGGACCTAAAAGACAAATTACAGTTAGGGGTGGGGGGCCTTTCCCCCCAAAACCCTCTTGCGTGAGAATCATCAATCCGATTCATAACATATATTGACATAATCTCAAAATATTTCTAGAGAGAGAGAGAGAAGAGAGAGAGAGCTTGTAACTTAATAACATACATTGCAAATGGAGGGAGGGAGTATATATATGGCCAAGCAAGTGGGGAACATTATCCTTTTAACTTTACACGTGTCATGCCATCATTGGACAGATATCTCACAAGAGATTTCGTTTGGATAAGATCAAGGCCAGAAACTTGACAAGTGGCATGGTCCTTACTTGGAGACATCAACATGCTGAGAGAACCAAGATGTGACATGCGACAACCAACATGCGACAACCATCATGCGACATGCGACAACCAACCTGCGACATGCGACCTACGACATGCGACCTGCGACAACCAAGCCATAACCAAAAGGCGAGATCAATCATACGAGAATCAACAGGCGGGAACCAACATACGAGAACCAAATTTTGACGAGATCCTCGTGAAATAGGGGCCCATATAGACCATATTTGGACTTGGGCCGGGTAAACATTTATGGGGCAAAATATTTTGTTATGGGCACATCAATTCCATAATTTGTTAAAAAACTTTATTTAAAATTAAAGTGTCATTACGTATAGAAATGACTGGGTTATAGATCCACCGAAGTGGATAGCCTTAATCGGATGTGTGGTAACAGGTTAAGCCCTAAGGCTTGTTCCCGACCCCGTCACGGGAGATGCCAACCATCTCTCCTTTCTACAAACACATATATAGAAATGACTATTACGTTTTGTCTCAGTGTAATATATGAGTTGGTCTATATATATGTAGGTAGGATTTTTTGGCAATATTAGGAAATTGAGTAGTATATATTGAGAGGGCTTAGCATTTGCAAACCAAATGGGATATTAATCTCACATCGTCTAGGAATTGAAATGCTAGAAAATGGTGTAGTATAAATGAAATATAGATGGATATAAGTATTTGATGTTTTGTATGTGAAAGCTTGATGTATTCTCCATAGAGCAGTATACATTTCGCTTTAATTTGTCTCAATCCAATATGTATAGTTTGTCTAGTGGAAAAATTAATTTAAAATTATTATTAGTTCTTATAAGATTTTTTAAAATTTAGTAATTATATAGTATACTCCCTCCCTCTGGTTTAAAATAATTGTCACTTTTAAATACCAATATTCTCATTACTAGTGGGTAGCCCATGCTCCGCACGGAAAATTAATTTGCCATTTTTTATATTACTTATTTTATGTTTTTATTTGATAAAGTAGCATGACATTTTTTTGGTGATATAAATCTATTTTATATCAATCAAAATATTTACATTTAAAAATTCAGGAGATTTTTTTCTTTTAGCCTTTGTTGTATATAATTTGTACTTATTATTATGACAATTGAAATTTGAATAATAACAATG
Organism: Adenophora triphylla var. japonica; assembly: GCA_022495995.1. Taxonomy (NCBI): domain Eukaryota; kingdom Viridiplantae; phylum Streptophyta; class Magnoliopsida; order Asterales; family Campanulaceae; genus Adenophora; species Adenophora triphylla. The sequence goes on from JAFEMH010000361.1 coordinate 171,788, forward strand.
AATTATTATTGTAATTAGTTAACTTCTAATTTTATAGATGATTGAATTAATAATATTAATTATCTTTGATAATTAATGATTTTATACTACATACACATATTACGATTAGTAAATATAATTAGAAAATTATATGAGAATAGTGATCTGGTATAGTAAGTTTAATACCTAATATTTACCAAATACGGAGTATAGTAACTATTAAATTAAATATTAATAGTTACCCTATGTATGTAACTAATATTGAAGCATTATATAAGATATTCTAATATATTAAAATTACAATTTCTAATTAATGTTATATTTAACTAATAATATTAGCTTATATTAAACTAAATGATAATAATTACCCTATATAATTAATATTATGATTAACTAATACTATTAATAATAATAATAATAGTTAATATATATTAACTATTGAGTCTTTTCCACTTCTACTTTGCTCTATTAGTTATAGAGGCGGTCTCCTGTGAGAACATGGGATCCGTCTCATGCATGAGACGGGTCGACCCATGACCCATGGGGCATGACCCGCCACGTGGCAGCCTTTTATAGGCCAATTTTTTTTTTTTTATATTATTTTTTTTCAGAGCAAAAGTAATAGTTACCATCTCTTAATGTAATGACTGTATACATATAAAGTAACATTGGTCATAAGTAAACGTAATACCTGTTTTAAAAAAATAAAAGCTCGTTTTTACCCATTTTTTTCAAATGTAATACAAACTATATGTATTATTTTTGAAATGTAATAACTTATGTATATGAATGTAATAGTTTATACAAGTAAATGTAACACTTTGATAGATGAAATTGTAACATATTTCTATAATAAGTATTACTTTTGCCAAACGAAGAAAACATAGGAAAAAACATTATTACTTTTCTGTATATATGTATTACTTTAATGTATACAAACTATTACTTTAAGTATTACTTTTGCCAAACGAAGAAAACATAGGAAAAAACATTATTACTTTTCTGTATATATGTATTACTTTAATGTATACCAACTATTACTTTAATGTATACAAACTATTACTTTAATGTATACAAACTATTACTTTATGTTGGCTGAAGGATTGGGCCAAGGCAAAATGTGGGCTGATTCCAGCTTGGGCGACCGCCCATTCCAGCTTGGGCGACCGCCCATATGCAAAAAGCTTGGGCGGAGGCGCGGGTTGGCTTTGTTGGGCGGGTGATGGGTCAGGATCCGACCCGTCTCATGGATGAGACGGATTTTCATGTTCTCACATGAGTTTTTGTCTTAGTTATATATTTTCTTCTGTAATATAAATTAATTATTACATAGAGAGTAGATGAAAGTGTATATGATTTAAGTTACTAATCATTAACTATCATTATAGTAGAATTTATTATAAATAACGGTTTACATATGTAAACATTTAGGTTAATTGTATTTAGTTAGTTACTCTTTAGATTACATCTTAATATATGTTACTTATAACTTAATATATGTCTTTATTACATATTATCTCTTTGCATAGCTATAAGTTATCTACTAAAGTTATTAGTTAATTGCAAGAATGTAAATAGTTGCATACGAATGAAAAGACATATGACATAGAAGCTTAAGAAATTAGATAAAACCATTCGGGTCTTATGTGTCATCACCAGATTTAGTCTACTTTAAAATAATATACTCCCTCCGTCCCATAAGTCTTAGGAATTTTTGAAAAGGCACGGGGATTAAGGAAAAGGTAAATGTTGTGAGTGTAATTTAAAAATAGGAGAGAGAATGAGTGGAGAGAATAGTAAATTATAATGGTGTTGTGAGTATTAAAATAATGTAGGAGATAGAATGAGTGGAGAGAATAGTGATTTAAGGTTTCCATTTTGGAAATTCTTAAGATTAGTGGGACGCCCAAAATGAAAAGTTTTTTTAAGATCGGTGGGACGGAGGGAGTAGTATAGATTTAGTTTCCACCAATAATTACTTGGTGACTTTTTATATTCCTCATCAATCATCTTTATTTATTTATTTTGTAACTCTTTTAACTAATACCTTTGATTATATCCATTTATCACCAAATTTGTATTTAGTTTTCATCAATTATTAATTGATAAGATTATTTGATATATTCGTTAAGTTCACCGTGATAGTTATAGTAATTGTTATATTTAACTAATAATATTAGCTTATATTAAACTAAATGATAATAGTTACCCTATATAATTACTATTATAATTAACTAATACTATTAATAATAATAGTTAATATATATAGTCACTATTATAATTAACTAATAATAGTAATAGTAATAGTTAATCTATATAGTAACTATTATAATTAACTAATAATAGTAATAGTGATAGTTAACCTATATAGTAATTATTATAATTAAATAATATTATTAATAGTAATGTTAACCTATATAGTAACTATTATGATTAACTAATACTATTAATATTAATGTTAACCTATATAGTAACTATTATAATTTACTAATACTATTAACAGTAATTGTTAACATATATTAACTATTATGATTAACTAATACTATTAATAGTAATATTTAACATATATAGTAATTATTATAGTTAATTAATACTATTAATAGTATTAGTTAACTTATATTGTAACAATTATAGTTAACTAATACTATTAATAGTAATAGTTAACATATATAGTAACTATTATAGTTAACTAATACAATTAATAGTAATAGTTAACTTATATAGTAACTATTATAGTTAACTAATACTATTAATTGTAATAGTGAACCTATATAATAACTATTATTATTAACTATTAGTATTAGCTAATAAGAGTCTTTAGATTTTGGAATGGTGATGATGTGGCTTCTCCAAAAGCAAGAATTTGCCTAAACATGTCTACGTGGCGAATCCTAAGGCCTCCTCACCAACTTTAATATATATATATATATATAGATTTATTATTTCTCTGTTCAACAATAAATCAATTAATCTATAATTTATCTATAACTATATAAAGACTGAAGTGCAAAGAACTTGAGCACACCCCCCATTTTTCCGCTCAAACTAGAACCGATACTAAATAAAGGCTATGTTCATTATTCATTTACTAAACACATCCCCTTTAATAACCCGAAATAAAATTTGAAAAATTTGAGGGATATTAATCCCACATTGTCTAGGAATTGATATGCTAGGAAATGGAGTAGTATAAATTTTGAGTCTTTGGCTCCTTAGTGAACACCAGCTTTCTTGATGTATAAATTTTGGGGCCTTTGGCTCCTTAGTGAACACCAGCTTTCTTGGTGTTGGGCGCGCCTAGATCACGCCTAGGGCGCCCAATCACCGCCAAATGGCTCCTTAACTAAGACTTTTCATAGCTCATTTATTTCTCAAGAAAGCTTTAGATTTAGTACATATTGATTGAGAGGCCTTGACTCTTGCTCTATCAGTTCCTCGGGAGCCTGAATGAATCAGAGGAAAAACCACAGAAGTATCTAAATGAAAAGCAGCAAGTATGAAAACTTTGACTATAATTAAGCAAAGTAGACACAGTATATTTATAAATTTTACTGGATCTCCATTTATTTTTTATATATTTCATTGAGATTGAGATTACTATTACGTCTTCATATGATTTGACTGCAAAATCTCTTGTTCCACTGCAGGAGAATCAAGATCTGCTTATCAAGTGTATTGCGCAAGATCTAGGATTTTCTGGGGGCAAACCGATTACTGCTTGTGTTATATACAAGTGCCTTCTTCCTTGGAGGTCTTTCGAAGTTGAAAGGACTACTGTATTTGACCGTATAATTCAAACCATAGCTTCAGCTATAGAGGTAGCGTATCTAGGATTTAGAGTGAGGGTGCAAAAAAAAAATATATAGGGTGCAAACTGTAATTTTCGAAAGAAGAGGGATGCAAAGTGTAAATATGTGAAAGTTAGATAAAAGTTCTAACTTTCACATATTACACTTTGCATCCCTCTTCTTTCGAAAATTACATTTACCTATATATATATATATATATATATATATATATATATATATATATATATATATATATATATTATAAATACTCGGTAATTTTTTTTCAAAATGTCAGGTGTGTCATTTGTACTTCCTGGCGCCATACTGCATCCGCCCCTGGGTAAGAGTACTGAGAATATCTTCTTCTGTTTGCTATATGAAACCAGATTGCTGATTATGTTCTGCATCTGATTGTGTTGTAACAAGTCATTTTATTCTACATGCAAGTGAACAATGTTGAACCTTATTACTTTTTACTTTTTGTATTAAAGGACCCGAATAATAATGATGTATTAGCCTACTGGTTATGTAATACTTCCACATTATTGACGTTACTTCAACACACCCTCAAAGCAAGCGGATCAGCAAGCATGACTCCTCAACGCCGGAGGTCATCATCAGCCTCCCTTTTTGGAATACTGTCCCAAGTACGAGTCCTTCATATCTTGAATTCTTTTCCTGGCTTTATTCTCTTCTAGCTTTTAATTCTCTTACATCTATTAAACAGCTGCTTACTGCATTTCTTGAGAAGATATATGGAATGATAAGAGATAATTTGAAAAAAGAGATATCTCCTTTACTTGGATTGTGCATACAGGTATTTATAACAATCTTCTACCGTTTATGTCATCTAATATCAGTTGCTTTTCAATGATAACCAACTGATATTCGATGAAGATACTACTTGTGCTCAAATCAGAAAAATATTTTTGGTTAAGTAAAGCTAAAACCGATACTTTACGTAAGTCTAAATATTAGTTGTTTTATTCCTCACTGTGTAAGAGTACACCTTGACCTTGACAAGGTTCAAATATCCAATATCTATACTGCGAAAATTTCCGCATGAACATTCAGTTCATGGATCTATTTTTTAACTAAGTTATCTATTCTATTCAATGCAGGCTCCTAGGACATCTCGTGCAAGTTTAGTGAAAAGGCGTTCTCAAGCTAATGCTGTACAAACACTGATCGCTCATTGGCGGAGTATTGTAAAAAGCCTTAATGGCTATTTGAATACTATGAAAGCAAACTATGTGAGCTCAGAAGCCGTTGTATGGATACACAAGTTATAATTGTATTTGCTAGGAAAATAATCATCATTTTTTCTTTTGTTGCTTTACAGGTACCTCCATTCTTGGTCAGGAAAATATTCACACAAATATTTTCATTTATCAACATGCATCTATTTAACAGGTTCATGTATTAGATTATTGCTAATACCACCAGGATTTGGTAACATAAGATTCACAGAACTATTGCTGATAGTTATCTCTTGTATGGTGGCAGTCTTCTTCTGCGGCGTGAATGTTGCTCATTCAGCAATGGGGAATACGTAAAATCTGGCTTAGCTGAATTAGAACAATGGTGTTGTTACGCAACGGAAGAGGTAAGTTATTATATCAGGGTTCGAACTTAGTATCTGCACTTGCATTGATTATCTTTTTCTTAAAAACATTTTTATTTTTTCAGTATGCAGGCTCCGCTTGGGATGAATTGAGGCATATTAGACAGGCAGTTGGATTCTTGGTAAATATATACTTCAAGGGCTTTCTGTAAATAACTCTCACGCATTACAATGACATATATTGACATGCCCTCGTTTCAATATTGTATAATGAATCAGGTTATACATCAAAAACGCACAAAGGCGTTGAATGAAATAACCAATGAGCTTTGTCCTGTGAGTTTTTTTTTTTCGTTATACGGAGTATGTTCCTTTTTTCCTATTAATGGTCCCCTTTTCATGTTTTTATTATTCTTTCCCTTTTTTTTCTGTAGGTTCTTAGCATACAACAATTGTATAGAATCAGTACAATGTTTTGGGATGACAAATATGGCACCCACGGCGTTTCTTCAGATGTAAGTTACCTGTTGACTACGACTAAGTTATGGTAATATGCTGTCTGTCCTGTGAGTTTTTTTTTTTCGTTATACGGAGTATGTTCCTTTTTTCCTATTAATATTCTTCTTCGAACATCCAATAAATTCCTTTTAATACAGGTCATTTCAAGTATGAGAGTATTGATGACTGAGGACTCAAACAATGCTGTCAGTGGTTCATTCTTGTTGGATGATGACTCAAGGTAACTAAAAATGGCGGATTTAGGTTCTATTTTAATGACATGAAGGCTTTCAAGGCTTTAAAAGGATTACTGAGCTGCTGTTTGACTAACTTATGCGTAGGGTTTTCATAACTAAAAATGATCTGCTGGTTCTGTTTTCTTTAGGAGACAATCTTCCGCGTAGCTTAGGCAGTGTTAGGCACCCTGCTGAAATCTCAAAAATATTGATCAGACACACTCTTTGTTGGAAATTTAGGTCCCATATGAACAGAGGATTGAACAATTAAACACTGAACTGCTTCTTGGCTGTATGAGTTTCAGCGTTTCGCTTTTGCCCTAGTATCTATAACTTAATTCAACTTCTGCTCCTGTCAAAAAAAAAAAAGGGGGCGAACTCCGTTATCATACATTGTACTCACAAGTGTGTTTCACTTTCACCATTATGCTTTTTTTTTTTCAGAAAAACCCTTGTACTTCGGAATATATACCATTTTGGCCAGCTCCAAATCTGTCCCTAAATTTTGGGGTTGGAATGATACATTTTCCAAACTACAGTGGTATTTTTGAAAGGAAAAGGTATAATGGTAAAAGTAAAACACCGAAAGTACAATGGATGAAAACGGAGTTTGGCCTTTTTTTAACAAATCTCATCCAAAAGTTCACTTACGTCAAATATTTATATAACAAATATCATCTAAAAGTTATCATGTGCACCTCACAACAAATTATGAAGGGTATTATATATAAATATTTTTATTTGGGTGAAAATATAATGGACATTTTGAGTTTAAGTGCAACAAAACAAAGGGCAGTTCAAGCCTTCAAGCCGTGTAAAAATGATATGCCTGTACCCTTTGAAATTTTCCACATGAGGTTCACATAATAACTTTTGAATGAGATTTGTCGTCTTTTTTTTTTTTTTAAAGATGTAAGTTAGCTCGTGGATGAGATTTGTTAAAAGAGTTATTCCGAAGTTCAAAAGTGGAATCAAGTTAAAGATGCTAGAGCAAAAGGGAAACTCTTGGACCAATGTGAAATATGGCGAAAGACAGAAAAGGGCAAAAATGTTTTCCCCCCTCCAACATATTTTTGAAATTTCTTTGGGCAATCAATTTGGGATTGAGTGAGTACTATTTATTGGAAATTTATCAAATGGTACTACCTTTGCCCCAAAATGAATGACCGAAAATTTTCAAATTTGCTATTGATCAAGAGTAAATTTTAAAAAAGTTTAGACTTTCATTTTGGGACGGAAGGAGTAGTAGCTTTACTTGGTAGCTATGAGGCTCGGACTCTTTCGCTTACCCTGCCGTACCCGTGTTGTACACTCCTATTCAAGTAGTTTCGACATGAGTCCGACGGGCGGGGTAAACCAAAGAGTTCGAGCATCATGGCCTGGTAGTACTATTGAAATAGTCCTTTGAGGACATGTTGATTAATTCATCTCAAAATCCTATCTGGTCGGTGTTTGATCACTTTGCAGCATTCCATTCTCTGTGGATGATATCTCCAAGTCAATGCCACAAGTGGACATAGCCGACATTGAACCACCGCCATTAATCCGTGAAAACTCAGAATTTGTATTTCTACATCAACGTGCAGAATGATGATAAGATTAATGGTGTCTAAAACTTGGAATCACGCAGTAGGGCCAACTCTGCATTCTCCTTGTGCAGAAGTCTGTGAATAGTATTACTAGCATGTATCTTACATTTTTTTTCCCTTGCATGTTTTTTTTTTTGGATTGTTGTTTGGTGGGGATCAGTCGTGTAGCGGTTATATGGGTGATGGCAAATGGTTGAAGATTGTTAGATGATGATTTATTGTAACGCGTCAAAAGCAATACGGAGTATTTTTTTCTATATGATTGTATAGAAAAAAAAAACAGTGAACCCTTTTTATCATATGTTATTTATGGTTGTGTACTGGACTTTATGGTCATTGAGTTTTAAAATGTGATACCCGAGTTGGGAAGAATGGAAAGGTTAAAAGAGTTCTGACTCCAGATTCAGGTAACTTATGCTCCAGGTCCAAATGGATGAGATTAGGCGGTTAGTATGTGGGACCAAATTAGCTATCGAGCAGTTACCACTCAATATATATAAAAGAGATGTGGTCAAATTCTTTCTTGCTGAAGCGTAACAACAAATTAGTTAGTAGCCGGTGTGGCTATTTTATTGTGATTGGTTGTCTACATATCGCAATATATTAATGGGATTTGACATTATTGGCCAGTGTGGCTATTTTATTGGCAAGTTACATAAATAGAGTCCTAGAAAATTATGCTAGGAAAACATAGATTTGCAGTAAAGATTCCAAATTCTGTCTTATTAATGATACATGGAAAAATTCAATTCTAAATTCTAAACAGAAAATTTTGGGGGAACTCTGTTTCCCCCAAACTTATAAAAAGTCTTGTTTTTAAAAAATCTAAGGCAAAAACTCAGTATTTTAAGACATAAACTCGATGTTTTAGTTACTAACCTTTACTCGGTGTTTTAACGCCTAAACACGGTGTGTTTAACTTCTAGGTATTTTAACGCCTAAACTCAGTGTTTTAAGCTCGAAACTCAAAATTAGAAAGTAGACTTTTTATAACTTATGGAGAAACATGTTTTTCCCAAAATGAACTAAATTCTAAATTTCTAATTCAAAACACACTGCAACTAACAATAAAACCTACCTAAAAACCTTGACCACTATTTCTAATTTCTAAAATCACACAACTTTAAAACATAAAAATCAAAACCAGTCCACACAGTTGACACACACAACAAAGTCATCAATCACTTCTTTATTTTTTGAGATACATCATTCAGAATGAATAACTTGAGCAGAGTTCGTAACAACGGGAGATTGATCTTGCTGAATTTGTACCTCTGTTTTCTTCTTTTCCTTGAGAACTACTTGTCTTGGCATCACTTCCAATAAGAAGGATCCTCCGTTCCATACGGTTGCTGAAGCTTTTAGTATTTGAAAAGCAAGGTGTAACTCGTACGATAAGAATATGGGGACCGTTAGTGCCATGGTTGCTACTGTAAACAAGCCTTGGAGCAGAATATACATCAGTAGTCGGTTGTTATCACCAAGTAAACCACTTAAACGCCACCATAGGTTGTTTGCTTTTTGCGCTTTTTTTGAGAGTTCCCTATTTGAAAGCCCAAGTAATCAAAATCAACAACCAAGTTCCACAATATATTAATATGCAAGAACTATATAGAGAGAGAGATTCCATCGGCAAACTACCCCCACCCCCCAACACCAGAAAATGTACATTTCACAAGTCTAACTTTTCAAAGGTGAAGCTTTATATGCTAAGTACCATCAGGAAAATGCACTAAAATTAGTACTCCCTCCGGCTCAAGATGAATGTCTATTTTTCCAAATATCTTGTCCCAAAATGAATTGTCCAATTGTGGAGAAGTTACTAAATCATCAAACAACAAATTCCAAGTAACACTAACACTAACACTAATGATGCAATATGGTGAGATCATTTAGGGTTTTTAAGTACTTGTGCCACTAAAAATGTTTAAATCTTAACTTTCCTTGAATTCCCTCGAACTTGAAATTGGATATTCAATTTTGGACAGGGGGAGTACTACTTTTAGAAATTGGACTTTTTTAGACAAACCAAAACATAAAGAGGAATTATCTTCTTGGGATGGAGGGAGTATTTATTAAGCTAATACCTCCGTCCCTCTAAGGTCAATATATTCTCAAAGAAAGATACGTTCACAGATTTTATTATAGTATTTTTGTGTATAGCTTCAATTTTTGAATCATACACAAGAAATATATAAGCACTACTATTATGTGCATATCCAATAAATATGCAATCAATAGTTTTAGGTCCAATCTTCAAATTTTTAGGTGGAGGTATGGCTACCTTTGCAAGACACCCCCACATTCTCAAGTGTTTGTAACTTGACACTTTTCCATGCCATAGTTCATAAGGAGTTTTGTCTTGTTTCTTTCGGGATATTTTATTTAACACGTAGTTAGCACCTTAATTTTTCGGTTTAATTGATTCTCAACTTTAGTTTTATAGAGAGTAAATTTCTCTATAGCTTCATCTTTAGTTTTTAGAAGATACACATAGCAATACTTTGTGCCATCATCTACAAAAGTAATAAAGTACTTATTGCCGCCTCGTGATTGTGTTGATTTAAAGTCACTTAAGTTCGTGTGAACCAATTCAAGTGATTCACTATTTCTTTCAACTGAATGTAATGATTTTCTTGTTAATTTTGCTTCTACACAAGTTTCACATTTTTGTTTGCAATCAAATTTAAACTTTGGAATAGAATTTGATTTTGTCAAACGACATATAGAATCAAAATTAACATGTCCAAGTCTAGCATGCCACAAATTAGATGACTCAAGCAAGTAAACGGAAGAGATATTCATATCATTAGCTCTTGGCTTAACTACCATTACACTTAGCTTGAACAAGCCATCATTGACATAGCCTTTTCCTACAAACACTCCACTCTTAGACAAAGTGACTACATTGGACTCAAACACAATACGAAAACCATGCTTAATTAAAAGCGATCCGGACACCAAGTTCTTCCGGATATCGGGCACATAAAGCACGTTGTTGGGAGTCAAATCCTTCCCGGATGTCATCTTCAATACCACTTTCCCTTCACCTTTGATTTCGGAAGTGGCCGAATTCTCCATGAATATATTCTCGCCATCCTTAGCAACAAAAGTACTAAACATGTCTTTGTTGGAGCACACATGTCTAGTAGCACCGGTGTCAATCCACCATTGATTTGGGTTTGAACCCACCAAATTCACCTCGGAAATCACAGCTGTGAGGTGCATCTCGGACACATCCCTAGCAATGCCTTCCACTATGTTTGCCTCACGAGGCTTCGGCAGCGTCGACGATAGCCTCCGCAGTGACCCCCTCTTGTGGAGCCAAGCGGTCAAGGAGGGATGGTAGCCCCGGTGGTGGTGAAGATGATGGAGGTGATGGCAGCTCGGGAAACTTGATGGCGTGATCCCCCTTCTCCCCTATTCCTTTCTTGAGAATTTGTAAATATTGGCCGTGTGGGCCCAGACAATTTTCTTTTCTTGTATCTGTTAGCAAGTAGGGAGCATAACAACAAAGTTTTCTTAATTCCTAATCCTAGGTCTAATTAATTTTTTAACTTTCTCGACTTTTGTGGCGGAATGAAATGACCATTTAGGTCAAGGTTTTGAGCCTGGTTTTAATGCATGTACTGCACATTAGGATCTGTGTTTGCAGGTTTCGAGACTTGCTTCATCAAGTCGGGGCTAGATCAATTATTGGTGCAGGAGGGCTGCTGAAATTTTTGAAGGGTTGTATCACGTGGGACAAGGGGTCTCGCGCGAGACACGCTATTCAGGAAGAGTCCTTTTCTTCTTCGAATAGGATTCTGTCAGTTTTCCCCATATATAAACACCCTGTAGTCCGGCCAGATGACTTATTCCGACCCCTCAAACTATAGAGATATCTTGTTAGAGTCGAATTCTTGTCTTCTTTTTCAACCCTGTGATCCATGGCTTCCGAGGAGATCATTCTAACGTCCATGATTGCCGATGATTTTTCTCTGCCGCCTGATGTAGTCGAAGCATTCAAGCAAGCATCAAGGAATTTTGTGAGATCGTTTCATAACCGATCTCGCAATAAGTTTATTGCAGAATTCGAATTCAAAATCCTTTTCACTTTGAAGAACCTCCAACCGGATTTGAATCTTCTGCAGGGCGCTGCTCGATTTTGGGGTCCCTCTGTCCATCTCTTTAATTTCTCTCCTAATGAGATGGTTCCTACTGTTGAGGAATTTGCTATTATCTTGGATATGCCTTTGACGGGTGAGATTGATGTTCCTAAATTCGATAGGAACCATTCGGAAGCTTTGAACGATTTGCTAGGGATCCCCCTTGACACTTGCTATGAGTTGGTTCACCGCAGATGGGTAGATTGCTCTTCCTTTCCTGAACGCTTCGGTGGAGATTCAGATGACGAGGCCTTCCATATTTACAAACAGAATTTCTAGGCTTTTTCTCTTTTCGGAGATGTTTTGTTCACATGACGGGCTGGCTTGGTTGACTCTCAATTGGTGGAAATCGTTCTGCAGGCTAGGAAACGTTCTAGGAACATTATTCCGTTAATACTCGGTGAGACCCTTCATGGTCTTGATGAGCTGCATAAGACCGGCGCCATGACTCAAGGGAGTCCTCTTTTGTTGACTATTTGGCTCAGGGAGCATCTCAAGTTGGTAGCTGATAAGTGACTATTATATAGTCAATTATCCTAGTTTTTATATACTTTTACATAAATAAATCATCATTTTTCATTTAGTTTTTAATACTTTTTACTTACTTTTGCTATTTTATTAGATTTTACGTTTTTGGTATGTTTTATACATTTTTAGACAGGTTTTAGGGTCATTTTATATCTAAAGGATACTTGGGCTAATTGGTCCGAAAGGATGGAGGAACACCAAGCAAAATAAACACTCAAAGCTGAAAACCAGTGGGAGCGGCCGTGCAGCAAGTCTGGGAGCGGCCGTGCATCATAGGCCATGGCCGGCCAGCTTGGCCCCAAAATCCATGGAGTGGCCGAGCACCGAAGAGCCACCTGGCCGTGCCAACCTCGGAGCGGCCGTGCAGCTATATTGGGAGCGGCCGTGCAGGTCTCCAAGTCCAAATTCAAAACTGGCGCCAAAGAGGACACGGCCGTGCAAAATCCTTGACACGGCCGTGCAAGTCGTGGATCGCGGATGTAAAGGCACCTTTTGATGGCACCCAATTGAAAAGTCTCCTCCCATTTATAAATAGGACCCTTGTAATCAGTCTTAGATACGAATTATTAGAGAGAAATCACTGATATTAGAGAGATTGAAAGTACAAACACTTGTGGCAACAAATTTCGAAGGAAATTTGAAGATCAAAGTCATTGTTTTTGTCCTTGAAGTTACTTTGGAGGAAATAAAAGTGAAGCATTATTTTCAGCACTTGCCTTTTACATTCATAAGTATTTCTTACTCAATCTTTTAAATTGCTTATACTTTATAAATGGCTCGTGAGTAATCCCCCTTATTCTTGGGGTTGGAAACTCAAAAGCATACTTATTCATCATCTTAAAACATTTAGTCTTGTCTTCTTCCTTCATCTAAACAATTTCTTTATATCATTCTCTAAATGCCTTACATTTTGGAAATGTCCAATTTGTATGATTCAGTCAATTGAGAGAAGTACTTAGCGGAGAATCTCGATTGACGGAACCATATAAAGAAACTAGGTTTCATTGATCACGAGAGTAGTTCAATGGCCTAGGGATGTTCTTTGAATGGAAAGTATGTTGACTCTCGTTCTTAATGGATTCTTACTAATTATGGTCAGCTAGAGATAAGCCGGAACGCCCGTTTGTGACAGGGCGGGAATAACGTAAACGGAAATCTCAAACAGTTAGGACATAATTAGTGAAGAATACAAACGCTACTGTCTTAGCCCGAAGTAGCGTAGGCTTAACATACCATCCTTGCTTTTTATGAAAATCTTTTATCTCTAAGACAATGACGATTTGATGAATAAGATTATGTGTATGATTTCCAATCCCGAGAATGCTTCGTTTTATAAGAATTTAATCAAAATACTTTCTGTTTATGTTCTCTCTATTTTTCTAAAAACAAATTTTATCTCCCCCCAATCTTTTTATTTCTTTCTAAAGACAAAAATATTCCCTAGTAAACCATGTCTCTGTGGGATCGACCCGTACTTGCACCCGCTATATTACAATAGCCCGTGCGCTTGCGGAATTAAATAAACCGTTAGGTTAAACACCCAACAAGTTTTTGGCGCCGTTGCCGGGGACAACGGTTTACTTTTTATTTTTGTCTTTACTACATAATTTTTAGTTTTTGTTTTATTTTTACTATTTTGCTTTCTCTTCCTATAAATTGTTGCGTTTAATTTCTCTTCAAGTGTTTTTCTTAATAGTTTATGAAACGGTCTCGGACATACGTTAACAACTTTGATCCGGAACCCGAAAGAAGCTTTCACGAGAGATTAAGAAGATTTAGAGAAACTTTGAAAAAGCATATGGACGGAGAACAGCAAACACCCGCTAGGACCCTACGGGACTTTGTTAACCCAAGTACCCCGGGAACTAGATCCCCTATTGTTGTGCCAAATGCCGGAGCGGCACACTTCGAGATAAAGCCGCAATTATTGCATATGGTTATGAATAACCAATACAGCGGCACTGCCTTCGAAGACCCCCATCTACACATCCAAACATTCCTTGAATATTGTGATACCACACGTATTCAAGGTGTTACGGTAGAAGCAATCCGGATGCGCCTTTTTCCTTTCTCTCTTAAGGATAAGGCGAAACAATGGTTGAACTCGGTCCCCCAGAATTCGTTAACAACATGGGACCAAATTCAAGAAGCATTCCTTGGTCGATTTTTCCCACCAAGCAAGACTGCCCAGATACGAACAAAGATCACTAACTTCTGTCAAACAGATAGTGAGACTTTGTATGACGCATGGGAGCGGTTCAAGGAACTTCTCAGAATGTGCCCCCACCACGGGCTTGAAAAGTGGTTGATTGTTCACACCTTCTACAACGGTCTCATATTCAAAACAAGAGAGACCATTGATGCCGCTGCGGGAGGAGCATTGATGAACAAAGGAGTCGATGAGGCATACGACCTTATCGAGAACATTGCATTGAACCATTACCAATGGTCAAACGAGAGGGAGCAGCAACAAGGTACGCCCGGTAAATATAATGTTGATGCAGTTACTCTTCTCTCCTCTAAAGTTGACATGCTTTTGAAAAAGTTTGAAAATATTAATTTCAATCCCATTGCTAATGTAAATGTGTTATGCGAACTATGTGGGTTTAACTCACATAGTACGGATAACTGCGAGTTACTTGACGTTACTTCTAACGATCAAGTGAACTTCGTTAACTCTTTTGGGCAAAAAGGGGGGATGTATTCTAACACATACAATCCCGAGTGGAGGAATCACCCCAATTTTTCCTATAAGAATAACGACGTTCTTAACCCGCAACCATCTACACAACCCCCGGAATTTGCACCTAAGAATTTCAACAACAATGCAAGTACCTTCCCCCCTAAATCTAAATTGGATCTTATAATGGATTTTGTAGTGGAAAATAAAAATTCCCAAGAAAAGATCAATAATGAATTTAGGGAATGTTTTAAACTGCTTAATGCTAGGTTTGATAACTTGGCAGCGCATAATAAGATGCTAGAAACTCAACAAGCTCAACAGGCTACCCCAATGAATAGACCACAAGGGAGTCTTCCCGGTCAACCTCAAAGGCCAAATGAGCAAGTTAATGTGGTAAAAACTAGGGATGAGCAAGAAAAGATAAATGAATGCCCTAGAAATAATCATGGTCCAATCCCTCCGATGATTGAGACCAGTTTGGGGATGGAATCCCCTAAAAAAGAAGGCAAGGATTATGACGAATTCCTTGATAACCTAGATGCCATTAATGTTAACATTCCTTATTTTAGAAAAGATGAAGATATGCCTTTAGCCGTTAAACCTTTGAAAAAATTAATTTTTGAAAAAGAAAGGCTAGAAGAAAATAAGAATGTTATGCTAGCGGAGGAAGTAAGCGCTGTTTTGCAAAATAAAGACCCTCCGAAATTAAAGGATCCAGGTACATTCACCATTCCTTGTTGTGTTGGTAGAATAAACATAGATAACGCTGTCCTTGACTTAGGAGCAAGCGTTAGTATAATGCCATTATCGGTTAGCGAGAAGCTTGGTATAGGGGAACTCAAACCCACAACCATAACTCTCCAATTGGCAGACCGATCCGTTCAATACCCCGTTGGTATTATGGAAAACTTGCCTTGTCGAGTAGGGAACTTGATCATTCCTGTCGACTTTGTTATCTTGGATATGGCGGAAGACCATTATATTCCCGTCATCCTAGGAAGGCCATTTCTTGTCACTGCGGGGGCAATTATAGATGTGAAAAATGGCATATTTTCCCTAAATATAGGGAAATAAAGGGTCGAATTTAGTATGCATAGGCCAGTTCTCGAAGATCCCTATCTCGAGGCCTACACACCTAGTGAAGAAAATTGGACCCCAAATGAAGAGACCTACACCCCTAGCGAAGAAAATTGGATTCCAAGTGAAGAAGATTTAATGGGTGAGGAACCGCAATCAAAGGAAGGAATAGAAAACGATCCCATAAATGTTGAACCTTTGATTTGCAATAATGTTATAGATATTTCTGCATGTCCCAAATCTAACAATGCAGTAAAAAAGCCAAAGAGAACAATGAAGGAGGTCACTTCGAATTTTCGAAGATGCAAAGACTATAGGTCGCTTGTTCTACCCAAGAAATCGGGATGGAAGAAATGTCTACCGCAGAAGATACTCATTACCCCGGAAGGATTGCAATGGCAAGTTGTCAATGACAAAAGGCCAACCAAGTATCATGCATCTCCTACTATCGGGAAGGGGTCAAGCTAAGGACCTAAAACAAGCATCATCGGGATGGTAACCGATGGATTATTTTTGCTTTATTTTATATATAATTTTTTTTTAAGTTTTTATTATTATTGTGCTAACCTTGTTTTGTAGGTATAAAAGAAAAAAAAAATTAAAAAAAAATGGTGAAATTTGGTTCGCACGGCCGTGCAGCTCTTCTTGGAGCGGCCGTGCAGTTCATATCGAGTTGGAACGGGTTGACTCAGCAAAAGGGAGCGGCCGTGCAAATTCCTTGACACGGCCGTGCAAGGCGTCTGGGGAGTTGCGTCGATTCCAGTCAAAAGACACACCTTTCCCCTCCTCCCTCATTTACTTCATCTTCAACCCTTCTCCCTCAAAACCTCCGCCCCACCCACTTTAAAAACCCACTCCTCCACCATTTCTACTCACAACTCAACCCTCAATCCTCCTCAAATCCTCCAGTCAATCACTTCTCCACAATCAAAAGCATCCCAAAACCCTCCTAAACCCCAATTTCGAAAATTCCAAAACCCTCAACCCATTTCAACAAATTCAAGAAGGATTACTCCGAATTAAGGTGCAAGGAGGAAGCTTTTTGGTGTCTAGTGGCTGTTCATCAAAGATTACAAGCTTTTCAAGCTCAGATTCGGGTAATCTACTTTCTTCTTCCTTTAGCTAAGTTTTTTGGGTTTATTTCTGAAAATTTTCAATGGAGAGAGGGAAGGGAAAAGGAAAGGCTACTGAAAGAGGTTCGAAAAGGTCCCGAAAGGAACCATCTCCTACCCCTAATCTAAACCCAACACTCAATGATTTGGGTATTGAGTTTAGAGAGCCTTCCGAAGTGGCTAGATTCACCGCCCTTCGTCAAAAAAGGATGAGGCCAACCCAATTCCCAGATATTGATGCCCTCAAAGCCTTAGATATCTATTCAAATGTGAAAAGGTTTCACTCGGGGTTTGGTTGTGGTGGTTTTCTTGAGTTACATGCAAAGACTTATGAAAGGATCACCTTAGAATTCTTGTGCACTATGAGGAAGGAGTTTACTACGGAAATTTGTGGAGATACGGGGGAGCCATACCAATTGATACACTTATATTTTAGGCTTGGTGGAGAGGAGTTTCACCTCACCTCTTTTGACATTAACAGAATTTTAGGTTGGCCCGCCTACACAAATTATGAAGCCGATTTTCCTATAGAGTTTAGGGAGAATGTGTTTTGGGAGCAAATAACCGAAATTCCATCCTTCAAATCTAGAACCGCAAAAGCCTCATCTATTATCCATCCCGTTCTTCGGATTATGCACAGATTCTACGCATGCACTGTTTTTGCTAGGGAAGATAAGGGCACGGTAAATAAGAAGGAGTTGTTTTTGTTGTGGTGTTTGGTGAGGGCTCATAGGAGGGTGAATTTGAGCCATTTCTTGATAGAGTTGTTCAGTGATATCGTCTCTCCAACTTTCAATGGGGAGATTCACATTGGAGGTATAATCACTTTGTTTGGTCTCCATTTTCGGCGGGCAATGCCCGACAATGAGGTTGCGGTTTCGGGTTCAACAAAGTTGGATATTCCAACTTTGCGAAATATGCAAATGATCACGGATAGAGGACGTGGAGAATACAATTGGTTGGTAGGGCCGGGTAAAACGCCCTACATTGTTTTGCCTAGTCCCATCCTCCCCAAGGCTCTAACTTACCAACATCAAACATGGATATTTCCAAATTCCATGAACTATGGGGAGGGCCAATCAAGTCAAGCAAACCAAGAGGAAGAAGAAGGAGAAGAAGAAGAGCAACATCAACCCAACCATCCCCCTTTGCCGCCGGATTTTAATGACAGATTTGACCGGATCGAGCTTCAAAACAATCAAATAATGACTCGGTTCGACACTTTCAACAATGAATTTCATTATTTCCGGAATGATATACAAAATCGTGTGGGGACGATTCAAAGGCAAGTGAACACCATCTTCAACTACGGGGTCAACAATTGGGATGATTTTCCACAGCCACCTTCCTACCCGTGAACCATTTTAGTAAGTTTTTCTCTTTACCCTCCCTAGATTTGGCATTGTTCCTTGAAACATTGAGGACAATGTTCATTTCAAGTGTGGGGGGGGGGGTATATCTATCCTTTTATTTTTCGTTTTCTAGTTTTAAAATTTTACTTGATTTCTAGGTTAGATTTAATCGCTTTCTAGTGTAATTTTTTTCCTTTTAACTTAGTTGCATTTTTCTTTTTATGCATGTATAATAGTATATAAAAAAAAATCCCTATGATGATCAAAAATCATTATCATTATGCTTGCCATTTGCCCTAGTATAAATGCCTATTTATCTTTCCTCTCATATTTTCTATACACTTAGAAATCTATAAAAGGAAAAATATAGGGATATTTTTAGGAAATAATTAAAAGCCTCATAAGTTAGTATAGCACAATATAGAGTCTCATCAAGGAAAATGCATTTGATTAGAAGGAATTCTTTTTATGCTTGGTCATCTATGCAAATATTGAAAATATTTCTTTAAAATTGTACATTTTTTATCTTTATTAGATATTTATTCCCTTTTTAGAAGCACCTTTTTGTTTGCATCCCTTGAATCACACCCTTTCATCAAAAATTCCATCCTTCCATTTTTCAAATCAAATCAAAGTAAAACACTTTTATCTTATTTCTAAAAAGAGTGACATTTGTCACCAATCCTTAAAAGCAAAAAGAAACCTATTACCTCCTAAGTAACTCGGGGCACGGCGTTCGCTGCGACGATGCTTCCTTGCCAAACGGGAGTAATATCCATAAGTATTCTTGATCTAAGTATTAGGAACATGGGGTTCGCGACCACAATGTCTCCTACTTGAAAGGATCAAAAATAACTTAGGTCTTTTGCAAAAATATAACACGTGCAAAAATAAGATAAATTTGTTTGACTTTGATGAGATTTTTCCACTATCATCATCCATTTTTCACCCTTGTGATTCAAGAATGTAATACAATTCTTCGGAACTTCTAATTTGTGAATAAATGTTTATACCTTCTCTTGTACATTTTAAAGAAATAAATTCATCTTTTTTGAAAAATCACTCTAAAAAAGTGACAGCTTTTTCTACCAAGAAATAAATTTAAGATTTTTTTCCTTCTAGCATGCTTTACTTGGTCAAAATTCTATATATGCTATATTAGGTTATTGTCTTGCATTTTATCTCTTTAAAAATATCCCTAAAATACTTCTTCCTATATAAATTTTTAAAGGTATTCAAAATATGATTAGAAAGATGAAGGCATTATCTAAAAAAGGCATTTAAGGGCTTGCTACTTTATTTCTGAGGGATCAATCTTGCTTTTTCTCCCTCTCCGTATTTTCACTCTAAGTTTGCTTGGGGACAAGCAAAAGCTTAAGTGTGGGGGAGTTTGATAAGTGACTATTATATAGTCAATTATCCTAGTTTTTATATACTTTTACATAAATAAATCATCATTTTTCATTTAGTTTTTAATACTTTTTACTTACTTTTGCTATTTTATTAGATTTTACGTTTTTGGTATGTTTTATACATTTTTAGACAGGTTTTAGGGTCATTTTATATCTAAAGGATACTTGGGCTAATTGGTCCGAAAGGATGGAGGAACACCAAGCAAAATAAACACTCAAAGCTGAAAACCAGTGGGAGCGGCCGTGCAGCAAGTCTGGGAGCGGCCGTGCATCATAGGCCATGGCCGGCCAGCTTGGCCCCAAAATCCATGGAGTGGCCGAGCACTGAAGAACCCTGGCCGTGCCAACCTCGGAGCGGCCATGCAGCTATATTGGGAGCGGCCGTGCAGGTCTCCAAGTTCAAATTCAAAACTGGCGCCAAAGAGGACACGACCGTGCAAAATCCTTGACACGGCCGTGCAAGTCGTGACTGCAGATGTAAAGGCACCTTTTGATGGCACCCAATTGAAAAGTCTCCTCCCATTTATAAATAGGACCCTTGTAATCAGTCTTAGATACGAATTATTAGAGAGAAATCACTGATATTAGAGAGATTGAAAGTACAAACACTTGTGGCAACAAATTTCGAAGGAAATTTGAAGATCAAAGTCATTGTTTTTGTCCTTGAAGTTACTTTGGAGGAAATAAAAGTGAAGCATTATTTTCAGCACTTGCCTTCTACATTCATAAGTATTTCTTACTCAATCTTTTAAATTGCTTATACTTTATAAATGGCTCGTGAGTAATCCCCCTTATTCTTGGGGTTGGAAACTCAAAAGCATACTTATTCATCATCTTAAAACATTTAGTCTTGTCTTCTTCCTTCATCTAAACAATTTCTTTATATCATTCTCTAAATGCCTTACATTTTGGAAATGTCCAATTTGTATGATTCAGTCAATTGAGAGAAGTACCTAGCGGAGAATCTCGATTGACGGAACTATATAAAGAAACTAGGTTTCATTGATCACGAGAGTAGTTCAATGGCCTAGGGATGTTCTTTGAATGGAAAGTATGTTGACTCTCGTTCTTAATGGATTCTTACTAATTATGGTCAGCTAGAGATAAGCCGGAACGCCCGTTTGTGACAGGGCGGGAATAACGTAAACGGAAATCTCAAACAGTTAGGACATAATTAGTGAAGAATACAAACGCTACTGTCTTAGCCCGAAGTAGCGTAGGCTTAACATACCATCCTTGCTTTTTATGAAAACTTTTTATCTCTAAGACAATGACGATTTGATGAATAAGATTATGTGTATGATTTCCAATCCCGAGAATGCTTCGTTTTATAAGAATTTAATCAAAATACTTTCTGTTTATGTTCTCTCTATTTTTCTAAAAACAAATTTTATCTCCCCCCAATCTTTTTATTTCTTTCTAAAGATAAAAATATTCCCTAGTAAACCCTGTTGTAAGTGCTCCAATTTGAGCTTGTTAGAATTTTCGTTAGAAAATTAACGAAAGTTATAACATTACTAACAATTCCTAACATTCCTAACATTTCTAACAAAGCAAGGGCAAAGTGGGCATTGTTATTTAAGGATAAACCAAGGAAAGGAATCAAAAAAGCAAAAGAAATAAGAAAAACCAAAAATAGAAATGGCTGAAACAAAAACTGGCTGTTTAATTTGAATTTTCAAAAGATTATTCCTTGTGTCCAAAGCCTGAAGCAGCATTTAATGAACAGTGCACGCTGTCAACCCTATCCGCGCGGATGACTTTGCATTTTTCAGAGGGCTATAAATTGAGCCCTCCAGTCTCAAAAATAAGAGAGAAGAATACATTTCCTCAACTGCACTTTGGCGAAAATAGGGAGAAAACAGTGAGAATTCCATAGAATTGTCACCTGTTTCTCCACTATTCAACCAAAATCACACTCACTCAAACACTCTCATATTCAAGCCTTAAACACTCTTACATTCAAGCCTTTAAAAACTCCAAAACACAAAGAAGATAGGTATAACCTCCCTCTTCTTACCCTAAATCTCTCATCCATGCATGTATTTTCAAGCTACAAAATGTAGTTCATTCATCTTCTTGCCTTAGATCCAAGAAGATCACCATGGAAGTTCATCTCCATGGATGATCTTCTACAAGGATCAACATTATTTTCAAAGTGTTCTTACTTTCTTGCAAAGAAAACACAATTTCAAAACCCTAAAAATCATTTTCATACATCAAATCTCATTTTCAAAGGATAAAATTCCCCTTCCCAAGCAAATGAAGTGCTTAGTCCTAATGTACCCCAAGGATGGTTTGATATAGTTGATTCACCACTAAAATGTCAAGTGATCACTTATCAAAACCTAGGGAAATGGGGACAAGCATGGATGCCAAACCCCCTTTAAAATCATGTTTTTCTTTCTTGAGAAGTTGCTGTCCAGTAGCAATTTTCTAAGACCCCAGTCCATGGTCTAATTTTTTGGACATAGATAAACTTGGAATTTGGTGTTGACTAAAAAACACTTTTTGTAGCCAATATCCAGAAATTTCCATAAATATTTTTACTTTATTTTTTTCGTGAGTAAAACTCCATTTTCCAAATTTTCTTTTGAAGGTCAGATCACCAGTTTCTGGGAGTCCAGATCTCATATCTGAGATTTCCAGAAGGTTTTGAGTCCTCAAATCTTCTCCAAAATGGAAAATTCTTTCACATAAATCTTATTTGAGGTGTCTGGAACAAATTTCATTCTCTGAGTTTTCTCATATTATGAAGTTTTACAGCCCTTAAATCCATTTCAAAATCAAGTGTCCACTGCCTTTTTCATTCTGGCAGAAGTGTTCTTCAACTTCCAAAAATCTTTTGAGTACCAAAACTCTACCTAAAAATCACACCAAAAATCATGGGATCTGTCCAAAGTCTAATAAAGAATTCCCAATTTTTACTTTTCTGAGTTTCAACTTATTTTGGCCAAAACACACACACACACACACACAAATGATTTTTAGCTTGGAAGACTCGTTTTGCGAGGCATTCCGGGTGCACACTAACGTCCTTCCCGGCATGTAACGTGACCTCCGAACCCAAATCTCTGATCTCGGGCATTTTTCAAAGTTTTGGCCCTTAAAACAAAAATGGCGTTGCGACTCCGGTCTTTTTTCGATTGGTTTGGTTTTTCAAAGAAACGAAAAAATTTCAAAAGTTAAACCTTTTTCGGAAAATAAAATTTTGGCGGGTGCACATCATCATGTTGTGAAATTGGTGCTCCCCCGTTGCAATCAAAACAAAGAAATCAACACACCCACACGTACAAGAAAGAAACAATCACACACAAGAACACAAGAGTTGTTTACCCGGTTCATTCACCAACTCGTGAACTACGTCCGGGGGCAATTGCCAAGCCAATATGTTATTAGTCTCTCTAATATGTTGCTACAATGTGTTCTAGGCCGAAATTATGCTTATATAGTTATACAAGGAACCCTAAATCTAATTTAAGAAGAGTTCTAATCAAAATAGGAAACTGAATAAAAAACTGCTGCTGAAGATCCTGGGCGGCGCGGCCGCCCTCAAGGCCAGCGCGGCCGCCCTCAACAGCCGAAGCTTATACACCCTCGTTGAACCTCCAGCGCGGTCGCCCTCCACCACGAGCGCGGCCGCTCTCAATGACAGAAGATACCGACGAGTTTTTCCTCCTTCGATCTCACCACCTCCTCCGACTTAGGCTTCTCCTCTTCCTTGTAGTTTAGGATCCAATCCCAACAATCTCCCACCGGAGACTAAACCAACAAACATAATATCACCCATTAACTCCCACCACAGAGTAAAGACCTTCGAACACATTCCCCCTCTTCCATATTGGCTTGACACTACCGCACCTCTCCTCAAGTACTAAGGCGAGTTGAAACCAAGCGACGTTTCAACCTCTCCGTGTTAGATCGTTCTTGCCTCCCCAAATCAGCTTCTACCTTGATTTCTCCCCGCAAGTCTAACTTCGCCTTCTCCCTCCAGACCCACCTTCCTCGCAATGCCTCCCCTTGAAACTTGGACACACCTTGTTTCTTGCATCGACTATTCTTGGTCTGAAACCGCTCTCTGTTAGGGCCCTTGGACATCCACACCACGTTGATCAACTTTGTGTCCTCCCCAACATACCGTTTCTTGATGTCTCCCCCTTTTACACCAACAGGCCGGTTCTTAAGCCTCTTGCTCCCACCGGAACGAATGTCGACATTGTAGGTAGAATACAACATCTTCCCCTTAACCCCATGAGCCAACACCTTAGCCCCTTTTGTGACTTCCCAAGACCCACCAATGAAAGAAACACCGTATCCTTCACTATCAAGTTGTCCCACAGAAATCACCCTCCTCCTCAAATCCGGAACATGCATCACGTCGTGTAGTTGTAAAACAGCCCCATTAGGTGTCTTCATCATTACATCCCCCTTACCTTTGATCTTCAATGGTTGACCATCACCAAGATAGAGAACCCCAAAATCTCCGGTTTTGTAATGCCTCATTGATTCTGCATCCCCACTAGCATGACAAGAAGCTCCAGAATCCAACACCCAATCTTCACTCGACTGCTCCTCCCCTAGGATTAATACATCACCACCATCATCCACTACGTGCGCACCACCACCTTTTCCCGGACAGTCATAACTGATGTGCCCCAATTCACCACAATTGTAGCACTTGACCTTTTTCCCCTTAGGTCCACCCCTTTTTCTCTCCACCCTAAGTGCAGCCCCATCTACGGACGATTCTCCCCTTTTCTCCTTCCTTCGCAACTCCTCTTGCAGGACGAGATCTCTAACCTCCGTATACACCAATGCCGTTTTCGACGTACTAATCGTTGTGACAGTAACCTCCCAACTATCAGGCAATGATTTTAGAAGAAAACAAGCTAGCACTTCATCGGAGAAAGTAATATCAACACTTTTCAATTGGTCCACCATACTGTGATGTACCCGATTTTTTTTGTGAAAATCAAAACGGAGTCGCCACGCCATTTTAATTTTGAGGGCCAAAACTTTGAAAAAAGCCCGAGATCAGAGATTTAGGTTCGGAGGTCACGTTACGTGCCGGGAAGGACGTTAGTGTGCACCCGGAACGCCTCGTAAAAACGAGTCTTCCAAACATTCAAAATCCTTTGTTGTGTGTGTGTGTATGTGTTTTGGCCAAAATAAGTTGAAACTGAGGTAAGTAAAAATTGGGAACTCTTTTTAAGGCTTTAAACTGATCCCATGATTTTTTGGATGATTTTTGGGTTGAGATTTGGAACTCAAAAGATTTTTGGAAGTTGAAAACCATTTCTGCCAGAATGAAAAAGGCAGTTGACCCCTGACTTTGAAATGGACTTTAGGGCTTGAAAACTCCAGAATCTGGGAAAAGTCCGGGAATGAAAAATGTTCAAAACACCTTAAAAAAGGTTTCTGTAAAAGAACTTTTAATTTTGGAGATGATTTGAGGGGTTAAAACCTTCTGGAAATCTCAGATCTGAAATCTGGATTTCCAGAGACTGATGAACTGACCTTTAAAAGAAAATTTGAAAAATGGAGTTTTACTCACGCAAAAAATAAAATAAAAATATGTCTGGAAAGATCTGGATGTTGGCTACAAAAAGTATTTTGTAGTCAACACCCCATTCCAAGTTTTACTGGGTCCAAAAATAGGGAAATGGACTGAGTTCTCAGAACAATGCTACTGGACAGCAAGATGTTCTTGAGGGAAAATGTGATTTTTGGGGGTTTGCATCTATGTTCACCCCATTTTCATCCCTAGACTTGATTCCACTACCTTGTGTCAAGTGGTTATCATATTCAAGTCATCCTTGGGGAATTTATGGGGTTTAAACATATCCTTTGCAAAGGGAAAGGGGATCTTTGTAAAGATGAAATTAAAGAGAAAACCAACTAGAGATTTAGAATATGGACCATTTGAGATGGTCATTCATGAAGATGAACTTCAAGATGACCATCTTAGGTCAAGACTTAAGTTAAACTAGACATAAAGTAGATCAAAGTAGGAAGAACAAGATGAACAAGAATTTAAAAGGGAGTTTTAGGGTTTCAAGAAGGAGGGCTTTACCAATGGTGACACCCTATCTTCCTAGGCTTGGAATTTGACTTGAGGAGTATCAAGATTTGGTGTTTGGCTTGAGGAGTATCAAGGTTTGGTGTTTGTATTTGTGTTTGGAGTGAGATTGGGAAAGATTCAAGAGAAAATAGTGGCAATCTAGAGATTCCCACCTGTTTTCTCTCTATATTTCGCCGTAACTTCGTTCTTGTGATCAAAATGTGTTGTGTAAACCGAGAGAGGAGGGTTCAATTTATAAGCCTCTGGAAAATGCAATCATATCCGCGCGGAGGTGTACGTCGGCGTGCCATTTGTTCATTAATTACGGCTTCGGGCTTTGGACACAAGGAATATTTTTTCAAAAAAAAAAATCAAATTAACAGCCAGTTTTTGTTCCAACAGTTTCTATTTTTGGTTTTTGACTATTTCTTTTGCTTTTTGATTCCTTTCTTGGTTTATCTTTTTGGCAATCCCTAATCTACCCTTACTTGGTGAGAAATGTTAGGAATGTTAGGAATTGTTAGAAATGTTATAACTTTCGTTAATTTTCTAACAAAAATACTAACAAGCTCAAATTGGAGCACTTACGGTAGCCCCTCGACGGTGCTTTCGAAGGAAGCGGGGTCGTCGATAAGAGTAAGGCTCCATATTTGATAGGATGATCAAGTGATCGAGTGGCTGAACCTATTCAATAGGCTACCTACGTATCCCGAATGGGAATCAAGCCGGTCGTAGTTCGGGTCTTTGACACTGGGAATGATTGTTTTTAAGGTATCAACCTGGAGATGATGGCGTTTTAGGCGCCTCGGACCTTGAAGATGATGGCGTTTTAGGTGCCTCGAACCTTGAAGATGGCGTTTTAGGTGCCTCGAACCTTAATGGTGGGGATAGATGGTCCTCTGGTGGACTTTGCTTGAAAGGATCGGTCTTACGTGCCGCTGCTTAGAAGGAAAGGATGACCATTTTGGTCGAGTGGCTGGACCTAATGATAGGCTACCTACGTATCCCGAGTGGGAATCAAGCCGGCCGTAGTTCGAAATTTACTCGAGATTTCGTTGGCTTCGCTGGGGAAAATCAGACGTATTCGTTGGGGAAATCGGTCTTACGTTTTACTGCCGGGGATGATTTTGATGAAAGATACAGGATTCCGTTATCTTTCTCGGGGAGATCGGTCTTACGTTTTACTGCCGGGGCTGAGATTTTGATGAAAGATACGGGATCTCGTTATCTTTCTCGGGGCACTCGGTCTTACGTTTAACGGCCGGGCAAGGTTTTTGATGAAAGATACGGGATCTCGTTATCTTTCTCGGGGCACTCGGTCTTACGTTTGACTGCCGGGAAGGATTTCTTTTGAGAGGGTATGAACCTAAATGGGAACTTAGTTCAGGAGTATGAACCTAAGTTGAGGTTCGGTTCAGGAGTATGAACCTAAATGGGGACTTAGTTCAGGAGTATGAACCTAAGTTGAGGTTCGGTTCAGGAGTATGAACCTAAATGGGAATTTAGTCCAGGAGTATGAACCTAAGTTGAGGTTCGGTTCAGGAATATGAACCTAAATGGGAATTTAGTTCAGGAGTATGAACCTAAATGGGAACTTAGTTCAGGAGTATGAACCTAAGTTGAGGTTCGGTTCAGGAATATGAACTTAAATGGGAATTTAGTTCAGGAGTATGAACCTAAATGGGAACTTAGTTCAGGAGTATGAACCTAAGTTGAGGTTCGGTTCAGGAGTGTGAACCTAAATGGGAATTTAGTTCAGGAGTATGAACCTAAGTCGGGGTTCGGTTCAGGAGTATGAACCTAAAATGGGGACTTAGTTCAGGAGTATGAACCTAAGTTGGGGTTTTGTATCTGAGGGAGGCTATTTGAAGGAGTTCTCGCTGGGGAAGACTCGGGCTTACGAGAACTATTGGGAAGAAGGGTGACCAATGTTGGTCAAGTGGATGGACCTATGGTAGGCTACATAGTTCGTCACCCAAGGATTGACTGTATCTGGGAGTCACCCGAGGATTGACTATATTTGGGAGTCACCCGAGAGATTGACTATTTTAGGGAAGTCGCCCTATGATCTGACTATTTTTGGGAAGTCGCCCTGTGGTTTGACTATTTTTGGGAAGTCGCCCTATGGTTTGACTGTTTTGGGGAAGTCGCCCTATGATCTGACTATTTTTGGGAAGTCGCCCTATGGTTTGACTATTTTTTGGGAAGTCGCCCTATGGTTTGACTGTTTTGGGGAAGTCGCCCTATGGTTTGACTGTTTTGGGGAAGTCGTCCTATGGTTTGACTATTTTTGGGAAGTCACCCTATGATCTGACTATTTTTGGGAAGTCGCCCTATGGTTTGACTGTTTTGGGGAAGTCACCCTATGATCTGACTATTTTTGGGGAAGTCGCCCTATGGTTTGACTGTTTTGGGGAAGTCGCCCTATGATCTGACTATTTTTGGGGGGTCGCCCTGTAGTTTGACTATTTTTGGGAAGTCGCCCTATGGTTTGACTATTTTTGGGAAGTCGCCCTATGGTTTGACTGTTTTGGGGAAGTCGCCCTATGATCTGACTATTTTTGGGAAGTCGCCCTATGGTTTGACTATTTTTGGGAAGTCGCCCTGTGGTTTGACTATTTTTGGGAAGTCGCCCTATGGTTTGACTGTTTTGGGGAAGTCGCCCTATGATCTGACTATTTTTGGGAAGTCGCCCTGTGGTTTGACTATTTTTGGGAAGTCGCCCTATGGTTTGACTGTTTTGGGGAAGTCGCCCTATGATCTGATGATAATGTTCTTTTAGAAAAGTAGTTGACTAAGATATGCTTTCATACCTGTGCTGTGCTTACCTGTAGTTGCCGGAAGGACTGAGGCTACGGCTGATGTTGATGAAGAGTTGTTAAGTTGCTGTTCGTGGGACGGTTTCTGCTGACGATTTGCTGTCTTTGGAAGCATTTTGTCCTGAAGGAGGAGTTTGGTTGAGTCTGCATCTTGCTGGTGATCGTCAACCTTGTAGAGGTGGTTGAGCTTGTATTCACATTGGGACTTCTTGGTTTTGAGAACTTGGTGTCTCTGACCGCATTGTATTGGAGAACTTGGCGTCTCTGACCGATTTGTATGTGAGAACTTGGCGTCTCTGACCGACTGGCATTTGATTTGCATTTGAGAACTTGGCGTCCCTGACCGAACTGTATTTGAGAACTTGGCGTCTCTGACCGAATTGTATTTGAGAACTTGGCGTCTCTGACCAACTGGCATTTGATTTGCATTTGAGAACTTGGCGTCCCTGACCGACTGGCATTTGATTTGCATTTGAGAACTTGGCGTCCCTGACCGAACTGTATTTGAGAACTTGGCATCTCTGATCGAATTGTATTTGAGAACTTGGCGTCTCTGACCAACTGGCATTTGATTTGCATTTGAGAACTTGGCGTCCCTGACCGACTGGCATTTGATTTGCATTTGAGAACTTGGCGTCCCTGACCGACTTGTATTCGAGAACTTGGCGTCTCTGACCGAATTGTAGACACTGGAGGTGGTCTTCATTGGGGGCTGTTTTCATCCATTTGTGGACATTGGAGGTCGTCTTTAGCAAGTTGCAGACGCCGGAGCTTGTCTTTGCCAAACTGTAGATGTTGGAGGGCGTCTTCATTCATTGGAGGTCGTCTTTGGTGAAGATTATCCTTGCCGAAAAAGGGGGATTTGATTTCACGTTTGAATTCCTGCATTTGTTAGTGAAGAGGAAGATGCATATATGGCATTCATGATGACAGATGCATGCATGGAACCAAAAATGATTATGGGATGATGCATTTACTTGCTTTCGAAGATGCACTTAGCCTAAGCTTCTGGCAGGAAAATTATGATTTATGATCTTCGATGATTTAGGATTATTCCTATTGACTCAAATTTTGTGCATGCTACATGAGCCCTTGGGAGATTTTTAGTGGGGATGCATGGGTTTGGAGACTGCTTGGAATGCATTTTGATCAAGTGGGGGATGAGAACCCTTGATCGCGATTTAAACAAATGTTGTTGGTGAGGTTTTGTCGGCAATATCACATGGACCTCAATCTTGATGAGATTGGATTCGGATCCCGGGTCTTGATTGAAACTTTCCCTCTCATTCTTGGTCATTTCAAGATGATCTTTGACAGACTTTAGGGCCAACGTTGATACGAGCGAAGCTTCTTTCATTTGGATGAGCTGTGACCTTGGCCGAAACCTTGTCCGGAGGATGATTTGATGGAATTGCTAATGCCGGGAGAAACCCTGATCTTGAATTCCGATGCTACGGGAAGCTGCCGTGTACCAAGTTCGAAGCCGAAATTCTTTCTTGCGACTTGATAAAATTCGGGTCCAAAAGACCATCTTGACAAAGCCCCTGATCCTGAGTAGGCAAAGTCCAGATTTTGAAGAAGCGATTTGGCGAGTCTATCTCGTGGTGAAGAACCCAACGTGGACCCAAAGATGACTATATAAGCCCCAGCTTGAAGAGCTGCTACAGGAGAACCTGGGAGAACCGCTTAGCAAGCCCCAGCGTGAAGAAATTCAGAGTAGTCTTACAGAGGGGGAACCCATCTTTTTAGACCTTAGTCAACCAGTTACTGGACAAGACTCCGAAATGTTTACGTGCAGGGGCATATCTTTTGAAAGATGGGAGTGTCTCCCGAATTTGTGTATGACACTCTCGCTTTTGGTTTGACTCTTTTGAGAGAGTATAAGCATCACAAGGTGTGGAGAAGTGTATGGAAGCCCCTGCTGACAGAAAGACAGTGTTTGGCTCTATTTCCCTATGATGGAGAGAGAGAGAAGACTTGTCGAGACACTTGAAAACTTGTTTTATTCGTGATGATCACAAGGCTGCTTAAAACCCTTTGTTAATGTTCGGGTTATTCAACTCCTAAAGCTGATATAAACAAATATTTTGATTAATCACAAGGAGAAAACCAACTGATATCGAGGATCAAGCTCGGAAAGTGTATAGGGACGATCCTTGATGAGACCGGATTTTTTTTTTGAGATTTGTTTGTGATTTCGACCGGACCATTTCTGGTTGCCTACGTTCCCTCCATTATGAAGAGCTCAGTCGCCGTAGTTCGGGCCTAGCCCGAATGAAAAGAGAATGGATGTTGAAATTCGAGGGTCTGAGGACCTTTGGGGATTTTGAGGATTTGGAGGATTGAATAACATATCCCCTTAGAGTGTCCATGAAAGACACGGATGCGAAGCCCCAGTGGGACATCCACGGCAAGTGTTTGTGAGGAGAAATGAAATATGCTCACATGAAGGGAAGGGTTGAATTTGCACAATCTTTGATTGGTAATTTTGAACCAAAATGGGTTAGATTCCAATTTAAGCAAGCAATGAAGCATTAATTTGATCCCGACATCGAGGATATTAGAATGAGATCGCTATCCGGTAGGGACCGTAGTTGGTTTTCCGGGCTTCGATCGGCTATCGGGTGATTTGGGAGATTATGACCTCTTGAGATGAGAGGTCGGCTAGGCCTTTATCGACCGAACCTCTAAAGATGAGAGGTTGGCTCGCGGGGATGTGTTTGGGAAATCTATGGCGAGGAAGATTGATTGCCTCCAAGAATGAGAGGTCGATTTTGACTTGGCCAAGGGCAAGGGTAATGGTGATGGGAGTATCCTCTAAAATTGAGAGGATGGCTTGGGATTGGTTTAAGGTAATGATAAGAGGAAGTCCGAGCGACTGACAACTTTTTGCGATCTTGCGAGAATTCAGGCTCCTTTTTAATCATTGGAGAGCTTCTTGAGATGCCGGGGGACTTTTGAGTTCTTCTTCTTTTTTTTTTTTTTGGAAGGCTTCCTAAGGAGCTTGGAATTATATCCGAGATTGTGAGGATTTTAAAATCCTTCTTTTTTTTTTTTTGTTTCTTTTTTGTTTTTTTTGTTTTTTTTTTTTTTTTTTTTTTTTTTTGTTTTTTTTTTGTTTTTTTGTTTTTTTTTTTTGTTTTTTTTTTTTTGACTTGGAAAGCTTCCCGAGGAGTTGAGGATTATCTTTGTCCTTCCTTCATGGCTTGAGATAATTTGCGCATCGCCGATTCTCAAGCTAACTTCTCGGGCTCGCTTGGACTTTCTCTCGCGTATGGAGCAAAAATGATGGCTAAACCGGGTTTCAAAACACGCCGATCTTGAAATGAGAGGGTAGTGTTTAGTAAGGGTGAGGTAATGGCTTTCCTATGGGTGAAAGGTTTCAACCGCAATCCCTACTGGATGACCTAAACGAGATTAAGTCTTCATTGCTTGCTTAAGCTTTATATGAGAAAAGATCCATGCAAATTCATCGAGCAACGAGATGATGATGATGAAAGGGATGTGAGCATATGAGATGCAAGATGGGGAGTTGGTAAGCCCCAATTTGGGGAAGGATATCAATTGATTTTCTCACTCCGATTAGTTTAAATATTAATCATTTTCGAAGAATTAGTGGTTGAGCAGCACAAGTGATCATTTTGGATAAAACCATTTCAATTAAGTGTAACGTGGGTGCGCAAGTGATGTCTCGAGTCTAGCAAGAAAAGAAAAAAGACTTATATTAAAAATTAGACACTTAACCACTATGTCCAAAATGGACTACAACGACAAATGTCCAGGAAGGACTTAGGTGAAAGAAAAGTACTAGAACCTACGAAGGTTGACTCAAAAGACTATTTTAAAGATAGGTAGCCCCCAATCTAGCCGCTCTTTGCTGTTGAACCATGCATCTATTCTTCGACGCTGGAGACGGGAGCTATTGCAGACCTTTCCATCAGGATTTCCTTGGCAATCTCTTTCTTAATCCAACCACTTTCATCGCCTACGATGGCTGACTCACCGACCTCACAAAGGGGCGAGTCAAATTCCATTATGCCCACAAGTCTTGGATCACCAAACTCGACCATGTTGACACTCATGTTGTTAGGGAGCGGGTTATTGATGGTATTAGGCCCTTCAGGCATCTCTAACCTCCCTTGCTCAATCAACCCTTGGATGGCTTTTTTCAGGGGGACGCAATCATCCGCCAGGTGCCCATGGTACTGATGAAAGGCACAATGCTTGGAGGTATCCAAAGGAGCGTTGGGGTTTCTAGGCTGATAATTTTCCAAAGGCCGGAGCAAACCTTCTCTCACCAAACCTCTGAAGATATCACTCAAAGGCATCCCAAAGTTTCTCAAGTCTTGGAGCCGAGATCTGGATGCATCAGGCTTCTTGGGAATAAAGGAAGTGGCATTGTTACAGTCCTGTCCCGCGTAGCCGATCGCCTCTTTGCCTTTAGCGAAAGTGAGAGTAGTTTTGGAGGGAGGAGCCCGATATCCGTAGGCGTGCAGCAATGGCCGCTGATTGTAAGCCTTTTCAAACTTAGCCCCTAATTAACCATTGCACGCAAGTCGGCCGTAGGGGAAGTGGCCGAGGGAAGCTCTCAAATGCGGCTTCAAGCATGACCGAAAGATGTCTAACTCGCTCCTCGTCGAGGGAGGAATGGCCATTTCACCGAGCTTTAAGTTCCATCTCTTATAGAAATCCCCAATATTCTCATTAGTGGCGCCGCATCGTTGTTTGCGGTGTCAACTCGTTTGTCTCCCACTCCAAGTTGGCTTTGTACTTATCTCGTGAAAGTACCGGTAATCTGTTCCCAAGTAGCCCTATCTTCAGCCGCAATCGGAAAAACCATTTCAAAGCCCCCGACTTCAAGGATAGACTGAAATAGTCAGCCAGCTGCTGATTGGTACATCCTTTGGCTTTCATCGCCAAGGTATATGTGTCCAAGTGGGTTTTAGGGCATGCACTCCCGTCAAACAATTCCAGAGTGGGCATCACAAACTTGTGAGGCAGGGGGACAATCGAGTCGGGATCTGTAGGCCGAAGAGCAATGTTCTTTTTGGCGGTCAATTCAGAATCGTGCTTTCATTTCCTTGTGTTGCTCCATAAACCAAGCCAATTGGGGATCCAAAGGTGGAGCCATAGCGTTCAAACCAAATGATCGAGTCAAGAGAGGAGTTACCACCGGCGGCACACCGGTGGAAGGGATACCATATTCCGGGGCATAGGTGAAAACCTCGTCCTTCGCCCAAATTACCCCGGGAGTGTAGGTAGGAGCTTGGGCAAAAGGATAAAACCCAGCGGCTTGCTGTTGGCTTTCCCATCGCAGGGAAGGCGAGAGGCAAGACTGAGGTAGCCGGATAGCTCGGATTTCCGGAGTGAGGCCCATAAGTAGGCTTGAGTGTGGGCCGCCGTCCCCGGATTGTTGAATTGCATGGTCAGTGGCGAAGGTGTGTAACCGGGGGATACTGCGGTCCCGGTGATTCGGATGACACCGGGATGGAGGCTTGATAACCCATAGAAGTCCGGGAGTGAGAAATGGATTTGTGAGAGTCATGTGAGGAGCAACTCGAGCTAGTACCATTCCGAGGTGGGACTCCCGATTGTTGCCCCGAACCAAACCGGTGGTATCCCAAACTGCTGCCGTGAAGGTCCTGATTGATTGGTCCCGAACCGAGGTGGGATCCCCATTTGCCGTGGCATTCCTGGGTAGCCCCAAGCATGAGAAGATATTCCGCATCGATTTTGTCTCCACCGAAGGACCGGGAATTGGCTCGTCTCGTCGGGCCGCAGGGATCCAGTGGGTCTCGCATTTGGGAGCCGGGCCGACCCAGGCCGAGAAGCATGGATTCCCGGTGGTAGTACCGTGGGAGGCCGGTGGTGGCATCCTGGAGTAGTCGGGCTGACCAAGAGTGGGGTTGAGGTCTTCCTCTTCTTCCACGGTGAAGGTGCCATCTGGTTGAGGCCGGCGGCCAGACCATGGCTCTTAATAGCCTCGATAAGGCTATTCAACCGTGCTTCCCGTCGTACTCTCATCCGTTCGCTAACCGATTCCATTGCTGTTACGTCCGAGGAGTCCCGGGAGGCGGAGTGACGTTGTCCCCATCGTTACCACCGATGCGTACATTACGAAACCCGGAGTTGAAACAAACGGCGAAGCCGATGAGGCACTTGACTCTTCCAACCTCGATTAAACGGTGACCCGGTGCCCGAAACCAAGCTTTACGCGGAGGCTGCGGGGAAAGACACGAGGGTTCGGATGGCGGGAATTGAAGGAGGGTAGGTGTTTGGGCTCTTAGGCTCATGCAACATGCGATTATTTGTTCATGTTTACTTAAAACACGTTTTATTAACCTAATCGGTTGGAAAATATTGCTCTTCTTTTTTTTTTTCGAACTACTCGATTCTCGGATCGGTGGGCCCCGTCACTACGTCTATAAGCCCCTCGTATTCCACCTCGTATTTCGACCTCCCAAGGTGGACAGCCCCGGCGAGGGTCCTATAGGGCAAGCGGGTCCCACCGACCGAAAGAAAACGATCCTAAAAGTCGGCGGGTAATCGAGTCTTAACGAGCATTCGATGTAAATTACGGACAAAGCCGACGTCAAAAGTCAAGATCATGTCCGAGGGCTCGACGAAAAGTCGGCATGATTTGACCGATAAGCGTCCACAATTGATCTTGACTTGTCGTCGCTAAGCCGTAATTAGGCATGGAATATTCATTAATCCTTGATGACTCGGTGTCAATGCATGGGAGTCGTGTATAATTTGTGCCGGCCGAGCCGAAGTCAAGGCGCCGGTCAATATCTTGGTCAAAGTCTGCGGCGGAAAACCGGCAGAACTTCGACTGATTAGGGTCCCCGAAAGATATTGAGTCGGTATGCTGACAAAGGCTTGAAAGGAAAGGTCTATACACGTACAGGCATGACACGGACTGCACTAAAAACCAACCGGGTCTCGGACAAAGTGTGTCACGGACAAGTGCATGGTCGACACGAGGCTCCATGGGATGTTTGGGTAGTCCTGTGCTCATCCGAGAGGCGTAATAAGACCAAACGGACCGCGACAAGGATTTCCCCGGGTTAAGGACGTAGTGTGCAGTGTACGGTCACGTGCGCGTAGTGTGCAAGCAGTCTATATTCTTTTTCTGAGTAAAATAGGAATTTTTTTTTATGTGTCTTAAAAAGGCATGATGCATGATTTTTTTTTGAATTTTTTTTTTTGAAAATTTTTTTTTGAAAATTTTATGAACACATAAGCACATAAGCACAAAAATTCCGACAGTTAGGGACATTATTCCGACAAACAAAATTTTGACTTTTCCGAGGCGGCCAAAAACAAACACGAAAACTGTGCAAAAATCAACACACACACAACAAAGATTTCAAATGTCGGGACGGAAGCTTGACCCTCAAAAGTTTTTCTTTTTTTTTTTTGAAAAGATAAAACTTGTTTTTCCCCAGCGGAGTCGCCACTGTGATGTACCCGATTTTTTTTGTGAAAATCAAAACGGAGTCGCCACGCCATTTTAATTTTGAGGGCCAAAACTTTGAAAAAAGCCCGAGATCAGAGATTTAGGTTCGGAGGTCACGTTACGTGCCGGGAAGGACGTTAGTGTGCACCCGGAACGCCTCGTAAAAACGAGTCTTCCAAACATTCAAAATCCTTTGTTGTGTGTGTGTGTGTGTGTATGTGTTTTGGCCAAAATAAGTTGAAACTGAGGTAAGTAAAAATTGGGAACTCTTTTTAAGGCTTTAAACTGATCCCATGATTTTTTGGATGATTTTTGGGTTGAGATTTGGAACTCAAAAGATTTTTGGAAGTTGAAAACCATTTCTGCCAGAATGAAAAAGGCAGTTGACCCCTGACTTTGAAATGGACTTTAGGGCTTGAAAACTCCAGAATCTGGGAAAAGTCCGGGTATGAAAAATGTTCAAAACACCTTAAAAAAGGTTTCTGTAAAAGAACTTTTAATTTTGGAGATGATTTGAGGGGTTAAAACCTTCTGGAAATCTCAGATCTGAAATCTGGATTTCCAGAGACTGATGAACTGACCTTTAAAAGAAAATTTGAAAAATGGAGTTTTACTCACGCAAAAAATAAAATAAAAATATGTCTGGAAAGATCTGGATGTTGGCTACAAAAAGTATTTTGTAGTCAACACCCCATTCCAAGTTTTACTGGGTCCAAAAAATAGGGAAATGGACTGAGTTCTCAGAACAATGCTACTGGACAGCAAGATGTTCTTGAGGGAAAATGTGATTTTTGGGGGGTTTGCATCTATGTTCACCCCATTTTCATCCCTAGACTTGATTCCACTACCTTGTGTCAAGTGGTTATCATATTCAAGTCATCCTTGGGGAATTTATGGGGTTTAAACATATCCTTTGCAAAGGGAAAGGGGATCTTTGTAAAGATGAAATTAAAGAGAAAACCAACTAGAGATTTAGAATATGGACCATTTGAGATGGTCATTCATGAAGATGAACTTCAAGATGACCATCTTAGGTCAAGACTTAAGTTAAACTAGACATAAAGTAGATCAAAGTAGGAAGAACAAGATGAACAAGAATTTAAAAGGGAGTTTTAGGGTTTCAAGAAGGAGGGCTTTACCAATGGTGACACCCTATCTTCCTAGGCTTGGAATTTGACTTGAGGAGTATCAAGATTTGGTGTTTGGCTTGAGGAGTATCAAGGTTTGGTGTTTGTATTTGTATTTGGAGTGAGATTGGGAAAGATTCAAGAGAAAATAGTGGCAATCTAGAGATTCCCACTGTTTTCTCTCTATATTTCGCCAGAACTTCGTTGCTGTGATCAAAATGTGTTGTGTAAACTGAGAGAGGAGGGTTCAATTTATAAGCCTCCGGAAAATGCAATCATATCCGCGCGGAGGTGTCTGTCAGCGTGCACTGTTCATTAATTACAGCTTCAGGCTTTGGACACAAGGAATATTTTTCAAAAAAAAAAATCAAATTAACAGCCAGTTTTTGTTCCAGCATTTTCTATTTTTGGTTTTTGACTATTTCTTTTGCTTTTTTGATTCCTTTCTTGGTTTATCTTTTTTTGGCAATCCCTAATCTACCCTTACTTGGTTAGAAATGTTAGGAATGTTAGGAATTGTTAGAAATGTTATAACTTTCGTTAATTTTCTAACAAAAATACTAACAAGCTCAAATTGGAGCACTTACACATACCTTTGAAATTGCCGATATGACTTGCCGCTGTCTGTCCCTCTGACATCTTCGCATTCGCAAACCTCTTTATCAAATGCACCTTATTGATATTCGACGGCTTCTCATACATGTCCGACAGCGTTTGTAGCAACTCCACCGTTGTCTTGGCCTCCATAGAGTTCCGTGCAACGTCGTCGGTTAGGGCACTCCTTACCGCTCCTAACGCCTTTCGATCCAACGTCTCCCAATCTCCTTGTGACATGTCTTCGGGCTTCTCCTTCAAGGGCTTATGAAGATCCTTACAATAAAGGTAGTCTTCAATCCTTGTCTTCCAAAACGTGAAATTCACACCGCTGAATTTCTCGATTTGGGTCTTCATCTTGACTGCTTCACCAAAATCCCCAAGAACGCGATTCAAAATTAATCAACTAATGAAAGAATTTTGAATCCACCAAACCAAAGCTCTGATACCAGTTGTTGTGAAATTGGTGCTCCCCCGTTGCAATCAAAACAAAGAAATCAACACACCCACACGTACAAGAAAGAAACAATCACACACAAGAACACAAGAGTTGTTTACCCGGTTCATTCAACAACTCGTGAATTACGTCCGGGGGCAATTTCCAAGCCAATATGTTATTAGTCTCTCTAATATGTTGCTACAATGTGTTCTAGGCCGAAATTATGCTTATATAGTTATACAAGGAACCCTAAATCTAATTTAAGAAGAGTTCTAATCAAAATAGGAAACTGAATAAAAAACTGCTGCTGAAGATCCTGGGCGAAGCGCGGCCGCCCTCAAGGCCAGCGCGGCCGCCCTCAACAGCCGAAGCTTATACACCCTCGTTGAACCTCCAGCGCGGTCGCCCTCCACCACGAGCGCGGCCGCTCTCAACGACAGAAGATCCCGACGAGTTTTTCCTCCTTCGATCTCACCACCTCCTCCGACTTAGGCTTCTCCTCTTCCTTGTAGTTTAGGATCCAATCCCGTCCTTCCCGGCATGTAACGTGACCTCTGAACCCAAATCTCTGATCTCGGGCATTTTTCAAAGTTTTGGCCCTTAAAACAAAAATGGCGTGGCGACTCCGGTCTTTTTTCGATTGGTTTGGTTTTTCAAAGAAACGAAAAAATTTCAAAAGTTAAACCTTTTTCGGAAAATAAAATTTTGGCGGGTGCACATCATCACAGTGGCGACTCCGCTGGGGACAAATAAGCTTTTTCTAAAAAAAATGATATTTGGTATATTGGTGGAAACCATTAAACTTCCCGTTATCGCCTCCTAACACGAGTCGGGGATAAATTGTGGTTTAACAATCCCACGTACCGGTATCATCGTTTTCAAAAAAAAAAAGGAGAAAAGCTTTTGAGGGTCAAGCTTCCGTCCCGGCATTTAAAAAATCATTTGTTGTGTGTGTTGATATCTTTGCACATTTTCGTGTTGTTTCGGCCGCCTCGGAAAAAGTCAAAATTTTGACTGTCGGAATCATGTCCCTAACTGTTGGAATTTTTGTGCTTATGTGCTTATGTGCTCATTTCAAAAAAAAAATCAAAAAAAAAATTTCAAAAAAAAAAAGAAAAATTTCCAAAAAAAAAAAAATCATGCATCATATTTTTAAGACACATAAAAAATTTTCTATTTTACTCAGAAAAAGAAGATAAACTGCTTGCACACTACGCGCACGTGACCGTACACTGCACACTACGTCCCTAACCCGGGGAAATCCTTGTCGCGGCCCGTTTGGTCTTATTACGCCTCTCGGTGCAAGCACAGGACTACCCAAACATCCCATGGAGCCTCGTGTCGACCATGCACCTGTCCGTGACACACTTTTGTCCGAGACCCGGTTGGTTTTTAGTTTGGTCTGTGTCATGCCCTGTCTGTGTATAGACCTTTCCTTTCAAGCCTTTGTCGACATACCGACTCAATATCTTTCGGGGACCCTAATCAGTCGAAGCTCTGCCGGTTTTCCGCCGCAGGCTTTGACCAAGATATTGACCGGCGCCTTGACTTCGGCTCTGACTGGCACAAATTATACACTGACTCCCAGCATTGACACTGAGTCATCAAGGATTAATGATTATTACATGCCTAATTACGGCCTAACTGATGACAAGTCAAGATCAATTGTGGACATTCATCAGTCCAAATCATGCCGACTTTTCGTCGAGCCCTCGGACACGATCTTGACTTTGACGTCAGCTTTGTCCGTAATTTACATCGAATGCTCGTTAAGACTCGATTACCCGCCAGACTTTTAGGATCGTTTTTCTTTCGGTCGGTGGGACCCGCTTGCCCTATAGGACCCTCGCTCGGGGCTGTCCACCCTGAGAGGTCGAAATACAGGTGGAATACGAGGGG
Organism: Adenophora triphylla var. japonica; assembly: GCA_022495995.1. Classification (NCBI taxonomy): domain Eukaryota; kingdom Viridiplantae; phylum Streptophyta; class Magnoliopsida; order Asterales; family Campanulaceae; genus Adenophora; species Adenophora triphylla. Next base: position 212,155 of record JAFEMH010000361.1, read on the forward strand.
CTTATAGACGTAGTGACGGGGCCCACTGATCCAGGATTCAGAGTAGTTTGCGAAAAAGAAGAGCAATCTTTTCCAACCGATTAGGTTAGTAAAACAAGTTTTAAGTAAACGTGAACAAATAACTGCATGTTGCATGAGCCCAAAGCCCAAACACTTACCCTCCTTCAATTCCCAGACATCTGAACCCTCGTACCTTTTCCCCCGCAGCTCCTCACAAAGGTTGGTTCCGGACACCGGGTCACCGTTTGATTAGTTGGGAAGAGTCGAGCGCATCATCAGCTTCGCCGTTTGTTCCGACTCCGGGTTTCAGAATGTCTGCGTCAGCCGGTAATGATGGGGATAACGTCACTCCGCCTCCCGGGACCCCTCAGACAGAACAGCAGTGGAATCAGTTAGCAGAACAGATGAGGTTGCGACAGGAAGCACAGTTGAATAGCCTTATGGAGGCTATCAAAGGCCATGGTTTGGCCGCCAGCCTCAATCCCGATGGCACCTTCACCGTGGAAGAAGACGAGGATGCCAATCCCACTCTCAGTCGCCCTGATTACTCCAGGATGCCGCCACCCACCTCTTATGGTACCACTACCAGAACCCATGCTCCACGGTCTTCGGGTCAGCCAGCCCCCCAGCTTCAGACCACTGGATCCACGCAGCCCGACGGCACAAATCAGTTCACAGTCCCTCAGTGGGGACAAAGCCAGTACGGAATGTCTTCTCATGGTTGGGGTTATCTCGGAATGCCACAGCTAATTGGGAACCTGCCTCAGTTTGGAATCGATCAATCCGGGCCTTCGCAGCAACAGTTCAAAGGGCCACAACAACAATTCGGCATGCCTCAACAGCCGTCAGGAGCCCCTCCTCAGAATGATGTTAGCTCAGCTGCTCCTCCCACAGCTTTCACAAACCCATTTCTCACTCAGGGTTCGATGGGTTACCAAACCTCCATCCCAGTTTCATCAGAATCACCAGGACCGCAGTACCCCCCGGGTTATACACCGTCGCCTCAGCCAACCATGCAATTCAGCAGTCAGGGACAGCAGCCCGCACCAAAGCCTACTTATGGGTCTCACTCCGGAAATCCAAGCTATTCAGCTACATCGGGGCTTCCTCCACCTACTTTGCCAGTTGAAAATCAACAGCAGGCCGCAAGGTTCTATCCCTTCGCCTAGGGTCCTACTCATGCTCCCCAGGGTAACTCAGCCCAAGGACAAGTTTTCACCTACGTCCCCGGGCCGACCATTCCATCCACCAGTCCACCTCCAGTGGTAACCCCCCTCTCCGGTTCAAATGCCAAGGCTCCGCCACAAGACTCTCACCTGGCCTGGTTCATGAAACAGCACAAGGAAATGAAAGCGCAGATTGCTGAATTGACCGCCAAGAAATCTGCCTTCCGGCCTACAGACCCGGACTCTATTGTTCCTCTGCCCCACAAATTCGTGATGCCGAATCTGGACCTCTTTGATGGTACTGCATGCCCAAAAACCCATTTGGACACATATACCTTGGCGATGAAGGCCAAAGGATGCACCAATCAGCAGTTTGCTGACTATTTCAGTCTATCTTTGAAATCCAGTGCCTTAAAGTGGTTCTTCCGTTTGAAACCTGAAGCCAGGGCTACGTGGGACCAGATTACCAATGCCTTCACAGAAAAATACAAGGCCAACTTGGAATGGGAAACAAATAGAGTTGACCTACAAACAACAGTGCAGCGTCCCGACGAGAATGTTGGAGACTTCTACAAGCGGTGGAATTTGAAGCTCAGTGAAATGGCCATCCCTCCTTCCGAAGAGGAGCAACTGGATATCTTCCAGTCATGCCTGAAACCACATCTGAGGGCCTCCCTCAGTCACTTCCTGTACTCAGACTTACGAGCCATGGTTAACTCCGCAGCTAAATTTGAAAAAGCTTACAATCAGCAACCGGCTGCACCTGCCTACAGATATCGGGCTCCTCCCCGCAAACACCGCTCTCGCTCTGCTAAAGGCAAAGATATGATTAACTATGCGGGACAGGAATGTAATAACACAACTTCTTTTGCTCCCAGAAAACCAGCCGAGCCCAGACCACGGGTCATGAACCTCGAAAACTTTGGAATGCCTCTGAATGACATCTTTAGGGGACTGGTGAAAGAAGGCTTGCTGCGGCCTTTGGAGAATTTCCAACCCAGGAATCCGAATGCTCCCGTGGATACCTCAAAATATTGTGCTTTTCATCAAGCCCATGGACATCTAACAGATAACTGCTTCACTTTGAAAAAGGCGATCCAAGGATTGATAGAGCAAGGAAAGTTGGAAGGTCCCGAGGGGCCTAATACAGTCAAAAATCCTCTGCCAAGGAACCATAATCAGGTAAACATGATTGAATGTGGAGAACCTTCGTACGACCAGGAAGATGCGGAAAATGATGAAGGTCCCCAAATACCCATGGCCAACCTTGTTGAGGATCCTGAATTCGGATTCCCCCTCAGCCTTGAGGATATTGAACGAATCAACCCATCTGGGTCTCATGTCAGAGATTTCCTGCAAGAATATGAAACTCGCTACTTCTCAAAGGAAGGGATAGCCGATACTGAAGAACTGGGGCTGTTCCGGTCAAAACATGAGAGAACCATTTACACAAGATGGTTAGAACAATCGAGAAGAATCGAACAAGAAAGCTTCCGGCGAACGCCTGTACTGGAGCTTATCAGCAAAGAGGCCGAGGAGCATCAGGAGCTAGTACACTTCTGCAAGTTAGCTTTGGGAAAGGCCGAATATGATCCCGAGAACAGTGAAACTGAAGAATCAGAGGAGGAAGAATCCTTCTACATTCTACCTGATGTCAAATACGTGCCACCCCCTCTCACTCTTCCCCCTCAGTTTTTGGGAGGAGAAGCTGAGTCGCAACCATCACTTCCGGGAATGGGAACATATGACAATTTCTGCGGCTGCACGCACCCATATTCCCCTAACGGGTTTGATCGGCGCTCCCTCTCAGCCGAAATCCCGGTAGTATGGGAAGATGATTCCGATGACAGCGATGACGATGATGATGACGAGAGTGAAGAGTCAACTGAGGCCCCAGATCCGGAAACAATCTGGAACAATCATGCCGGAAATGAGCCCATGGGAGCCAGATACAATGGCTGGTTGTCAGCAAGCGACGACGAAGAAACTTCGGAAGAATGAATATGAAACCGAGGACATGAAGGCCATGAAATTTCCTGGGTCTGAGCACGTGGATGTCTTAGAGTTCAACACTGCCTACCATGCTTTGGGGAAAGGGTTTTCAGGCGTCCGATCCAGACTGATAGTCGATGATCTAATCGAGAGAGGGAAACTAACTCCCATCCGCCCAAATGAGAAAATAACCATGGTCAGATCAAATCCACCCCGTAACAAAGTAACACTCCTTGTCAGGGTTACCCAAGAAGAGGTCACCTTCCCCGAATGTATGTCAGCTCTCAGAGCAGTCCTGGAAATCGGCATGATACCGGATGCACCTCCCACACAAAGTGCTATAATCATCTCCAGCTCTGAGTATTACAGAAAGGAACCAGAATGGTTGCACTATACCGGAGATGAGATCGAAAAGCCGCCGATCCCCGACAATAGCGACTCTTGTTGTATGATAACTATGAGCAAGGCAGACTATGGGAGCGAATCGAAGGACGCCCTAGCTCTGTGGGCCATCCAAGGGGCAACAACACAACCCCAGACTCAAAAGCCTGTGACTTGGGAAGCAGTTATAAGGGCCGCCCAGGAAGGAGCCGATGCAGCTCGGCCCTCACCGTTGCTAGACTCCGTCAGAACCAGTGGCCGATAGCCAAAAAGGCTCCCCCGTTGACCTTAGCAGCGTTAAAGAAATCCAGTCAAGAAGCGACTGATGAGGAAGTTAACCTGTTGACCCGATCCGAGCAAATCTTCCAGGGGAATCCTAAAACAGATAAGAAGGCCACAGATCAAGCACCTGGGGAGAACCACCGCCCTTATGCTAAGACAGCCGAGGTTCCTGACCCCGAAAAAGAGGATCCCGTGCTCTTCCAGTTGAAGCGGACGCAGGACAACATCTCTCTATGGTCCCTGCTCACCTCATCCTACCCCCACAAGCTAAAACTGGAAGAAAGCTTAGCCCGCACCTTGGTCCCTATCGATGCTACTCCCGATGACGTGGTACAGCTGATTGGAAACATCCACTACGGGAACATAATCACTTTCACGCATCTCGACCTCCCTCAATTTGGGGCTGATCATAACGAGCCTCTCTTCATCACAGCCAATTGGATGAACGACGCCTCCTCGGGTCCCGGTTGATAATGGGTCCGAATGAACATTCTTCCGGCAAAGATCATGAGCCTGCTTGACATCAAGTCCACGGACTTAAAACTTTCCTCCCTCACAGTCAAAGCTTATGACTCGACATCCCGAGCAGTCCTTGGAGTTGCTACCTTGGACCTCTGGTTCGGACAGAAATTGATACCTGTGGAATTCCAGGTTATCGACATCCCGATCACTTTTAATGCCTTATTGGGGAGACCTTGGCTGCATCAGGTCAAGGGGGTCGCCTCAAGTCTCCACCAGTGTGTGAAATTTGTCTCGAATGGGGACCTGACAACCATTTATGGGGATTTAGTCACCTTTGAGGGCACGGATACAGGTGGAATACCTATTCTGGAAATCAAACATGACGAGGAAGGTCTCATGCTAACAGGCTTCACGGTCGAGCCTCCCAAGGCCCAAGTGTGCAACATAGACTTGAAAATCACCCGGGATAAAATCCCTCCGGTCTTGAAAATGATGAGAAAGATGAACTATCTACCTGGCCTCGGTCTGGGGAAGCACCAACAAGGAACTCACAAACTCATCGAGGTGAAAAGACAAAAAACTCGCCACGGCCTGGGATATGAGGCCTCCTCAGTGGACACTGCAAAGGGAAAAAGATTTGAAGCTATCACAGGAAGGGTCCCGGTCGACGACCCTAAGTCTCTCTCTTTCAGTCCTAATTTAGCTGACTACTTTGTAAAGGGTCCCACACAACCGGGTAACATCACAGAGCCCACCCCTACATAAGGGTGGCTGAAGCTACAGGATAGCCTCAACAAGTTCAGGGGAACCAAAGCTAACCCGGTCCGTAGAATGTTCCTGGACCTACCCAAGATACCTGGGGCTACCACTACCATGAAGAGTGAGTACACTTTCAAAGGCGTGCCAAGCCTAGTGGAACAGTTCAAGAAGCTCACAACCACAATTCCTACCGCCTAGGAAGGTCCGAAACCTGAGTTTGAATTGACAGTGCCGAAAGCCAAAGCCACAGAAGTCTTTTCAGATGATTGGGACGGTCCGATTATGCAACAGTTGTTCGGGGAAGAGATTCAGGTGCCAGACCTAATTGATTTTAGCTCAGTCAAAGAAATGGTAGCAATGATCGAGGGAGGAGAACAGAAACGAGACAGCCCCCGAGTCATGAGGCCACTATGCCGCTAAAGAATTGGGAAACTCTCTCAGGCCCGTCCGCGACCAAAGAAGAATTGATCACCAAGCCTGGATTGATCTCCCGTCCCTTTGTGTCAACCTAGGAAGAGTCCTCCGAGTCTCTCATTGTTTAGGTCGAGTCTCTAGGTTCGTCCGATGGCCTTACGCCTGAAGACTGCGAGTCTGTAGCAAACGCTGTACTTCCTTTTTGTTCTCAATGAAATAACCTTTCCGAGTTTCCCTTGATTGACACTTTAACTAATGATGAATTAATTAATAAAAAAAAACATCTAATAATAATTCATTAGATAAAGAAGCAGACACATTAAATAAATTAAAAAAAAGAAGAACAAAAATCTTTAAGCAGGTTGTTCGGAAAAAAGGAAAATCGAGCCCAAGCTGCCGAAGAGATTTTGACAAGTGTGAATTTGAGAACTGCGGAAGAGCCTAAAGAGACGCAGATTGGTGATTTCTTCGAAGGAACTGGAAAGGATGCCTTGCAAAATCCTATAAGATCCTCAACTCAAAGAAAGTTGCCCTCTTCATCAAAGAGAACATCATATGCAGATATGGGTTGCCGGCCGAAATCATCTCAGATAATGGATCCCACTTCGAAGGGGAATGCAAAAGGTTGCTGGCAGAATTCAGAATAACCCGTCACAAGTCATCTCCTTACAGGCCCCAAACCAATGGAGCCGTCGAAGCAGCAAACAAGACTTTGGAAAACATTATCCGGAAAATGGCTGTCCGAGGCAGAGATTGGCCCGAGAAGCTACACTGCACTCGGGGCTACGTAACATCGTCGAACGGAACCGGAAAAACACCGTTTGCCCTCACATACGGAATGGAAGCCGTGCTCCCAATCGAATTGGAAATCCCCTCACTCCGTGTGCTGTTGGAGAGTCAGATCAATGAGGTCGAATGGCTCCAAAGTCGCCATGATGAATTGGCCCTACTAGATGAGCGCCGACTAAAGGCCATGGAAAATATCCGAGCTTACCAAGGGAGAATGGCCAGAGCCTTTGACAAGAAAGTAAAGCATCGGGAGATCCGAGAAGGTGATCTCGTTTTGAAAGAAAAGCCCCCGGTCCGTGTCAACCCGCTTGGCAAATGGGAGCCTGTTTGGGTCGGGCCATACGTCGTCCAGAAGATCTTCTCCGGAGGAGCCATGCAACTTGCAAACCTTGACTGAAATCCTTTTGTACACCCAGTGAACGGTGACAAGCTGCGCAGATACTACGCGTAAAACACTGAGTCAAAAAAAAAAGAGAAGAAAAAGAGTGCTAAAAGAGTAATACCCAACTAGGTTGAAAAACCCGAAAAAGGGCAGCCTAGGTAAAAAACAGGGTTGCACCTAAAAAAACAAAAACAAAAAAAAACACAAAAAAAAAAAAAACAAAAAAAAAAAACAAAAAAACAAAAAAACAAAAACAAAATCGACTGTGTTGAACTACGAAGACCCGAGCTCCTCAAAATGAGGGGAACGTAGGCAAATGGAAACGGTTCGGTCTAAAGCACAAATAAAAGTCAAAATCCGACATCAATACAACTAATCGACCATGAAAGCGTCTCGAAAAACTCAAGCAATTCAAATATTCATTACAAGTTAAAAACTTTTTGATGAGTCTAAGCCCGATTCATTCCTACAACCGGCAACCTCGCTAAAAGAAATTAAGATACATAATCAAACTAATGTGTTCGCCAAGACAAGAAAGGGATACTCGAAAACCTCGTAGTCACTCCATGCCACTCGAACCGGCCTCTCCCCTCTTCTTCCCCTTCGAGTCTTCTTCTTCGAACAGAAAATGTCGGTCTTCCTCCTACCAAGCTCGGTATAGGAACAGGATCTATCAAACCAGCCTCTCGTCGTGGCCTTCGTAGCCCTAGCGTCATCTCTCATCTCCCGTAGCCGGCCGGTAGCATAGGAGTCCTCCTCTCCCCGCCTCTTGACATAAGCCTCATAGTGGGTCACCACGTCTCCGCTCCCCGTCATGAGGGCTGGCCCTCGCCTCGCCCCTCCTCCTCTCGGAAACCGTCAGTCCTCCGCACCCACAATGGCCTCACGCCGTCTCAAAATAGCCATCTCGAGTCTCTCCCAAATGCCTCTCGTACCAATCCAGTACCAAGTGGTCAAGAACACAGTCTCTGACGCTCGAGGATAACCCGAGGAGGAAAGACGTCATACCTCCATGCTCGGGAAAGAAAGGAAAACACCGAAGGATCATCCATAGAAACAGGAGCCACCACCCCGGTGGCTATATCATCAAAGTCCTCCAAAGGAACCTCGCTCTAAGCCGAACCGTCTCGTAACCAAGGACGGAATATAGAAGCCGGACCGAGAAAGCCCCTAAGCATAACCACGGGAGATCCGTCCCGAAGTACTCGCGAGTCTCCACCCGCCAACAAGGCACTCGACCATCTGATATCTTCTGTCCGGCGACCAGCCATCCAACGCTCCCACGAGCCCCGATCATCAAAATCTACAAAGAACCCCTCTCCCGGCGAATGTCCAAGGCTTAATCATATCAGAGTTTCCCGAAGAATCCCCAAGCGCTCCATCGCCCACGTAGTCAAGAGGAACGGGCCCCCGCGCATATACCGTCTCCCTGCAGCGCCCTATCGAGAGCATGAAAAGTCTCCCCCAGGATCAAAGGTGCAACGTCTCTGCCCAAGCGACAGTGAACGACTATATCCAGCAGGGACCGATGACAGATCCCAAAAGAATAGACCATGAACAAGGTCCCGAACATGCAAAGTGCAAAGGCATCCCAATAGGCATCGTCAAGCAAGCCTAAGCCCCTAAATCTATCAGGGAAACCGGAAATATCAAAATAATCGGGACCACAGATCATACCTTGTGCTTCCTCCGGAAAGATGAAGGAGGTTGCACAATCTATCAACAAAAGAGGCCCCTCCGTGCAAAGGAACCGCTATCTCTTCCACCTCCGGGCCACCAAGCAAAGCCCGAAATTCTTCGACGGTCGGGACCATTTCATTGTAAGAAAGGCAAAAGACATGCCTTCTAGTGTCCCAAAATGAGGAAGAAGCTCTCAAAAGATCATAATCCGGAATCAATTCCTTGAGAGACCACAAGCACTTCACCTTGCACCTTTCTTCAAAGAATGACCTCCTCTCATGCATAATCTCCCGAGACTACTCTTTAAACTTGGTGAAAAATTGCATTTGAGAATTTTGGGATAATTTGGGTGGATTTCTCATGCTCACAATTCTCTCCATGGTTTTTCTCTCCTTCTCCCCGAAAATGGCTGTTTGAACTGGTGGTTGAAGAAGGTGTTTGAATTTGAAATAAAGTGAGACCAGATCGAAGCAAAATTAAAGGACAATGTCGATGTGTCCTATCCGCGCGGACATGATTGTCTCCCATCGTAAAATCTTTGCAATACCCAAACCGCTGCACTAAAGGAATATTTTGTCCTGCCCAAAGCCTCGTCCAAACCAGCCATATACCAAACATCTAACACCCTTGCCAAAAACCAAGGCTCATGCAACATTGCATTCATACCGCATTGCATTCATAAAATAAAATCCTAAATTATTACATTCCAAAATAAAGGGAGTGTGCAAAAAAATCAATCAAAAAAAGTAGGTAACAATAATCCTAAAACATTCCAAAAAAAAAAAAAAAAAAATGTGCATAAAAATAAATCAGTATCTGTCTAAATACAATCTCGTAAAATCAATCTCAAAAAAAAAAAAATCAGCTCAAGGATCGTCGCCGAGTCCTCGGTGGCCGGGCCCTTCCCCCGGCCCTCTTGCGACTCGGGCCCGCCTCCTCATGTAGCCATGAAAATCTCGTGCTCGTAATCATCGTCCTCGTCCCCTAAGAAGGCTCGTCAGACCAACCGGCACGCTCCGATAGGGCAAGCCAAGATCTCGCGAAGAAATCATATCCGAAGGTGAAGGCGTCGGACTCCCGGACGTGCGAAGAAGATCCACCATGCCGCGTACGTGTCCCCGCCCGTAAGGATCTCCGAGAATGACGTGGTCCGAAGGTAGTACCGCGCGAGGATCAAGGAGAGGAGAAAGAGGAGTCTCGAAGAAGTCTCGAAGGAATAGGGAAGCCTCCCGCCCGATGTGCGCCGGCCGTGGTCGCCTCGCTCTAGCCCGAGGAGCCCCGCAAGCAACCATCCTCCCGATAAATCTCTTAGCCCCGATCACCGCTTCGTCAACTCTCCACGACCACCTCCGAAAACCGCACAAAAGCAAAAGCGCGAAACAAGCTGAAGCAAAAAATGATGACAGAAAGAAAAGAAAAGACAAAAGCAAGAAAAGAGGTGGGAAGGAAAAGCCATACCTTCATACCCTGACGAGGCCGGAAAGCTCGTGGAAGCCGCTCAGCCGAGGGATCTCGCACCCTCAATCGGACTCCCATCCCGGGACATATGAAAAGTCCGTCCGAGGGTACCGCGGGATCCCTAACCCCTCTCTATCAAGAACCCGGGGCGTCCTCGCCTCCTCAAGACAAATACCGGATACGCTCAATCGCCACAAATGCCGAGAAGTGCCGGCCGGCTCTGTAATCATCCCAGTCGCGCATCTATCACTGGGTGCATCATATCGGCAGGAGGCTCCACCGGTGTCATCAAAGGCGAATTCACGCCATGCCGGCGCGTCACCCTCTCTCCCGCATAATAGACGTCGCAAGTCGACCTCTCGTAATCCTCCGCCGCACCCATATCTCGCCGCCCTTCACCGCGCCACCTCGAAACGATCCTGTGGATAGAATATCATCCCCTCATCCGTCTCAGCCCCGTCAAAGGCAAAGGCAATCCCCATATCTCGAGAGTCGTATGCGCCCCGGAGCTTATCTTCTCCCGGCATGCTTGGACCAGAGCGCATGGCCGGATACGCTCCGACGTACTCCGCCGTCCGTCGCCACATCGTGACGTGAAAGAACTCCAACGCCCATACCGCGAAAGGTAAAGATCAAATCAATCCAAAGTGCAAAAGAAAAGTGTGTGCTCAAGAAAAAGGGAAAGCAAAAAGAAAGCTTATACCTCCGCAGCAAACTCGAAGCAAGATAAGGAGCTCACAGCCTCTTCCGCCGTATCTATCAAGAGCAAAGTAAAGCTCGCCACCCGGCCTCTCCCCAAGAGACATCTCCAGCCATCTCCACATCCTCCAAACTCCTCAAGAAAGCAAACACCGCCGTCCCCTCGGCGTGTCCAAAAAGAGTGCTCGAAAAGCAAACCATAAAAAGGCCCTAGCACCGCTTCGCCGCCTATCCTCTCATCCCCGCCTCGTAGCTCCCGATGATCTCCACAATCTTCCCATAAACCACGGCATACTCCATCCCCATCCCCTTTTGGGAATGGGAGTAAAGCCCAAAGAGCCTCGCAGTCCACATCGCCGTAGCCGTCCCGCCACTCAATGCCGCGTCCATTGAAGGACACCCGTGATCGCAGCCATAGTCGGGAAGGCGTAACCGTAGCCTCGCCCCGTAAGAAGTGAAATGTGTGGGTCGCATCCCACCAATGCCGCGCCAAAGCAAACATCGTGCCCTTGCTCTTAGGGAACTTAACCAACCCCTCAAGCACTCAATGAACTCCCAAAGCCCGGCCTCAACGACAATCTGCCTCTGACTCATCAAAGCTCCTCGGCCCGCATTCGGAAGCCGGTCCCACAAGTCAACTACGTACTCCACCGATCCTCGAGTCTTCATCTTATTCAACCGCTCCGTCACGTAGTTGTTTCCACCCCGCAATAAAACAAAAAAAAAGAAAATGTCAAAATTTTTTTTTTGCATTTGCACAAAAAAAAAGAAAGCATATACATGCATCATGCAACACAAAGTTTTGAAGAAAATTCGGCAAAGATAACGGCATGCAATGAACCTAGCCCCATTTTTCTCAAAAAGACAAGCCAAGAAATCCCAAATTCATTCATAAAAAAATTCATACAAAGAGTCAACGGAAGTAAAAACTCCGTCCCATTTTCAAAAAAAAATGCATACATGCATATCATCCATCATCCCAAAAGATCCTACATTCATACATTCATACAAGGAGTCGACGGAAGTAAAAACTCCATCCCATTTTCATAGAATAACATGCATACATTCGTTCAACGGGAGGAAAAGTCCGTTCCGTCTTTCAAAAAAAAAAATCATCATACTTCTTTACAAAAAAAAAGAGAGCATGCACACATTCATATCAACATTGCAAGAATCTTACATTGCAACAAAAGAAGTCCGTCCCAAATTCGGGAAATCGTTCATCATAGTCTCATATTTCAAAAAAAAAAAAAAATGGCGAAAATGCCAATTCTTTTCCCAAGCAAAATGCACATTTTGGGTTACCCACAAATTCATTACAACATGCAAAGCATCAAAATCAAGATTCAAAGCCAAGAACAAATTTTTCCTCATAATTTTCGAAATTCAAAAAAAAAATCAATTTCAAGCAAAAATCGACAAAGGTAATGAAAAGATTCGAAGTATACCGTTCGGAGACTCGGATCAGAAGCCCAATGTTGCCATGCATCAGGGTACGGCTCCTCCGCAATCGATTGCGAAAGAGAATAGTGCCTCCTCATTCGGACAAGCTCCAATCGTCTCTCCGTGACCGGGCCACGTCCTTGGCCTTGAAAAGCACCTCCCCCGTGTTCCATTGCTTGAAAAATCAAAGAAAATGGAAGATTTTTGAAGGTTTTTGGCCAAAAATGGCTACCTTCCTCGGTTTCCTCTCTTTTTCTCTCGTAATTGCAGAAGGAACTGAAAAGGGTGAGGAAGAAGAAGGGAGGGCGTTGGCCCTCATTAAAACAACCTGGTAATTCAACCCTATCCGCGCGGATGGGTTTGTAAGGGTCAAAAAGACCCTTTTGCCCTTTAAAAATCCAGGACTCTGCAGTTTAGTCCTCAACTTAACCAAAGTTAACCAAAGTTAATCCCCTATTCAAAAGAGCTTCACGGCAGTAAAACGTAAGTCCGTTCTCCCCGAGAAAGATAACGAGATCCCGTATCTTTCATCAAAATCATTCTCCGGCAGTCAAACGTAAGACCGATCGCCCCGAGAAAGATAACGAGATCCCGTATCTTTCATCAAAATCATCAACGGCAGTAAAACGTAAGTACGATCTCTCCGAGAAAGATAACGAGATCCCGTATCTTTCATCAAAATCATCAACGGCAGTAAAACGTAAGACCGATCGCCCCGAGAAAGATAACGAGATCCCGTATCTTTCATCAAAATTATTCCCCGGCAGTAAAACGTAAGTCCGATCTCTCCGAGAAAGATAACGGGATCCCGTATCTTTCATCAAAATCATTCCCTAAGCAAGAAACGTAAGACCGATTTCTCCGACGAATACGTCTGATTTTTCCCCAGCAAAGGCTAACAAAATCCCCAGCAAAGTTAACGGAATCCCAAAAGCCAACGGAATCTCGAGTAAATCTCGAACTACGAAAGGGCTTGATTCCCACTAGGGATACGTAGGTAGCCTATCATTAGGTCCAGCCCCTCGACCAAAACGGTCACCCTCTCCTTCGGCAGCAGACAAAGTCCACCGAAAGGCCATTTCAAATCAAGGTTCGAGGCACCTAAAACGCCATCATCAAGGTTCGAGGCACCTAAAACGCCATCATCAAGGTTCGAGGCACCTAAAACGCCATCATCAAGGTTCGAGGCACCTAAAACGCCATCTTCAAGGTTCGAGGCACCTAAAACGCCATCATCAAGGTTCGAGGCACCTAAAACGCCATCATCTCCAGGTTGACGCCTCAAAATAGTCATTCCAGGGTCAAAGACCCGAACTACGACTGGCTTGATTCCTCTTAAAGATACGTAGGTAGCCTATCATTAGGTTCAGCCATCCGATCGAAAATGGTCATTCCTATCCCCAGCAGAGCGGATAGCCATCAGACCGAAAATGGTCATTCCTATCCCCAGCAGAGCAGATACACAATTTCAGCCATCCGACCGAGAATGGTCATTCCTATCCCCAGCAGAGCGGATAGCCATCAGACCGAAAATGGTCATTCCTATCCCCAGCAGAGCGAATACACAATTTCAGCCATCCAACCGAAAATGGTCATTCCTATCCCCAGCAGAGCGGATATCCATCAGACCGAAAATGGTCATTCCTATCCCCAGCAGAGCGGATACACAATTTCAGCCATCCGACCGAAAATGGTCATCTCTTATCCCCAGCAGAGTTTCTTTCCAAAGAACCGACCGCGTAACTCGCTCATCGTTCGAGGCACCTAAAACGCCATCATCTCCGTGGTCAAAGACCCGAACTACGGCCGGCTTGATTCCTCTTAAGGATACGTAGGTAGCCTATTAAATAGGTTCACCACTCGATCACTTGATCATCCCGCCAAATATGGAGCCTTACTCTTATCGACGACCCCGCTTCCTTCGAAGCGCCGTCGCCGAGGGCTACCGTAAGTGCTCCAATTTGAGCTTGTTAGTATTTTCGTTAGAAAATTAACGAAAGTTATAACATTTCTAACAATTCCTAACATTCCTAACATTTCTAACAAAGCAAGGGCAAAGTGGGCATTGTTATTTAAGGATAAACCAAGGAAAGGAATCAAAAAAGCAAAAGAAATAAGAAAAACCAAAAATAGAAATGGTCGGAACAAAAACCGGCCGTTTAATTTGAATTTTCAAAAGATTATTCCTTGTGTCCAAAGCCCGAAGCGTATTTAATGAACAGTGCACGCCGTCAAACCCTATCCGCGCGGATGACTTTGCATTTTTCGTAGGGCTATAAATTGAGCCCTCCAAGCCTCAAAAATAAGAGAGAAGAACACATTTCTCAATCGCACTTTGGCGAAAATAGTGAGAAAACAGTGAGAATTCCATAGAATTGTCACCTTTTTCTCAACTATTCAACCAAAATCACACTCACTCAAACACTCTCATATTCAAGCCTTAAACACTCTTACATTCAAGCCTTCAAACTCCAAAACACAAAGAAGATAGGTATAACCTCCCTCTTCTTACCCTAAATCTCTCATCCATGCATGCATTTTCAAGCTACAAAATGTAGCTCATTCATCTTCTTGCCCTAGATCCAAGAATATCACCATGGAAGTCCATCTCCATGGATGATCTTCTACAAGGATCTACATTATTTTCAAAGTGTTCTTACTTTCTTGCAAAGAAAACACATTTTCAAAACCCTAAAACTCATTTTCATACATCAAATCTCATTTTCAAAGGATAAAATTCCCCTTCCCAAGCAAATGAAGTGCTTAGTCCTAATGTACCCCAAGGATGGTTTGATATAGTTGATTCACCACTAAAATGTCAAGTGATCACTAAACAAAACCTAGGGAAATGGGGACAAGCATGGATGCCAAACCCCCTTTAAAATCATGTTTTTCTTTCTTGCGAAGTTGCTGTCCAGTAGCAATTTTCTAAGACCCCAGTCCATGGTCTAATTTTTTGGACACAGATAAACTTGGAATTTGGTGTTGACTACAAAACACTTTTTGTAGCCAACATCCAGAGATTTCCAGACATATTTTTACTTTATTTTTTTCGTGAGTAAAACTCCATTTTCCAAATTTTCTTTTGAAGGTCAGATCACCAGTTTCTGGGAGTCCAGATCTCATATCTGAGATTTCCAGAAGGTTTTGAGTCCTCAAATCTTCTCCAAAATGGAAAATTATTTCATATAAATCTTATTTGAGGTGTCTGGAACAACTTTCATTCTCTGAGTTTTCTCAGATTATGAAGTTTTAAAGCCCTTAAATCCATTTCAAAATCAAGTGTCCACTGCCTTTTTCATTCTGGCAGAAGTGGTTTTCAACTTCCAAAAATCTTTTGAGTACCAAAACTCAACCCAAAAATCACACCAAAAATCATGGGATCTGTCCAAAGTCTAATAAAGAATTCCCAATTTTTACTTTCCTCAGTTTCAACTTATTTTGGCCAAAGTAACACACACACACACACACACACAACAAATGGTTTTTAGCTTGGAAGACTCGTTTTACGAGGCATTCCGGGTGCACACTAACGTCCTTCCCGGCATGTAACGTGACCTCCGAACCCAAATCTCTAATCTCGGGCATTTTTCAAAGTTTTGGCCCTTAAAACAAAAATGGCGTGGCGACTCCGGTCTTTTTTCGATTGGTTTTTCAAAGAAACGAAAAATTTCAAAGTTAAACCTTTTCGGAAAAGAAAAATTTTTGGCGGTGCACATCATCACACCAGTCACGACTGAAAGGCACAACTCGTGCCACGACTTGTGCCCTTCCCCAAAAATGCATGCTGAAGCTGAAACATCAGCAGGACTTATGAAAATCTCATTTTCCCTCATACTCCTTCCCTTCAACTCAACTCTACCAACTCCAAACCTCAGTATAGTGTTTCCAAACACTAACACATACTCCCTCTAAGCCATATACCATGTCTATACCATCTTCTCATTTCCAACCCAACCATAATACCAACCTTTCCATGTTCATTCCAAAACCAAGTTTTCTTTTCATTTCAAAAGCCACATAAATTGACTAAAAATTCCAAAAACCATTTGTATCACATAATATCAACATTAACCACGGAATGAACAATTATTGAAAGAAATCATAATAACTTACCAAAATATTTCAAAAATAATAATAACTTTGATCAGCTAGAATTGTTCCACTCGACTCCCTGAGCGATTATTTGAAGTCAAAACGAGGAACGGATTGACGATTGATTTATAGGGATTTTATGAAGGTAGCCCTAGGTTTAGGATCTTTCAGGGACGTAGGGGAAAGAAAAGAAATTGACAGAGAAAGAAAAGCTTCTGAGAAAAGCTTTAAAGGATTGATATAACTCATTTTACACTTTAGCTCCTCCAATTTCTAACTCTCTACAACCAACCACCTTAAAGTTACATTTACACTCAAGCTCCTTGACAACTTTTATAACTTTTCATTTAAAATTTCAACTATTATAACTTCCCCACATTAATTCATATTTATTCCATTTAGACATTATATAATTCATATTGATTTATTAACATCTAAAATCACATAAATTAGCAAAATATTCAAATAAACCCATAATCAATCCAAATACCATATCATGCCTAGTATGAGATGCAATGCGCCCCACCCCCCACGTGCTCCACGTGTGACCAAAATGGTGCCTGGTTTTAGGGTCGTGACAAATTGATCATTAGTTTACCTAGATTTTTTAAGTGAAAAATTAGGAAAATTTAAAATAAAAATATGGTTAATAAATTGAATACAATAAAATCTCTTTAAATTAATATTCTATAAATTTATAAAATTATAATTTTCTCTGGTCCTAACCTGTGCTAGTTCAAAAGTTACCAATTTTAACGTGATAATAAGATGATAGTATATCAAAACACCTTATAACTCAGTTGAGTTCTTAAATTTAGGGGTGTAAGTGATTCGATTCAAATCGCAGTTTGAGACCGAATCGAATTAAACCATGCGATTTGGTTTGGTTTTCAAGTATAAATAATTCGGTTTGGTATCAAATATTGGCAAACCACTTGCTTCAGTTTGTTTTATTGTCTGACCCTTACAGACCAAAACAAAACAAACCAAACTGAACCAAACCAAATCGCGATTTGAGACCGCAAAACCGAACCATCAAATCGAACCGCGAGACCAAATCGCCAAACCAAACCACCATACCAAACCAAATTACATAAACTAATAATAACCCCCGTTTTGTATTTTATTTAATATTTTATTATATATATTAATATTTCCTAACCCTTGTTTTGTATCTTATTTAATATCAATTTCGTCATTTGTTATTGATGACGCAGGAAATGATCAAGATCAGCCTTAATCCAACAATATGTTAATCCCCAACAGATATGACTTGAAACCATGAATAAATGACTATCCGGGTTGGTCTCCGGCTAAGACCCTCTGGTGTGATGATGAGATAACGTGTTATAAGTTTGTAAGAAATTGTATGAAAACGAAGTAATCTCAAATAGTGAAGATGACATTACCTTTTAAAGTTGTATTTTGTGTGGTATATATAGTAGTGTTAGGGGATCGTTGTGAATCCCTAGAATCAAGGAGATGTTGTGGGCGTAACTGTCTCCGTGAATGTAGGAGGCGGTTACGAATAATGACGTAAACGAACGTACATGTTAGTAGGTCAAGGTCGCTTGAGTATTCAAAGTCGACCTGACTTTGTGCCTTGACTTGATAGAAATTTGTACAAGTTGATGATCATATGTCAGACAAAGCTAGGTCGGGACCAATGATGGTCGACAATGAGCTAGGTCGACTAATCTTTGTCGTTAGGCCGTGGGCGTTGTGGCAACTAGACTGAATCATTCAATAGTAGTGTCTTGGTGATGTCTGAAATGTTGAGCTTTATTCGTTGGGTCTGGCCCGTCACCTTTATTCTGATTAGTGGTCCCAACTTTCTGTGTTGATTTTGTCGACCAGGAAGTTATGTAAAAAAATTGTGATGGCTTATGGAGCTCGTTGTTGGATGGTCGGCTGAAAAGATGCAGGTCCATCTCGACTATTGACTTTTGGCAGTTGGACACGTTATTTAATGCACCGTAATTTCCATAATTATGGTACGGTTCTGGCGATTGGACAACTGTTTTTGGGAAACGTGGTGCAGCAATAACTGACATAAAGAACGGTTATGTCCCCCGCCCTTTCCAATTTAGGTAAGTAAAAGGAGGAGTATAAAAGGTGAAATCATTTTCCTTTTCAAACTTTACAAACCTCAACTACTCAAGCCCCCAGCAAGAACAAAAGCAAGGCAATTGATTTTCTGGCGTAATCAAGCATTCCGCTTCATCTCTGAGTTCTTTCTTCTTCAAATCAATCAAGGTATCTCTCAATTCCTCTGTATTTAGTTTTAATTTCAAGCATCTATCTGTATTCCGCCATGGCTAGGACCTTTGGCTTTGAGCTAGGTGTTAGGTATGGATACAACTCCATAAACCTTAGGGCTTAGAAAAGGTTAGAAGGTCCATGGGTGGAATTGATGAGGGAGGAGTGTATTACCATTTTAGATAGGTGGGTTTTATTTTATGGTGAGGTAGGGTTCCCAGGTGGAGAGAGTATGGGGGATTTGGAGGCGGACGATCTAAGGATTGTTCGTATTCATCTATTCAACAAATTGATAGACCACCTCATAATTTTTTACATTAAGTCCAACAAACCTCCCTTTCCTAGAGAAATATTAGCATCCCAGGGGAATCTAGGTCGCCCTTAGGTAGTTCAGAATATACTTCTACTAGGTCTGATTCCCCTGTTTCTGTGTCTTCTGTAGATATGACAGCTCAGCAATCTCCCATTTCTACCTCGTCGAGATCCTCAGGCAACATAGTGGACAAATTTTTCTCGACCGTGGTTCCAGGTCGTAATGAAAGAGGATATGTGGCTCCCAAGTCGGCCATTGGGAGGAAGAACGCTGATTCCCATATCCAATTTCTACATGACTTCTTCGAGGTGTCCAGGGATGAATTCTACCTCACCCATTTCACAGAGAGGCAAAGGAAAGCTCAATATTGGATGCATTGGGGTTTGAGCTCCTCTAGGGTAGCCTTCTACTACGGTCAGTTTGAGGCCGGGCTACAAATTCCCCTTGATCCATTCATCTGTGAGTTTTTGGAGTGTATGACCGCTGTCCCCATGCAGTTGGGTGCGAATACTGTGAGGGTGCTGGTATGCTTTGCCATGGTGTGCATGTTCATTGGGTATGAGCCATGTATGCACGTCTTTAGGATATTCTTTAAGGTCGTGCAGAACGACAAAACTTTTGGTATTAGTACCCCGGCCAAAGCTAAGGCCCCAAAGTTGTTTACAAACTTGCCCGACAAAGTTTCTGGGTGGAATGCCCATTTGATACTTGTGGAGAGTGGGAAGGGATGGGAGTTCCCCTTGCATGAGGCTGATACGCCTCCCAAGAAGGAGGATGAATACTGGGTCCCAGAGTAGAGTGGGGAGCTCACTTGTAGGATGACGTTGGTGGCTCGGAGGAGCACCATAAGCTGGGCCACCAATGGGTCGGACAAGGACTTATTCATTCAAGCTAGAATGATATTAGGAGGAGATGGGGAGGTAGCCCCCTTAGTGTCGATCATCTCTAGCCTTAGATATCTAGACTGGGTGATACATGAGAGGGAGAGATTCGAGTCCCAATGTCATTTTTGTAAGAAGATGCCTGGTCATTGCAGAAACCTGTCTCATTATGGCGGTTAAGTACTTCTATATTTCTCAATAAATTTTTGTCATGTTGTCCGTATTAGAGCCGTCAAGTTGGGATAGTCCCCTTGGGACTTCCCGTCCCGACATACAAATGGGACGGGATGGGACGGCAATTTTTAATCTCGTTTAAAAATGGGACTATTCGGGACGTCCCGATTAGGACGCGGGACGAAAAGGGATGGGACGTCCCGTTCCCGTTTCTTAAAAAAAACGTCAAAACTCAAAAAAAAAATGAGTCAAAACTATTTACATTACAACCCCAACCCTAAATCAATCCATTCTTTTCTCTTTCTCTTCCGCAGCCACAGCCCAAAGACGATTGACCGGCGAACGGCGACAGCGACTTGGCAAGCTCTTGCTCACCTCTCCCCTCCGTTCCTTCTTCTCCTCTTCTCTTGAATCTCGATCTCAGGCTGCGGCTCAGGTACTTATTCTAATCTCAAATCTCCATTCTTGAATCTCGACTCGATCTCAGTCACAGACTCACAGTGACTCAAATCTCCATTATCTTTGAAATATTTTGGATTTTTTGAAGTGGGGTTTTCATTTTATTTCAATAATTGTTTGCAAATGATGATTTGGAATTGGAATTTGATGGTATTATTAGGTTTAATTTGTTGTTATTGGTGGGGTTTCTTGTTACAGAGCAGTGAAGCTTTTGGGGCGTTTGGAAATGACGCGAGACCTACGGTGTCTCAAACCGATTTTGAAAATGACGCGAGACCTACGGTGTCTCGAACCGATTTTGAAAATGTTGTGAGACCTACGGTGTCTCGAACCGATTTTGAAAATGTTGTGAGACCTACGGTGTCTCGAACCGATTTTGAAAATGTTGTGAGACCTACGGTGTCTCGAACCGATTTTGAAAATGACGCGAGACCTACGGTGTCTTGAACCGATTTTGAAAATGACGCGAGACCTACGGTGTCTCGAACCGATTTTGAAAATATTGTGAGACCTACGGTGTCTCGAACCGATTTTGAAAATATTGTGAGACCTACGGTGTCTCGAACCGATTTTGAAAATGACGCGAGACCTACGGTGTCTCGAACCGATTTTGAAAATGACGCGAGACCTACGGTGTCTCGAACCGATTTTGAAAATGACGCGAGACCTACGGTGTCTCGAACCGATTTTGAAAATATTATGAGACCTACGGTGTCTCGAACCGATTTTGAAAATGACGCGAGACCTACGGTGTATCGAACCGATTTTGAAAATATTGTGAGACCTACGGTGTCTCGAACCGATTTTGAAAATGTTGTGAGACATACGGTGTCTTGAATCGATTTTGAAAATGTTGTGAGACCTACGGTGTCTCGAACCGATTTTGAAAATGACGCGAGACCTACGGTGTCTCGAACCAATTTTGAAAATGACGTGAGACCTAAAGTGTCTCGAACCGATTGAAAATGTTGCGAGACCTACGGTGTCTCGAACCAATTTTGAAAATGACGTGATACCTACGGTGTCTCGGACCGATTTTGAAAATATTGTGAGACCTACGGTGTCTCGAACCGATTTTGAAAATATTGTGAGACCTACGGTGTCTCCTCCCGATTTGAAAATATCGCGAGACCTACGGTGTCTCCACCCGATTTTGAAAAGAGGACATGATGATCTGAAGCTTGAAAGAGATATGCGTTCATACCTGTGCTGTACTCACTTGTAGCTGCCGGAGGGTCTTAAACTACCATTGCTGTTGGTGATGGAGAGTTGTAGCTGCCGGAGGGTCTCATACTACTGCTTGATGAGAGGTAGCTGTCAAGGGTCTCATGCTACAGTTGATTCTGCTGGGGATAGATGTAGTTACCGGAGGGTCTCATGCTACAGCTGATGATCGTGGAGGGTTGTAGCTGCCGGAGGGTCTTGTACTACTGCTTGATGACCGTGGCTGCCGGGGGGACCTATACCACTTGTCGATGCTTGCTGGATGGCCGTTCACGGGACGGTCTTTGCAAAATAGGCTTTGAAGTCATCAAGACTGGTGAGCATTATTGCTTGGATACTGGGGCAGCTGAAGCTCTTTCTTGACAAGCATTGCTTGGAGACTGGGGCAACTAAGGCTCTTTCAGATTATGCTGATGAGTCCGAAGATGATGGGCCTGATGAAGATGATAAAGGCGGGGTCTGCCACCTGCAGGGTTTGGAATCCTTGTCCAAAATTGTGATTCGAGGAGCAGTTGAGTTGACCAACTTGTCTATCCTTGGAAGTGGGTAGCTGTCTTTTGGGCATGCTACGTTTAGATTAGTGAATTCGATGCGCATTCTCCACTTTGCATTGGCCTTCTTAACCATCACTACATTTGCCAGCCAAGTAGTGTAGGAGGCCTCCCTGATTATACATGCACTAAGGAGTTTATTTACCTCTTGTTTGATTGCCATTTCTTTGTCTGCAACAAAAACCCTTAGTCTTTGGCTTTTGAACTTCATGGTGGGGTTGACCTCCAACTGATGCACAATGACCTCTTGTTTGACACCCCTCATGTCCTCTACTTTCTAAGTAAAGACATCTGTACTTTTCTTCAATAGGTCGACTATTTCGACTCTTTCTTCTGGTGACAGCCGTCTCCCTATTCTGATTTTTTGATCGGGTAAGAAGGGTTGACTTCTACATCATCTAGCTTGTCAAATGGTTCCAGTTCTGAGCCGTCTCTAAACTGCAGAGTCTCAATGATGATCTCTCTGACCCTTTTTCTTTCCTCAGCTCCCAAGTGTGGAGCTTCTTCTTCAATAATTCCATCTAGCTCATTAGCTATTTCCCCGTTGGAGGCCCCTGAGTTTTGGTTGACTTGGAGGCATAGGTCGCCTATGATAATTTGGTCGACCAAAACTGTATCTGTCGCGACCCAAGTGTTTTCAGAGGGACGTGTTGGCTCAGTCATGACTTGGTCATATGAGGGATAGGTCGTCTCTTCAATACACTTGATTGTAGATAATCTAGAAGTAGTAGTGACCGACTTTGAGAACTTTGAGTTTGCCTCTTGAGTATCAATCTCCAACTCCCTCTTCTTTTTGGACCGGAGCACGTGATCCAGGTGTTCTCTAGCTGTGCTTAGGACGCACCCAACTCCCAACATGGTGGGGAACTTGACCCTTTAATGGGGGATTGATGGTACCTTCCCTAGAGCGACCTGTCCAGGTATA
This sequence comes from Adenophora triphylla var. japonica, assembly GCA_022495995.1. NCBI lineage: Eukaryota > Viridiplantae > Streptophyta > Magnoliopsida > Asterales > Campanulaceae > Adenophora > Adenophora triphylla. The sequence goes on from JAFEMH010000361.1 coordinate 234,943, forward strand.
CCCAATATAGCATGGTAATCACTTATAACGTCATTGATGGTACCTCCAACTCTATCTGCCCCTTTGCGTCAACCCTATGATTGGTGAAGCCTTCTAGTCGACCTGAGTAAGGTGACAACCTTGCATCCGTCAATCCCATATCGAGGAAGGTTTTGTAGTAGAGAATATCCTTGCAGGCCCCCGTGTCGACCAAGATTCTACTTGACGTGCAATCGTCAATGAGCCCTAAATTTACTAAACTTTTCTCCCTTGCAGCCATGCTCGTAGCCAGCTCGTAAGGATAGAAACTAATCGCCTCCTCTTGGACACAGCTTCTGGGATACGTGTGGAGCTTTGTTTAACTGGAAGATCTTGTGCTTGACCGCAGTATTGCTCGTCTCCTCATCTATTACCCCCAACGTCAATCTAGGTTTCCTTGGCTCAGGCACACCTCTTGTAGGTCGATCTCCTCCTGCAGGACGATCTCCCTTCATGAACCTATCCAACCTTCCTTCATTTACCCATTTTTGGATGATCCTCTTCAAACTTATACATTCCTCCATTGTGTGCCCGGTGTCCTTGTGATACTCACAGTACCTACCGTTGTCCCTTATGAATTTATTTGAGCATTCATTAGGGCAGGAGGACCTAGGTCGACTGTGTTCATGATTTCAATCCGACTAACTATGAGTGGGGTGAAGCTTTCAGGGACTCTTTCCGTTGCCCTAGTTCTATTTTTCCCCTTGTTGTTGTTATGCTTCGCCTGTCCCCCCTTTATCGACGCACCTACTTCAGTATGTTTAGAGCCCTTTTCCTTCTTTCTCTCCTGCGCTTCCTCAGCCACGGCCACATTATAGGCCCTCTCAAATAGCTCTTTCCTCATGGTCGCTCTCCTAACCTGTAGCTCGTAATCCAGAACGGGAGAGGACACTCCATTTCTAAAGCCGTTGATGACTTCTTTATCCGTGAGGTCTTCCTCAATTTGGTCGACCAACTATTTGAACCTGGTAAAGTAGCTCATAGTACTCTCCATCTTGCCCTGAATCATGTTGTTCAAATTAGTGATTGTTTTCTTACGAGCCCCCGCTGTTTAGAACCTGTCGAGGAACTTCTTCCTCATATAACTCCATGAGGTGATGCAGCCAGTGTTCAGACCATGGATCCAATTCAGTGTTGCACCTGTGAAGGTGCTTGTTAATGCCTTGCATAGCACGTCATCCTTCGAAGAGACCAAACACATAGTGGCCTCGAAATGATGTATATGATTTAAGGCATTGCTCGTGCCTGAATACTTGTCTAACTAGGGCAGCTTGAACCCAACAGGAGGCCCCTTGTCGAGTATATCCTTGGTCAGGGGTCGAAGAGTGCAGTCATTTTGTTCGACTTTCCCATTGGTTGCTTCCCGATCTGCCTCCATGTTATCTAATCTCTGTTTCAAGTTAAGAAGCTCCCTAACATCCAGGTCGCTTCTTTGGTGGGAAACAAAGTTAGACTTTGGTCTCTCCTCACGATGGGGCTCTCTTCTTGAGAGAGTCCTCTGTCTTTCATTCCTAGGGGGAGTTGCTTCCCTCCTTTCTCGACAGAGAAACGATCTCTCTCCCCTTTGTGGTGACCTACACTGAGCTCTGTCAACTTCGACCTGCCTTCTCAAAGCTGAGTCGGCATCTTGTTCCCTTTGCTGGTTGATCCTATCCCTTAGGTCGCTAGTGGGGTCTATGGATATGTGGGAGTGGGGAGGCCTTTCACTCCTCCTTTCTTCCCCTCACGGTCTAGGACCTCCGTTAGCCTGCCTATGAGATGTGAGAGATGGAGCTACACTTTGTGATCTTTTATCATCCTTGTTAGGAGACTTAGGCATCTTTAGCAACTCATCTTGTACCTCGAGCACGCTCTGCAGTATTCTAGTTCACTCTAACAAAAGACCCTTCCTACTAAGGTGAGTAATTGAGGGACCTGCCATGTTGCCTGCAACTGTTCGACCTGTTTGGACTCTCTTAGGTTGTTGGCTTACCCCTTGGTTGTGCATGGGTCTCTTCTGCCTTCTACCATCTTGCAAGCCCGCACCATCAGCCACACTATTGGAGCGAGTGGCCTTTCTAGTGGGATGCCCCGGCGGAGGAGGGGGCAAGTTTGCAGTGCGATTTCTGGCAGCTGCTTTTGTGTTCCTCCCCGCATCTTCGAGCCTTGGCTCACTGGAGGAAGTGGCGGTATGCCCGTCAGACACCATGTTTGCTATTGCGTGAGGTTTCGAGGTCTTAGCATTATCGTTTCCCGACAATGGAACCAAACTGATGTCGCAGGAAATGATCCAGATCAGCCTTAGTCCAGCAATAGGTTGATCCCTAGCAGATATTACCTGAAACCACGAACAAACGACTAGCCGGGTCCGTCGTGATGATGAGATAACATTTTATAAGTTTGTAAGAAAATGTATGGAAACGACGTAATCTCAAATAGTTAAGATGACATTACCTTTTAACGTTGTATGTTATCTGGTATATATAGTGGTGTTAGGGGATCATTGTGAAACCCTAGAATCAAGGAGATGTTGTGGGCGTAACTGTCTCCGTGAATGTAAGAGGTGGTCACGAATAATGACGTAAACGGACATACGTGTTAGTAGGTCGAGGTCGCTTGAGTATTCGAAATCGACCTTAATTTGTGCCTTGGCTTGATAGAAATTTGTACAAGTTGATGATCGTATGTCGGACGAAGCTAGGTCGGGACCAATGATGGTCGGACAATGAGCTAGGTCGACTGATCTTTGCCTTGGGCCGTGGGCGTTGTGGCAACTGGACTGGCCCATTCAATAGTAGTGTCTTGGTGATATCTGAAATGTTGGACTTCATTCGTTGGGCCTGACTCGTCACCTTTATTCCGATCAGTTATATTTATTACGATAAATAAATAACCAAGTTCTCTCAACGTTCGACATTTTAATGTGTTTTGTTTTTTCGGCCTTTCTCTTCCTCTAGTCTCTCTCTTCCTCCGACTTTTCTCTTAAACGCTCGCATCTTTCGATCTTTCTCCCTGATCACGGAAAATTTAAACAAATATGATAATGAGTTGTGGTATAGATTGTGGTTTGAACCGTAGTCTAAACCATGATCTGAACCACGTTCTGAACAGTGGTTTGAATCACATAATTGAACCGCAGTTTGAACCAAGACATATCAAACCATAATGGTTTGTTTTGGTTAGATTCAAATTTTTTCATGAATCGGTTCATTTTAAAATTTTCCCAAATCGATAACTATTGATTTGATCCGTAAATTTTTTCAAACCAAACATAACCATTTACACCCCTGCTTAAATTGCACCAAAAATTTGTCAAACAATATGAATGGTTTCATTTCTCACAACTGGTTTCAAAGGTATTTTACAATCCTCACCCTCACTCTTCATATTATTCTCGACTGTGGTTGCTACAATTAATTAAAAGCACTCAACTTCTTTTTTATATGCAATGCACTCACCTATATGAAAATAAAGTTTATTCATCAAATATTGAAAAAACATTGTTAATAAATTATTGCTTAAAAAGTTATTAATAAATGAATAAAGTAATGCCTTCTAAAATAATAATTTTTTTCTGTCGAATTATTAGTTTATAGATGTTTCATTGTATATGTATAATTAAAAAAAAAATTATTTAGTGTAAAGATACTAGATTTATTCCAAATTAGTTTTCGCTTTTAGATAAAAAAAAAATCACTGTTAATCAACCACAGAGTTATTGTAATCCCAATTTGTTGAGATTATAATAATTGTGTTGTTGATTTTTATTCCTTTGTCGTGTAATAAATTTTCCTCCTTCGTTAAAAACGTTGTTTTTTATTCATTGTTGAGAATCGTTGTTTTTTCTTATATGATGATAGCCTATGTTTATTTCTTTGCTTGTTTATTGTTTTTATCATTTTGAAACTGCTACGAATACCACATTCATTTGCTATGAAGTGGATGTCACTGTTTTTAATAAAAAATATGTTTGTGAATTTTGAGATGTCAGGTGAATGTTTTCTCATTAGTCTGAATTTTCTAATGAATCGAGTTCTCAATGCAAAATTTTATTCGAGGGAGATTTTCTTAAATGTCAAATGAAAGCGGTGTCCAAGTTTTAATTTGAGTGTAATTCGATCGTCTCAATCTATAGTATAAATGGAAGCGGTTTTGGCACTGTAGCATGAACAGTTCCAATCGCGGAAATGACCATTTTGCCCTCACTATTCACTTCCTTTCCCGTTTTGCCCTTAAAAAAAAAGTTTTTTTTTTAATCATCAATTCGCAGCTCAATCGCAAAATTGACAGTAAAAAAGTATGGAAATAGAGAATACATAGAAAAACTGCTAATATCTTAGACGGTCAAAGAAAAACGAACAACGAATCTATACACATAAACCTAGAACGATGCAAGGAACTCGCGAAAGTCATGGTTGCTTGATGATAGAGAAGATGAAAACTAACCTGGACGGACGGTCGGAGGCGAAGGTTAAGCGTTGGACTTTGAGATCCACCAAGGGCGAGGAGAGAGTGTGTTTGGCGTGATGATTTGCTAAAAATGAGATCGTCTCCACAGACTCCACGTACTGATGAACATTTTTGGGTTGGGCTTTTTGAAAATGGGCTTTTGGCCCAACCAATACTTTGACTGGGTATTAGTCTTTAGATTAGAATTACATTAAAACCATTACCATTTTGTTTGAACAAAGCTTAAGCTTAGATATAAATTAAAAAAAAAAATCACTTGGCCTTGGATACGGGTGCTTTGCTACAGTAGTGTGAATAGTGCCATCTGCCGAGATTACCATTTTGCCCTCACTATTTTGTCCCTTTCTCATTTTGTCCTTAAAAAAAAAAATTTTTTTTTTAAACAAAAAAATTTTTAAAAAAAAAAACAAAAAACATGGCCTTGGACACGGGCTTACTCTAGTATTTAGTATTTAGATAAAAAAAGGAATGTGTTTATAGGTTAAGAAATGAATCTTCTATATTGATATTTGAAATGAAAAGTGGCATCTATTTTCTTATAATTAATGAAAGTGAGTTTGTTAGTTGCTAAAAAATCAAAACTCGTAAAATGTTAAAGTGACATATTGAAAGGGAGTAAGAAAATTAAAAAGTGACGTTTGACAACACAAGACAAGACCGTGTGTTCACTCCCTCCCAGTTTAGTGTGAATAAAAATATTGAATACACTGATTAAGAAAAAATAAGAGAGAGGAAAAGTGGAGAGAGAATGTTGTGAGTGTAAAAATAAAATAGAAGAGAGAATGAGTGGAAGGAATAGTTAGGAAAGAGAATGTTGTGAGTGTAAAAGTAAAATAGGAGAGAAAATTAGTGGAGTAAATAGTGAAGATTCCCTTTCATTTTTGGCAGTTCACACTCGGCTAAAACGGATCAAAAGAAAAATAAAGCTCCGTTTGTTTGGGGAAAATGTTTTTCGGAAAACAATTTCTCCATTTTTCGGTGTTTGTTTTGCACCGAAAAATTGAGAAAATGTTTTACGCTAAACATATTTATCTCATTTTTTGAAAAATATTTTCATTTTTCGAAAAACATTTTGCAGAAAATCATTTTTCAAAAAATGTTTTACGCTAAACAAACAGAGAGTGTACACTCGACGGGGGCAGGAGGGAGTATTTAATAACCAAAGTAGAAGAATGGTGCAGTTAAATACCAATACCTACCTTTCCCTCAAATCAGGATTCAAACTGCTTATAAAAGCAGCACTTTACTTTCTCCCAAAAAAACACACACACACACACTTCTCCCACTTTCTCTCCATCAAACATGGCCGCAACATCTTCTCCTCCGTATTCTACAAATTCCATCAATCTTCTCCCTCCTCCTAACGCGAATTCTTCCACCACCACCACCTCCAACAAATCATTCAATCTCTCTTTCCATACTTCCCTAAATTCACTTTCCCCCAAACTTTCCCTCCTCAATTTCTATTCCCATTCCCATTCCCATTCTCATTCCCTCCACCACCGATCCCATTCCCCTGTACTCACCAACGTCCTCAAAACTGCCGATTCCACCGCTGCAGACCTCGAGACGGTCTTCAACAATTCCAAGCCAACCATTCTCGTCTCCGAGAAGCTTGGAGAAGCCGGTCTCGACCTCCTTCGCACCTTCGGAAACGTTGATTGCGCATATAACTTGTCCCCTGAGGAGCTCTGCGCTAAGATCTCGTTATGTGACGCGTTGATCGTCAGGAGTGGGACTAAGGTCAACCGTCAGGTCTTCGAGGCTGCCAAAGGACGCTTGAAAGTCGTTGGTAGGGCTGGTGTTGGCATTGATAATGTAGATCTGCAGGCCGCTACCGAGTTTGGTTGCCTCGTCGTTAATGCACCCACCGCCAATACCATTGCTGCCGCCGAGCATGGCATTGCCTTGCTCGCTTCTATGGCTCGTAATGTTTCCCAGTCTGACTCTTCCATGAAAGCTGGTACTACCATAATTTTCTCTCAGCTCTGATATGCAGCTACATTTTCTTATTTATTTGTCAAGTATCACAGATCTGTTCATAAACCATAATATAAAACTATATGGTTAACTTCGTGAAATACCCCATCCCAGGAAACATACTCAATTATATAATTTTATGAAAATTCAAGTATACATATGCATCCTAAATTTGTTTATTTATAGTATTCCAAACTGTGAAACATAACAAATTAACAACTTTTCAAGTGCATAAGCTAATTATTTTTTTAATAATTATGATCAAAATTTAACTAGATTGACCATAAAGTGGATCTATTCGATCTTAATTATTGAATTAAGGGCTTTAACTCGGTTTGGTATTTGATTGATTAATTGGAGATCCATAAATGCGAGTGAATTAGCATGTCAGATTTAGTTAAAAGACATTTTGTCACTGAGTCCCTGCGTTAACTAACTTCCAAAATTATTCACCCCACCATATCAATCATATGCTTTGCTTTTACCTGTTAGTATTTCTTCTTATGAATTTCTTCTGAATGTGCAGCTGATCTTTCTTTTTCGCATAGCCATTTTTATGTGCATGGCAATGGATTATGACTACCTTTTAAGCTTCTTGCTGAATGAAAATTAATCGCTGTAGGGTTCCTTGCTTAGAGTGCTACATGCAAAACAAGAACACTTAGTTAAGCACATAATTGAACATAATATTCTGGTTAATGATTTCCTCCCCGATCCCTAATATTCCCTGATCCAGCACACTGAAGTGGGAAGAAGTGCATCACAAACCATTAGAATTGATTTTTTTAATTTATTTATCTTACTAATAATTATTATTATTACTTTAATTATGATTTGTTTATTTATTTTTTTGTTGCGGTTGTCATTGTAGTCCCAAAGCATTTGTCGGTGGGCACATGCTTACAGTACTCTGATCCAACTCACAAATGTGGGAAGAGGTTCATAAGTCATTTGTTTTTTAATAATAATTTATTATTTTTATTTCTTTATATATTTTTGTTGTAGTTGCCTTTGGGTTCAAATCATATGTATGTGGGCACATGTTTATAGTACTATGTTGATTTATTTCGATTTTAGTAGGAGCTTTCCAAGCTTAATATTTCATATGCAGTTTGAAAGCTTGATATATATTATTAATCCACGATTTAACAGATTAAGTTTTTTGATCAAGTGGTATCTCTACGTGATATCAGAGCTTGATATCAGAGCTGGACCAAGTTGATGATGATTGTTACTCATTAGGGCTTGAGCCGATGGTATGTCAGCGTGCTAATGATCCACGTGTAGAGCCGATAGTCATGCCGGCCTACACGTGAGAGGGGGCACTCCATTCGTCCCACATCAACTTGGAGAATATAATTGATTCAACATATAATGTTGTACATCCTCCTCCCTTAACAAGGCTATTTAAGGGGATGCGACCCAATTTTAATATGGTATCAGAGCATGCCCAAGTTGATGATAGTAGTTACCCATGTTGGGTTTGAGCCGATGTCGGCGTGTTAATGGTCCACGTGTAAAGCCGATGGTTATGCCGGCCTACACCGTGAGGGGGCGTGTTAGAACCCCATTTGTGCCACATCAACTTGGAGAATATAATTGACTCAGCATATAAGGTTGGATATCCTCACCCCTTAACAAGGCATTTTAAGGGGAAGATGACCCAATTCTAACATGGTATCAGAGTGTTAGGTCCCGGGTTCGATTCTGTCCGCTTGCAGTATTACCCGGAAGCTTAAGATTTTAGATCAAGTGGTATCTCTACATGTGGGGCATAATTAAATCTCATTTCAACTCAATGTATAAGAGTACTGTTGGTGTCTTCCATTCTTTTACCTACTCTAATAAACCAATCTGATGATCTTTTACAGGTAAATGGCTACGTAACAAGTATGTTGGAGTTTCTCTGGTGGGGAAAACTTTAGCAATTATGGGATTTGGAAAGGTTGGCTCTGAAGTTGCGAGACGTGCAAAAGGCCTTGGTTTGCATGTGATTGCGCATGATCCATATGCCCCAGCTGATAGAGCAAGAGCTATTGGTGTGGATCTGGTCAGCTTTGATCAGGCTGTTTCTACTGCGGATTTTATTTCGCTCCACATGCCACTCACACCTACTACCAACAAAGTGTTCAATGATCAAACTTTTGCCAAGATGAAGAAAGGAGTACGCATCGTCAATGTTGCTCGCGGAGGAGTGATTGACGAGGATGCCTTAGTGAGGGCTCTTGATAGTGGAGTGGTGGCTCAGGTATGCTCCTTGGGTCCCTGCCTATTATACTGTTTGGGCATCTTTTTTGGTCAGTTTGTTCATGTTTTGGTTCAGCATTAATCTAAAATGTGTAATATTGGAGTATTTTTATGGCTCCACCACATCATAGGCAATGTAGTTTTTATCCGTGATGGCAAATAAAAAGTTTGCAACTTTTTTGTGATGATGTAACAGGCAGCACTAGACGTGTTCACAAAGGAGCCGCCTCCTACAGATAGCAAGTTGGTGCAGCATGAGAATGTTACTGTCACTCCTCATCTTGGAGCTAGCACAGTAGAGGCACAGGTAGGAATTTTCAACTACAAATTGAGCCATTGATCTGCTTTGGCTTCAGTTCTGATACATGATTCACAATGTCTAAATAAAATCTAAACTATCAGGAAGGTGTAGCTGTTGAAATAGCGGAAGCTGTTGTTGGAGCCCTCAAAGGTGAACTTTCAGCAACTGCTGTCAATGCCCCAATGGTGCCTGCCGAGGTAAATTATGTTTGTGGATATATAATGACTTTTTGTCTTATTATGAAACAACGGATTGTAGTTAAAAGTGGAAGTCTTGCATGGTCGCTCAGGTTCTATCAGAGTTGGCTCCTTACGTTGTGCTAGCTGAGAAGCTTGGTAGACTAGCCATGCAGTTAGTGGCCGGAGGAAGCGGGATTAAATCTGTCAAGGTGGTTTACCAATCAGCCCGTGACCCGGATGACTTGGACACAAGACTTCTCAGGGCAATGGTTACAAAAGGCATCATTGAGCCAATATCAGATTCGTTTATAAACTTAGTCAATGCAGATTTCATTGCGAAGCAGAAAGGCCTTCGAATTACTGAGGAACGAGTGTTTGTTGATTCATCTCCTGACTTCCCAATTGACTGTGTTCAGGTAAAAATAAGCCATGTTGACTCAAAATTTGCAAGTGCTTTATCAGAGGGAGAAGAAATTAGTGTTGAGGGAAGAGTGAAATTCGGGATACCACATTTGACAAAAGTGGGGTCGTTTAGTGTGGGTGTAAGCATGGAAGGAAACCTCATACTCTGCCGTCAAGTTGACCAACCGGGCATGATCGGACAGGTGGGAAACATTCTTGCGGAACATAATGTGAATGTGAGTTTTATGAGTGTGGGAAGGACGGTGAAGAGGACAAAGGCTATCATGGCAATTGGTGTGGATGAAGAACCAGACAAAGATGCCCTCAAGAAAATAGGTGAAGTAGCTGCCATTGAAGAATTTGTTTTCCTCGATTTGTAGACCATCTTACCATTTTGTTATGTTGTTGTAATGAGGAGGGCGAATCGTAAACAAAAAAAAAAAAAAAAAAAAAAAAGCATGAAGGATTTTATTTTTTTTGTACTTTTACAGATAGGAAAAATGCCTCTCTGTTTCTTAGGTTAGTAGTTGAGAATAAAGTTGCCGCTGTTAGTGGCTTATAAGCTTTGGCCAACAGTGTGGGTGTGTCCCTTATAATCAGGGAAATGGAGTGTAACGACCCCAAAATTCATACATAATAATAATACTTAATTTAATAATAGAATAGCCTCCAACGGCTACTAAAACCATAATTCAAAAGTACTAACCACTATTTGAAATAAACTTAAATGCTGAAAACGGTAATAATCTCTACGGCTAGTACAAACCACTAGCTCGAAATACTTAATATTCTAAAATAATTATTTGAACTCCAAAAGCCGCTAATCCATCAAACACGCAGCCAATCCTCTCCAATCATTTATTACCTGGGAGGGGAAAGAATATGAAAGGGTGAGCGAACAAAGCTCAGTAAGTTCATACGGGGTCTCTTCGGTTTCTAAGAAGAGACGACCGGAACGAACGGAGTTTAATAATATATCAATGAAAGGATAACATGTACAATAATTAGTTTTGGTACTGAGAATGTCAAAGGGGGTTACTTTTTCAAATAACAAGTAGTGGCACATTTACAATAACCGATAGAACTTTACACACACTTGTCCGTCAATTCCAAGTAATTGTGCACCTTTAATCTAGGGTGACTCCGATACACCTATTCGGTGATCGTTGAATAAGAAGATCTACGCCTTTAATTTAAGGCGCCCCCTTATTCTGAATAAGAGAATCTACGCCTTTTATCTGGGGCGCTCCCTTATTCTGATATATCATGATAATCACATCTATAGAATTTAGGTCATTTCATTCTGACTAGACCATTTCATTCTATAGTGAGGTCATTTCAATCTGACTAGACCTTTGGTCATTTCAATCTGTCTAGACCAATTTATTTAACTTTGAGACCATTTCAATCTGTCTAGGCCTTAGGTCATTTCAATCTGTCTAGACCAAATACATATAGAGTCCTCATCAATTGGACAATTTAACATCATATATTCATAGTGTTCATGGTACGAGAACACATAAGTCAATTTCAATTCACATAGATACACATTGAACAAAAACGCATCAATGGTAAGATATTCCAAAACGTTCATAACGAGGGAATACAAATGAATAACTACCGGCCACTTGGTAGTATACAAATCATCAATAGGAAATTCTATAACAAAGGAAGATACATTCAAATACTTAATGAACGTAATCCCTTACCTTGGTCTAGCTAGCTTCTTGAACCGCTCTTCCCGTGCGTATCTACAACCACGTAAGAGTAACTTAGTATCTCGCATTGTCGTTAACTATCTCTACTTAGTTAAGCCTTATGCGTTAACTTCTTTCTTTACTTTATTTAGTAACTTTCTATGTTTGGAAAGTTTCTATTTTTGGAAACTTTCCTTATTTGGAAATTTTCTTATTCTTGGCTTTGTAATTCCCTAGTTATGGTTTGATTTTTATTTAGGATTGTTCTCTTTTCCATTTTTTTCATAATTCTTGACTTTAAGGTAACTTTCCTCTTTTAGGATTTTCACTTAAGTCCTTCTACTTTTGATTAATTACTTAAAGGTCTCCCATCTTTTAGGTATTTGCAAAATAGTCCTCCAACTTTTGGATATTTGCAATTTAGTCCCTCAACTTTTAAATATTTACAAACTAGTCCCTCAACTTTTAAATAATTGCAAACTAGTCCCTCAACTTTTAAATATTTGCAGTTTAGTCCTTCTGCAGTTTGGAACTTTTCAGTTTAGTCCTCCAGTTAATTCTCTATCATATTCCTGACTGAATAGTTAGAATTTTGACGGTTTCAGCTTCAAACTATTCAACCTAGTCCTTTTCGATTAAAAACTTAAGCGTAGTCTTTTAATACTTAACCAAAAGCTTAATTAATTAAACCAAAACACTCCTAACTTGGCCTAGGGTTCCAGCCGAGCCTTACGGATTCCAATCCATGGCTTGATTTTTCTTTTCTTCTCTTCTTTTGTTCATAAACCCAAACACTTTAATTTATTTACTCTTAATCAATTAATCCTTAACACATTAATTGATTAAATCTATATTTTTCTCTATTCTAAATTCAAGAATAAATTTGGGTTATGGTCATATTATTATCACATTCAATCCCCATCATTTTAATCCTCAAACAATTCATTTAACCTCAAGATTTAACATTTAAAAGCTTGCAAAAATCATCCAAGAACAATAAAAGTTTAAAAACTTATAATTCTTCTAAAAATCATAACTAATTCCCTAATGCTCCGAATTGAATGAAACGAAAGAGGGAAGTTAGGGTTTGACATTACCTTAATTTTGGTGAAGAAAGATTGCCCAAAAGATGCAGAAATTCGGCTGTTTCCCCTCCCCAAAAGCTTCAGCCGCCGCCTAGGTTGTTTAGGGTTTAAAAAAAATCTTTTTTTTCTTTGGTAATTGCTGAGAGTTATGAAGCATTTTTAGGAAGGTTTGGTATTTAAATGTAGGGATTAACCTCCTCGGGCTTTCTCTTGCACAAGCCTAAAACCTAGCCCACTTAATTTAACCCATTCAATTTAAATAGCCCATTTACTTAAGAGTTAATTAATAATTATAATTTCATTAATTAATTTATTTTATTTTTTTCCTCTAATAAAATAATTAATTAAAAGTCTAATTTTTTTTTTTTTTTGGTTCTTACATTCTTACCCCCTTAAAAGAAGTTTGTCCCCAAACTTCACGTACCTTAATTTTCGAAGAGATCGGGATACATTTCCCGCATTTCGCTTTCGAGCTCCCATGTTGCTTCTCTTTCGGTATGGTTGCTCCACTGTACTTTTACATAAGGAATCAACCGTTTCCTCACATTCTCGTCTTTTCCGTCGACGATCCTGATCGGCCTTTCATCATAAGTCAGATCAGCACGGACTCTTAGCTGTTTGTATTCGATCATGTGACTTGGATCATGAATATACTTCCTTAGCATAGAGACATGGACACGTCATGCACTCCAGCTAAAACCGGTGGTAAAGCTAATCTATAGGCCACTTCCCCAATCTTGTCAAGAATCTCGAATGGTCCCACATATCGTGGACTTAACTTTCCCTTGGCTATACTCTCCTGCATCTTTACTGTCTCTTCGTCAATTTCTTGGGCTTCCTTAATTCTGTTCAAAAGTGTCGGCTGAACCATCAGCAGAGTCAAATACCCTTTAATTCGCACTTCTAAGTTTGAAACCTCAATGTTATTCCACGCACTTACCCCCTTAGAAATCAATGTCGCTAAGGTTCCGCAACTCTTCCTACTCAATGCATCGGCCACCTTATTGGCCTTCCCTGGATGGTTTGATATCGTACAATCATAATCCTGCAATAATTCAAGCCATCTCCTTTGTCTCATATTAAGCTCCTTCTGAGTGAAAATGTATTTAAGATTCTTATGATCCGTAAATATATTTGACAAGTTGTTCCATACAAGTAATATCTCCAAATTTTCAATGCAAATACCATCGCTGCTAATTCCAAATCGTGGGTCGGGTGATTCCTCTCATGGTTCTTCAATTATATTGACGCATAAGCTATAACCTTATCATTCTGTATCAACACGCAACCTAATACCTTCAATGGAGTATCACTATATATCACAAATCCGTCCGATCTTTGGTATAGTAAGAACCGGTGCGGACACAATTCGACTCTTCAGCCCTTGAAATTTCTTTTCACACTCTTCTAACTAAACAAACCTTGCTCCCTTCTGCGTTAACCTTGTTAACTGTACTGACAACTTCGAAAGTCATTCAATGAATCTCCTATAGTATCCTGTTAACCCCAAGAAACTTCTTATCTCACTAACTGCGGTTTATCTCTCCCAATATACTATAGCCTCTATTTCTGTTGGATCCACTTCAATCCCATCCTTAGATACCACAAGTCCTAAGAATACACTCTCTCTCTCGCCAAAATTCATACTTCTTGAATTTAGCGTACAACTTTTGTCCCCACAAAATATGTAGAACTAACCTCAAATGTCCTTCTTGTTCCTCCTTAGACTTAGAATAAACCAAGATATCATTCATAAACACAACTATTCACTTATCCCAGAATTCCTGAAACATTATTTCCTCAATTCCATAAATGCAGCTGGCGCGTTTGTCAACCCAAACGGCATAACCAACAACTCATAATGGCCGTACCTTGCCATAAAGGTCGTCTCGCAACATCCTCGTTCTTTACCCTCAAGGATGATATTCGGATCTCAAATCTATCTTTGAGCTAACACGCTCCCCAAAGTTGTTCAAACAAGTCATCAATCCTCAGCAACGGGTATTGATTCCTAACCGTCACTCAATTTAACTCCCGATAGTCGATACACATTCTCATCGATACGTATTTCTTCTTTACAACAATACCGGTGCACCCCATGGTGAAACACTCGATCTTATCAAACCCTTATTCAATAACTCTTACAGTTGTTCCTTCAATTCCTTAAGTTCATTCGGGCCATTCTGTACGATGCCTTCGATATCGATGCTTTTTCTGATACTAAGTCTATGGAAAATTTCACCTCCCTTTACGGTGGTATTCCCAACAAGTCTTGAAGCACATCCTTAAACCTCCGATCACTGAAAGAGACTCTATACTTACTCCTTTCTTATCCGTCTCTCCCATATAGGCTAAGAATCCTTCACATCCTTTTCCTCAACGTCTTCCGAGTTCTCATTCCCGAAATAAGACCAGATCGGATTCTCGATTCCGATCCTTGAAAATAAAACTCTTCTCCAGATAGCAATCGAAATGTACTTCTTTCTTAAAACAGTCTTCCTTGGCATGATGGACAGCTAACCAATCCATTCCCAGAATAATTGTCAATTTCATTCATTTTCCACTCTATTAGGTCAATCTCGAGTTCTCTATCACCTATTGTCAAAGGCCACTCCTTATACATAGACAAGATAGGAATCGACTCATTAGTCGGAGTATTTATCACCAAAGGTACTTCTAACGCTTCAGGTTTCAAATTCAATTTCTTCTCTCTGTACCGATACTCATTAGTCTGGTGCTTCCCTTTTTGCACACTTCACATTTTTCATCAGATCCTTGACCACGGACCTTGATTTTAATCCCAACTCTTCGATTGTTAAAGTTCTTACTTGGGTACTTACTTACGACACCATCTTCTTTACGATACTTATCAGTACTATGAATACAAGGCACTATTAATCACGCCTATACTAGCAATACTTAAATGCTTAATACTTTTATACTATAACCAGAATTTGTCTCAATAGACTAATACCTTTAAATCTAGTCATAGGTCAATTCACTAAACCCTTGATCTTTTCAATAGATAGGCATTACTCTCATAAGTCTTTTCAATGTAGACTTATTGGTCTTTTCAACAGACCAACACTACTAATACTCATACTTGCTACCTTACAAAATTCACTTAAATTAGGGCGTCTCAACAGACTTCAATTACATCATCGGCCCATTTACTAGACCATCGATCGCTTCACTAGACCGAATACACATTCACAATTCATTTCATTAGATTATTGGTCCTTTCATTAGACCGCACAATTTCATAGGTAATTTCAACGGTCCCTTAATTCATCCTCATATGTCGTTTCATTAGACTAAACATGTACATTATAGGTCAATTCACTAGACCTACTGGTCACTTCAATAGACCACATTTACTCTAAATAAGTCGTTTCAACTAGACTCATGGGTCGCTTCATTAGACCAGTACATTTCCCCAGGTCGTTTCAATAGACCAATGTTCACAATTTCATACTTTTGGCCGTTTCAATAGGCCGATTTTCATCTTCATTGGCCGTTTCAATAAGCCAATTAATCAACACTTGGCCATTTCAATAAGCCATATTATATCTACAAGTCGTTTCAATAGACTTTACTTTTCATCCATGGGCGATGTTACTAGGCTATTGTTCCAGGTCAATACACATATTTAACACTTAAGGAACAATAAAATTCACATAATTAAACACATAAGTCAAAGAAAATCACTTACTTGACTAAAATAAAGTTTTCACTTCATAATTTCAAAACGTAAATCATAAATATCTCAAGTTCTTTCTATCATAACTAAAAACTTGCTAAATCTATATCACTTCTAGAAATAACGGTAAAATAGTATAATACTCCACTTCTCATCATCAATTCAAAATTGGGGCGGCTTCACTCCCTATCATTTCCTCGCCTACTTCTTCCATAACATTCTCATTCACTAAGTTACATTCGTTTGAAACTTCACGCACATTAGCCTTCAAATCTTTAAGCTCATAATACCATTGGTAAGCTTGTTC
This sequence comes from Adenophora triphylla var. japonica, assembly GCA_022495995.1. NCBI lineage: Eukaryota > Viridiplantae > Streptophyta > Magnoliopsida > Asterales > Campanulaceae > Adenophora > Adenophora triphylla. The sequence continues at coordinate 251,308 of JAFEMH010000361.1, forward strand.
TCTCACTTAATTATTATAAGTCTTTTCCTCAATAACAATTCACATTTAAACTTAATAGTTGTCCTCTAGATCACTCGGAGGATCTTGTTATAATTCCAAGGGAATTTTATTCTAGGTTCTCTCCCAAAATAGCAAGTTCTCCAAATAGAAATCTAAAATAGCAAGTTCTCCAAATAGAAAGTTTCTAAAATAGCAAGTTTCTTAATAAAGAAAGTTTCCAAACTTAGAAAGTTTCCTGCACAGAAGGTTTCCATAACAGCAACTTCTCAAAATTGCTAACTTCCCAATTACAATCTCTTAATTTCTACCAGTTCATAGTTAGACTCTTAAGAAATTTTACCTTAAATCCTCCGTCACAATTACTTTCTAGGTAGGCCCAATTATACTCAAGTACTACTTCTTCTAATATGCTTAATGCTCTAAAGTCTCCCATGTGACCTAAAACCAAAGCTCTGATACCAACTGTAACGACCCCAAAATTCATACATAATAATAATACTTAATTTAATAATAGAATAGCCTCCAACGGCTACTAAAACCATAATTCAAAAGTACTAACCACTATTTGAAATAAACTTAAATGCTGAAAACGGTAATAATCTCTACGGCTAGTACAAACCACTAGCTCGAAATACTTAATATTCTAAAATAATTATTTGAACTCCAAAAGCCGCTAATCCATCAAACACGCAGCCAATCCTCTCCAATCATTTATTATCAGGGAGGGGAAAGAATATGAAAGGGTGAGCGAACAAAGCTCAGTAAGTTCATACGGGGTCTCTTCGATTTCTAAGAAGAGACGACCGGAGTTTAATAATATATCAATGAAAGGATAACATGTACAATAATTAGTTTTGGTGCGAGAATGTCAAAGGGGGTTACTTTTTCAAATAACAAGTAGTGGCACATTTACAATAACCCATAGAACTTTACACACACTTGTCCGTCAATTCCAAGTAATTGTGCACCTTTAATCTAGGGTGACTCCGATACACCTATTCGGTGATCATTGAATAAGAAGATCTACGCCTTTAATTTAAGGCGCCCTTATTCTCGAATAAGAGAATCTACGCCTTTTATCTGGGGCGCTCCCTTATTCTGATATATCATGATAATCACATCTATAGAATTTAGGTCATTTCATTCTGACTAGACCATTTCATTCTATAGTGAGGTCATTTCAATCTGACTAGACCTTTGGTCATTTCAATCTGTCTAGACCAATTTATTTAACTTTGAGACCATTTCAATGCATGTGCCTTAGGTCATTTCAATCTGCCTAGACCAAATACATATAGAGTCCTCATCAATTGGACAATTTAACATCATATATTCATAGTGTTCATGGTACGAGAACACATAAGTCAATTTCAATTCACATAGATACACATTGAACAAAAACGCATCAATGGTAAGATATTCCAAAAACGTTCATAACGAGGGAATACAAATGAATAACTACCGGCCACTTGGTAGTATACAAATCATCAATAGGAAATTCTATAACAAAGGAAGATACATTCAAATACTTAATGAACGTAATCCCTTACCTTGGTCTAGCTAGCTTCTTCGAACCGCTCTTCCCGCGTATCTACAACCACGTAAGAGTAACTTAGTATCTCGCATTGTCGTTAACTATCTCTACTTAGTTAAGCCTTATGCGTTAACTTCTTTCTTTACTTTATTTAGTAACTTTCTATGTTTGGAAAGTTTCTATTTTTGGAAACTTTCCTTATTTGGAAATTTTCTTATTCTTGGCTTTGTAATTCCCTAGTTATGGTTTGATTTTTATTTAGGATTGTTCTCTTTTCCATTTTTTTCATAATTCTTGACTTTAAGGTAACTTTCCTCTTTTAGGATTTTCACTTAAGTCCTTCTACTTTTGATTAATTACTTAAAGGTCTCCCATCTTTTAGGTATTTGCAAAATAGTCCTCCAACTTTTGGATATTTGCAATTTAGTCCCTCAACTTTTAAATATTTACAAACTAGTCCCTCAACTTTTAAATATTTGCAGTTTAGTCCTTCTGCAGTTTGGAACTTTTCAGTTTAGTCCTCCAGTTAATTCTCTATCATATTCCTGACTGAATAGTTAGAATTTTGACGGTTTCAGCTTCAAACTATTCAACCTAGTCCTTTTCGCTAAAAACTTAACTGTAGTCTTTTAATACTTAACCAAAAGCTTAATTAATTAAACCAAAACACTCCTAACTTGGCCTAGGGTTCCAGCCGAGCCTTACAGATTCCAATCCATGGCTTGATTTTTCTTTTCTTCTCTTCTTTTGTTCATAAACCCAAACACTTTAATTTATTTACTCTTAATCAATTAATCCTTAACACATTAATTGATTAAATCTATATTTTTCTCTATTCTAAATTCAAGAATAAATTTGGGTTATGGTCATATTATTATCACATTCAATCCCCATCATTTTAATCCTCAAACAATTCATTTAACCTCAAGATTTAACATTTAAAAGCTTGCAAAAATCATCCAAGAACAATAAAAGTTTAAAAACTTATAATTCTTCTAAAAATCATAACTAATTCCCTAATGCTCCGAATTGAATGAAACGAAAGAGGGAAGTTAGGGTTTGACATTACCTTAATTTTGGTGAAGAAAGATTGCCCAAAAGATGCAGAAATTCGGCTGTTTCCCCTCCCCAAAAGCTTCAGCCGCCGCCTAGGTTGTTTAGGGTTTAAAAAAAATCTTTTTTTTTTTTTCTTTGGTAATTGCTGAGAGTTATGAAGCATTTTTTAGGAAGGTTTGGTATTTAAATGTAGGGATTAACCTCCTCGGGCTTTCTCTTGCACAAGCCTAAAACCTAGCCCACTTAATTTAACCCATTCAATTTAAATAGCCCATTTACTTAAGAGTTAATTAATAATTATAATTTCATTAATTAATTTATTTTATTTTTTTCCTCTAATAAAATAATTAATTAAAAGTCTAATTTTTTTTTTTTTTTGGTTCTTACATGGAGAATCAGTTATCATATTATTAATATATATATACTCTCTCTGCCCCATTATTAGCTTCACTTTTTGTCAAAATGGATGTCCCGTTAAAATTTTCACCTTTTCTAAAATGACAAAGAATTTTTACTATTCCACCCACTAATTATCTCTTCTACTTTACTTTTATACTCACAACACTTTTCAAATTTACTATTTCCTTCACTCATTCTCTCTCCTACTTTACTTTTATACTCACAACACTTTCTCATCTCTCCTATTTTTCTTAATTTGCGTGTCAAACTCAAAATGGTGAACTAATCAACGGGACGGAGGGAGTATATATTTTGGGCAAAAAATTATGAATCTGCTTTGTAATATGGTGGAGGCCTCTATTTTGCTTCAAACCATAAACCATAAAATAAAGTGATTTCTTCAATTTACAAACTAAACGCTTCTGCTCGGGCTCCGTGAACCCATGTGGTTGCTCCATGAAAATCTTCTCATCCAACTCACCGTGTAGGAACGTAGTTTTCACATCCATTTGTTCCAACACCAAATCATAATGTGGTACAAGACCCAACACAATTCGAATGGAAGTGTGTCTCACAACAGGCAAAAAAATTTCATTATAATCCACCCCCTCTTGCTGCGAGTATCCCTTTGCTACCAATCGAGCCTTGAACTTTTCCCCCTCTTTTTTTGATACCGCTTCTTTACGCTTGAAAACCCACTTGCAACCAATAGCACGCTTCCCTTTAGGAAGCTCCACCAAATCCCATGTATCATTCTTATACAACGACTCCATCTCCTCCGCCATAGCCGTTACCCACTTATCCTTTTCAGGACTATTTATTGCCTCCTGAAAAGAATTTGGGTCTCCACTACTAAGAACAAGAACATATGAAGCCATGTCTTCAAACCCATACCTGACAGGTGGTTTGATTACTCTCTTAGGTCTCCCAACTGAAGTACTAGCCTCTTCAGTTTTCTGTGTAGTTACTTTTGAATCCGGAAGAGTGAGATTTGTATCAGTTTCATCCTCATGTAACTCCACCTCAATAACCTGCTTATCGCTCCCTTTGTTTTCTGGCACCTTCTCTTTATCATCTTGAGTACACTTCAACATAGCCTTTTCATCAAAGACCACGTCCCAACTGATCACCACCTTGCTTGACTTGGGATCCCAACGCTTGTATCCTATTACACCTGTTTCATACCAGGGAAAGACACACTGTTTTGACTTTGGATCAAGCTTCGACCTCTCTTCACCAGGAATATGTACATAGGATGGACACCCAAACACCTGGATATCGGTGAAGTCTACCTCATTACCCGTCCATACCTCCTCCGTAAACCTGTTATCCAATAAAGCCCTAGGTGACTTGTTTATCAAGAAACATTCCTTACTTACCGCATCAGCCCAAAAATTCTTCGCCAACCCTGCATTGAATCGTAGACACCTAGCCCTTTTCACAATAGATCTATTCATCCTTTCAGCCACACCATTTTGCTGTGGTATCTTGCGTACTGTGTAGTACCTCTTGATTCCATGCTCTCGACAAAACTTCTTGAACTCGCCATCTGTGTACTCTGTCCCATTATCACTTCTGAAATACTTGATTTTTCTCCCTGTTTGATTTTCCACTTCAGCTTTCCACGCCTTGAACTTCTCAAAAGTTTCTGACTTGTGCCTCTGTAGACACCCCATTCTGAATCAATAATTCATGATTACACTACTTTTCATCTCACTTTTATGTTTTGATGAAAGCATATCAGTTTTGTCATGTTTCGTTAAGTTTTTAACTAACCTCGTTAGTTTTGGACCTAACTGACTAACTAAATAACTGAAGAGGACAAAATAGTCAACCGACTAGTTGTCCCGCGCGGGACATACATGTCTCGCGCGAGACAACCTCTCTGTAGGATGTGCAGAATCACTTTACATCTCCGTTTCAAACTCTTTTTTTGATAAATATCATCCAATCTGAGTATCTAATCACAGTTGAGTTCTGGAACCTTCCTTGAGTCTCCTAATCTTGGTGACCAAGTCATTCATCCACCTCTTAAACCCCTATAAATACCTGATAGCTTTCATTATTTCAGAGGTCCCCGATCCCCGATCGAAAACACATAACACACACAATTTGTTGATTTCTTTCCACGAAAGACTCATTCAAATCACTCACAAACAACTCCTAAATTTGTCCATTAACCACGTTGATTGACGAACGTCAAGACTCAAGCCTAAAATCAAGGCGAAGCTCTGCCCAAATCACTTCTCGACCGAGAAGACATCTTAGAAACACGTTCTAAATCAAATACTTTTCAAATGCTAGGTAAACTCCTATATTTTTTACTCTTCTTCTTCTCAATCTCTCTATTAGCTTTTAGAGTGGTGTAATCCCATCAAAAGGATTAGCCTAGAGTCCCTTCAACCCATGGAGGCGATCTCGAAGCATACAATTTGACATTCCTAATCAAGAAATTGATTAGGGTTTTCTTGTTCTTTTATTTTAGTAATTGCAAAGATTGATAATACTCAATTGGCAAGATCGATCTCCGGATTGGGTGGAATGGGTGCTCCTCGACCTTCCCATTCCATAACTTAACCCCCGAACCCTCAAATCTCTTAAAATATCAAAAAGGTTTTTATTATCGTTTTTCTAAATAAATAATAAGTGGCGACTCTGTTATTCGAACAAAATCGAACGCTACAGTTTTGGCGACTCTGCTGGGGACAATTAATTAAGAGGGTTAGACTTGCGTACAATTGTGAATTATCAATTTTTTTATTTTTCTACAAAAAAAATGATTTTTCTGGATTTTTCGAAATTTTTCTGTATTGTTTTCGTCAAAAAAAAAAAATTAATGTCCGACTGCTTGTCCAGCGCGGGACAAGGTTGTTCCGCGCGATACTAGTATTCGAAAGAAAAACCAAACAATTCCTCCATTTTGGCAGCGGCAGTAGTAAAAGAAAAAAAAAAAGAAAAGGTTAGGTTAGGTTAGGCCAGCTGACCTTTGACCAAAAAAAAAAAATTCCCACCTTTTGTTTTGTACCGGCGGCTGTAGAAAAATATAAAGGGAGTTTTAGTTGACTTTTTGAACTATATACCTGCGTGCGATTGGTTTTTTGATTTAAAGTACGGTCCATGGAGGATTCGGGAGTTGTAATTTAAATTAATAATTTATTTATCTCTCTCTCTCTCTCTCTCTCTCTCTCTCTCTCTCTCTCTCCTTTAAGTGAAACTACGACGGCCTGAGTCTTCCTAACTTGGGAGAAACGTAGGCAACCACTTGGTGCGGCCACTATCTGTTTTTCTTTTAGTTTTCAAAAAAAAAACTCTCTATTTTTCTCAATCACCTAGATTGACTCTCACACATGCGCACTCATATTATAACTGTCATTGCACTACATACCCTGATTAACCTGAGACCCACACTAAGGACGGATGACGGTAACCACCTAGTCACCGGTCTCTCCGAAGTTAGATCATCCCACTCCGCGTATTCAATCCACCTAGATTGTCATATCGCGGGGAGCCTAGCCTTCCAGCCCTGCATCGCCACATATCATGTAGATTGACTTTTTAAGACACTCCGTGACCGATCGGTTTGATCATGGAGTCCTTGTAATCCCTTGTCAAGATCATTTTTTGTGCAATAAGCCATGGAAAAAAATCAATAACTTGTCGCTTCGAAATTGTCCCTTCGGAAATGTCCCTATGATTGTCCCTTCGGATTTGCCCCTAATTCGAAAATGTCCCTATGATTGTCCCTTCGGATTTGCCCCTAAATTAAAAGAAAATTTTCTCACCAAATTTATTGCACATAAATCGTTGTTACTTGAGATTACTTCGACACCTAGGTCCTTAGGTTTGGTTCTTGAATGTTAGAAACCCCCAAAACGGATTTTCCGTCCGACCAAAATTAGGATTAAAATCAGAAAAATGTGACTTTCCGTGGTGTTGTCTCGCGCGAGACTACTTGTCCCGTGCGAGACAAGTGTTCGGTCTTTTTGTGTTGTGGCCAAAACTTTCAAGCCTTCATTCACCCTATTCAGCTGACTTATTGGGACTCGATCATGGTTTAACACGGTCGCTACACGTCTAGGTTCTTCGCCAAAGCTCGACACGATGTCTGCTTCTCCTTCTACCACCAAGGCCGAAATCAAGGAAGCTAAGGCCGAACTCATCGAAGCCATGCTTAGGATGGATGAGCAAAGTAAGAAAATTGATGAGCAAAATGCCAAAATAACCGCCCTCATGCGAGAGCTCCATGAGATGAAAGTCAAGAAAGAAAGAAAGCAAAAGCAGAAAAAGGAATCCTCCTCCGATGAAGAGGAATCCTACACCGAAAAGAATAAGAAACCCAAAAAAGTCAAGCAAGAAAAAGGAAGAATCCTATTCTTCCTCTTCCTCATCCTCCTCCGATGATGAGGGACATACCTCCAAGGGTGCTAAAACCAAGAAAGAAGGAAGTGGTGAAACTACTAAACTTGGTGACCATGTTACTAAGAACTACCTCGAGAAGAAACTTGCAACCCTTGACACCTCAAAAGGATCATTCGTCCCATTTGATCCCGATGCTCTCCAACAATCCATCGCCAAGTTTCCTCGCAAGTACAAGACACCCGATATTGCCAAGTTTAATGGCACTACTTGTCCACGAGCTCATGTTGAGACCTACACTTGGGCTATGCTTCCAGTGGGTGTTGATAACACAATCTTGTCCCAATGCTTTCCTCAAACTTTGGAGGGTGCTGCAAGGGATTGGTACATGCCTCTTCCTATGACTAAAAGGCTTGATTGGTCGTCTGCATGTTTAGTCTTCCAAAGGCAGTTTGAAGACAACTCCACTTACCGCCCTACTAGGAGGGATCTTGAACAAACCAAGCAACATGCAAACGAGTCTTTTGCTGAATTTGCTAGAAGATGGAAACTCAAACTTACTGAAATTTTCGAAAGACCTACTCTCAAAGAGAAAATCCAAATCTTCCTCCAATGCCTTCGTGATGAATTTCAAGAGAAGCTCGCCGACAATTACTTTCCTAGCTTCAATGAAATCCATGAGTCCGGGATTAGGATTGAGGGCTTCCTAAAAAGTAAAAAGAAGGAAAGTACCCTTCGCTACAAAAAGCCTACCACAAGTAAGGATACTTCGGTCAACGCCATTGCATTCAACCGCCCTAACACCGGCAAGTATTCTGCTGTTCCTCCTCCCGAAAAGAAAAAGAGGCACTATGACAAACTTGAAGGAATCACTCAAGAAGAACTCCTCGATGTTTTGTCAAGAATGAAAAGATCAAACCAAGGGAAGGTGGTCCTCCTAAGGATATGGGTCCTAATCACACTCATCACTTATTCTGCAAGTACCACAACTTCACCGGTCACGACACCAACACTTGCCACCACTTGAAGGACATCATCCACGACCTCTTTGACAATGGAGAGTTAGAACGTCCCAACATCATCACCAATCCTCTCCCTCATAATCCATGAAGAAGATGAAGCTCCGAGAAGAAATCTGCACTTACCACTTTCCGACTACAACTATCAGAGCCCTTTCTCCTTTGATAGAAGTAGATTAGGTTTTAAATTTCCAAGTATGAACTCGTAGAGTCGTTCTGTATTTCTAGTACTCCTCACCTCCTCTAGTTTATGTCATCTAAACTATCGAGTCTGTTCTTAATATCTCAATAAATCAAAGTAAATTTCTTTTCCTAAACACTTTCCCTAAGGTTGTTCTACCTCATGAGTATCATTTAACTCATGCAAAATAATGGACCCTCCATTCCCTAAATCATCGCAAATATAGAAACTTCTAAGCGAGTTTAAGAAAAAAAAAGTTATCCTTAGAAGGCTTAAGGGCTGAACATTACCCCTACTGAAAGTCAAAGGTCAACAAACGAAGAAAGCCAAAGGTGCTGCTGTCAAAGAAAAGTGGGGCTACTCAATTCAAAGCTTTGAGAGTACAAAAAAAAAGGGAAGAAACTCTCAAGCTTTCATCACCCCCACAACAAAGGTGAAAATTCAAATACATGAAGGACTCTCACACAAAGAAGAGGAGTCAAGTGATACCAACAAAAGAAATGAAGATTACTCAACATCCCCTGCAACAAGTGAAGAAGGCTTTCAGTATCAAGAAAAATGTTTACCCTTAAGTCATACTAATGATTGGCTTTCTTCTCAAAACTTAATTAGAAATTTCTAGATGATGCACGGTTCATTAAAAGGCAGAACAACTTTTCTAGATCCTTGAGCCAAGTAACGTTTCTTGTTGAGTCTAGGGGCTTCCTGTTAGCCACTCTCATACACACTCTTGAAATCCAAGCATCAAAACAGGGGCTTCCTAACCTCTCCTCCTCTAGTCAATCTCTACTTCAACTCTTCAAAATAATCAAATCTGCATTAGGAGCTTTCCTTTTTGCTTCTCACTCTCATCATTAGAGAGTGCACTTCTCCAAAGAGTCAATGCTTGAATCACCTTCCAAAGAATAGAGTCCGTCTCTCCTCAACTAACTTGAGATCTCATTTCTCTCTCCTCAATAAGATTTTCTCATCTGAATTCTCTTCGAGTTACATACTGCTTCCAAGAAAAAAAAAAGAAAAATAGACGCAAAAGAGATGCCCGCTAGATTGAAAACCCGAAAGGGCGGTCTAGGCAAAAAATCAGGGTGCGTCACTAATCAAGGACAAAGGGAGAGTATTTTTCAACCTTCTTCATCGAACATTATTCGATCCTCTTCAAATCAAATCAATAAGGAGAGTCTTCTTCGATCATCTTCAAATAAAGAGAGCAGACTAAAAGCCTGTTCACAAAGTCATCTACCACTTGCAAGTAACTTGGGGCTTGAGACAGCAAAGGGCCTTGGACATAGAACTATTATGACAGTCGACAGATTTGTAGTCGTTTTGCCTCCTAAAGACACGATTCAAAGGAGAATTAAGAATGAAGATTCGCAATAGGCCTAGATGTGTTCACACAAGGTTACTCATTGAAATTCAGCCTTGCTGACTAGCAACAGATTCTGCATAAACCTGATTTGGTCCCAACTTGTCAAACACAAGTTCACTCATATAGTTCACCCACCTCAAATATAAATCCATACAAATATCCCTACATATCCATGTACCATATACTCATAAATAATTTCACCACCAAAATGACCAACCGGCCATTTACACGAACAGACGTGAGCACCGCCACGTAAGTCCAGTTAAACAACTGAAATCTGAAAAATCTATTTGGAATCTTTATGTGCTAGCAGGTGCAGAAAGGTAAGAATCCTTCGTGTCTATCCGAGACCATCATGCATATATCCTTGCATTACAGGGGCCTACAGAACCTTCACCTCAACCGACAACTTCAAGGTTTATGACGGCAGCAAACTTCAAGTCCGTGACCTCAGCAACACCAACAAAGTCTGTGACGGCAGCAAACTTCAAGTCCGTGACCTCGGCGACACAAGCAAAGTCTGTGACGGCAGCAAACTTGAAGTCCGTGACCTCGACAACAACTTAAAAGTCTCTGACGGCAGCAAACTTTAAGTCTGTGACCTCAGCATCAGCAAAGTCTGCGACGGCAGCAGCGACAACCAAGTCCGTGACTTCGGCAACAATGGCAACGCCAGTAACCTCAGGCGGCGCACTTCAACAACTTCATCAACAAACAGGTATCTTCAGAATTTGGTCAAGTCTTTGATTCCTCAGTATGATTTTACCTTTTTTAGAAAAAATCCCTCTTCGATTTTCAAAAATGATTTTCAAAATACCTAAATATCCTTTTTAGTGTTTTGAAGTCGAACTACGTTTGGTCTGATTCTCTCTTAGAGATACGTAGGCAGCCGTGCGGCACGACCATCCCATTGTTCAGAATGATGTCTTATCTATCGACGACATGACTTCTTCCATAAGTCTTGTCGCCGAGGGGCTCTATAGACACCCCATTCTGAACCAATAATTCATGATTACACTACTCTTCGTCTCGCTTTTATGTTTTGATGAAAGCATATCAGTTTTGTCATGTTTCATTATGTTTTTAACTAACCTCGTTAGTTTTGGACCTAACTGACTAACGGAATAACTGAAGAGGACAAAATAGTCAACTGACTAGTTGTCCCGCGTGGGACATACGTGTCTCACGCGAGACAACCCCTCTGCAGGATGTGCATAATCACTTTCCTTCTCCGTTTCAAACTCTTTTCTTGATAAATATCATCCAATCCGGGTATCCAATCACAGTTGAGTTTTGGAACCTTCCTTGAGTTTCCTAATCTTGGTGACCAAGTCATTCATCCACCTCTTAAACCCCTATAAATACCTGATAGCTTTCATTATTTCAGAGGTCCCCGATCCCCGATCGAAAACACATAACACACACAATTTGTTGGTTTCTTTCCACGAAAGACTCCTTCAAATCACTCACAAACAACTCCTAAATTCGTCCATCAACCACGTTGATTGATGAACGTCAATACTCAAGCCTAAAATCAAGGCGAAGCTCTGCCCAAATCACTTCTCGACCGAGAAGACATCTTAGAACCATGTTCTAAATCAAATACTTTCCAAACTCTAGGTAAACTCCTATAGTTTTTACTCTTCTTCTTCTCAATCTCTCTAATGACTTTTAGAGTGGTGTAATCCCATCAAAAGCATTAGCCTAGAGTCCTTTCAACCCATGGAGGCGATCTCGAAGCATACAATCCGACATTCCTAATCAAGAAATTGATTAGAGTTTTCTTGTTCTTTTATTTTAGTAATTGTAAAGATTGATTATACTCAATTGGCAAGATCGATCCCCGGATTGGGTGGAATGGGTGCTCCTCGACCTTCCCATTCCATAAATTAACCCCCTAACCCTCAAATCTCTTAAAATATCAAAAAGGTTTTTCTTATCGTTTTCCTAAATAAATAATAAGTGGCGACTCTGTTATTCGAACAAAATCGAACGCTACAGCCTCATGAAGTAAACCCAAACCTTCTCCGAAAAATCATCAATGAACGTTACAAAATAATAATGTCCACCTCTTGATTCTGTTTTAACTAGCCCCCACACATCTGAGTGAACATAGTCGAGGATGCCCTTTATTGTATGTTTACCCGTCTTGAATTGCACCTTGTTTTACTTTTCAAGAACCCAATACTTGCAAAACTCAAGTTTGCAAGTCTTCATACCCTTCAAAAATTTGCCCTTATGAAGTTCACGCATCCCCCTTTTACCCATGTGGCCAAGCCGCATATGCCATAGAAGGGTATCAACATCTACCTCAGATTCTACGGATGTTACTCCACCTACAACCGTGCTTCCTAGCAACCTGTAAATGTTTTTAGAGCCCCTCTCACCCTTCATCACCACCATAGCACCCTTAATAACTTTCAATACTCCACCTTGAGCTTTATAGGTCAAACCGTTTGCATCCAAGGTACCCAATGAAACCAGATTTTTAGAAACCTCTGGTACATGTCTAACATCACATAAATTTCTAACCACTCCATCAAACATTTTAATTCTTATAGTTCCTATGCCATCAATTTTACATGTAGCACCATTACCCATAGTAACTATACTAGAATTAACTGACTTGTAGGTATCGAACCAATCACGATTCGCCGTCACATGAAAAGAACATGCAGAATCCAGAATCTAGCAATCTGTCAGGTGCTCTACAGCTGATGAAGTCGTGAGCATATCACCATCCACATCATCCGAGCAATCTTCAACCACATTAGATGAATTTGAAGAGCTTGCTTTACCATTCCCCTTCTCTGGACAATTTTGCCTCTTGTGTCCCTTCTGCCCACACTTGAAACAATTCCCCTTATATTTTTTCCTTGAATGTGAACGAGAATTCTGCCTTCACGAATTATCCTGGGACTGGGTTCTCCCACATTCCTGATTCTCCTTCACAAATAACCCTTCACCCGCATGTTCATCAACGGACTTCTTCCTTTTATGAAAAGCTAGAAGAGCTTCTGTGACTGGTTGTAATTCCAAAGTATCCTTCTCCCACGTCAAAGTAGTAATAAGGTTTTCGTATGTTGAAGAAGTAGGCAACGAATTCAACAGCATCAAAGCCTTGTCCTCCTCCTCAAACGTCACCTCCACCCTAACCAAATCGTTGAGTATTTGATTAAATGTGTGGATATGAGAATCGAGGTCTGAACCCTCCACCATCTTAAGCCCATACAGCCTTTGCTTAAGATGCAACTTGTTTGACAAGGATTTTGACATATACCTAGCCTCCAAGATCTCCCAAACCTTCATTGGTGATTCTTCACCAATCACATGATACACCACCTCATCCGAAAGGCACTGACGTATTGAAGACACAGCCCATTCTTGCAACTCCTTCCATGGTCCTTCTTCGATATCATCGGGTTTGGTTGAATATCGAAGAACTTTCCCCAAGTCTGCTTGAACCAGAAAATCCTTCACCCGCCTCTGCCACAACGCAAAGTTTCCATGCCCATCAAACTTCTGAACGTCGGACTTCGCAGTGATAAAATTAACCCCAGCCATTGCAACCAGGCTCGGATACCAGTTGTTGTGCAACGCAGCGAAAGCAATTGACAATAACAATACACAAGGAACCAATACCCGAAGTTTCCTATCACTATTACAATATAAGCTCAATGGATTGACTAATAACAAACATGAAACCCTATCCTAGCCAAACACACTCCCTCTACCAAATGCTTCAAGAGAGGAAACGAGTATAAGAGGATTGAGTCTATTATAACCAAGAAGTGTTTGATTTTTTCTTGTGTAAGGATGTGTGTTGTGCTGAAATTTTGTAATGTCTTGATCCTTGTTATTTATAGTATTCAAAGACTTCGGGACTACTTATAAATGGCTAAGAATTTCGGATGAGTGTGGGAGAGTGGTTGGGTATTCATGCCGATTCTTGAGGCCAAAGAGATATTCTCTTCTTTGATTTTAGTATCCGAATTCGTGCTGCCCAAGTCCATTCTTCACTCCCTTGTACCTTCTAGATTTAGCTTGCTTGTACTTCCTTGATCAACACTCAGCCCTTTGACATGGTTTTTCCACGTGTTTTTCACCTTCACAAGTTATGAATAATATTTCTATTATTCGTAACTTCTTCATTCTTTAACCTATTCCTTGTTTCTATCATATCCACCTTGTTATAATCTGAAAAGTGGACCAACAAAAACACAAATCTTGCAAAGTATATTATACATTAGTACAAAATTATTTGTGAAAGAAATGATCAACGATATTCCCAAACTCTCGTATGGTAACACTGAGAAAGTGCTGGCAACACTTGTGGTAACACCACAGTCAGCACTTACAATCTTTCCCTTAGTTGTACATTTCTTCACAAATACCAAGTGATTGTACCTGCAATATTTTGTTAGCCAAAACAGATTATACAATATCCCCCCTCAAATATTAACTCCCCTTTAATCAAGGAGTCAAAGAGTTAACCAAAAAACAATGATTTATCCTAAGTAATTAGTTATTTTAAAAACAAATATCCAAAAGCAAATCAATTTACCAAAATCATCAAAGTAACAAAACCCATAAACCAACCAAAAAACAACTAGAGTAATGAAGTTTAAACACCATAAAAACTTAAATACCATATTGTTTTTAAATTACCAACAAGAGAATTATTATTAGAACACACCATCCACCAAAAAATGAACCAGAGAACCCAGCAGCCATGTCTTCATTCTTCTTATCCTCTTCCTCCTCATCTTCCTCGGTTGGACTTGTTTGAGTATTATCAGCCCCAGCACCTGCAATATCACTTGTACCAGCACTTGATCTCCCCCTATTTGCGAAAAAAGCTGAGTAATGAAATCCATCAAGTCTGTACATATAGTCATCCATCCACTATTTTGATTTTCCACAACAGACATTAACTTGTGTAGAAACTACAAAACTACAGTTTTGGGACTGTAGTTGAATTGTTACCAGAAGTGTTGACAATACTTTTAGTAACACTGGCAGCTACTGTACCTCTGGAGACATTTGGTACAGTGGCTTGTACATGAATGAAAGGTGCATTAGCAGTGGTACCCTGTACGGTACTGGTGGAATAGAACCTGAACCACCTGCTTCTTGGGGCTTAAATCAAGGAAGATCACATTTCCTATTTCCCTTCTTCAGTTGATAATCAATTTCATAAAATCCTGGCCCATATGTGAACATATCCGAAGCCTCAACTGGCGGGGATTGAAATTTCAGCACATTAAAGATTAGAGAAGGATAAGGGAAGTAGGAGAGATCTTTCTTTCTTGGTTATGTGACTAGATGCTTAGAGACTAATCTCTCAAAGGTAATCATATTCCTTCTCCCTAACTTATACAACACTCAACCTTGCTCAATTGTGAGATATTGTTTATTTTTAGAGGGGAGCCAATTAAAAATGCACAACTTGTGCAAAACTGAGTACACTGATGTAAGTCTAGAAGTTGGGAACTTAACTTTGGTATCAGTTTGCCACTCAACAACTCTGTTGTTAGTAAGGAACCTAGTCATCACATTTTTGTTTGCACAAAAATTCTCATCTTCTGGACTAGGCATACAAAAGACTTTATTTATGATAGCAGGATTGAATTTATAAACCTTACCTCTAACAAAAACCTTTCCATATTGAGGTGAGCCCTCTTTATCCAAATTAGCATGGAGTTTGGCATAAAATTTCCTCACAACACTCTCGACATATGAACTAGCATGGGTATTAGGTGTCAAAAAGTTCATATTCTCAATAAATTAGTACACACCATTTTTCTTTAAATCATCCTCATCAATGTTTTTCTCTTCCCACAAAGGTTTACCATTATTTTTTAATCAATATTGAATGTTGGGTTCCCTATGGAATTCTAGGGTTAAATAAGGCTTAGGAAATGCCTCATCATCAACATCAATAATATTATGGGCAAACCCATCACTAGAAGATTCAGAATGTTGAGGGAATTGAATAGGTACCTCTTGAGATTGGGAATAAACCTGTACAGAGGCAGGTGTTGCCTGATGTGGGATAGCACATCTGGCAGCACTCTGTTTCTCTTTACCTTTGGTCAGCCTTAGCTGAGCAGCAACTAGGGTTTCTCCATTATCATCAAGCCATTGTTTAAAACTATCCTCTGATTGTGCCCTCTCTTTGTCAACATGGTAATCCTCATATGAAATATGGGCGGAGGACAAGCTTTGGGAGTATTCCAAAATATTGATAGGATCAGAGGCTATGTTGGATTTGGTCTTGTTAATGATTGCTCTAAGGAGGCTTGAAGTCCTTTTGGAGGGTGCTTGGAAGCCGTTTGATCAGAGGAGGATGGGGCTTTTCTTTTCTTTTCTTTTCTTTTTCTTTGTGGCAGTGATAGATGGTTGGGAAGAAGCCATGGTAGGAGGGAGTTGGGACACTAGAATAGGAGGTGGACCAGAGACAACTATCGCCATGCTTGGTGATGTCACATGTGTTATACAAGAGGAAGTGTCCATAGGCGAGGTAAGAGGGGCAGCACTTGGCGAAACCTCTATTGGAGTCGACTCTTAATGAATTTTGGAGGGAGAAGTCATTGATTAATTTATAGAGATGGAAGGAGAAGGAATTGGAAGGGTTTGGATGACTTTTGGGAGAGAGAAGAAGATGTGGTGATTTGAGCAAGGTGGAGGAGTTAAATAAGGAGGTTTTAGGAAGTAAAAATAAAGAGATAAGCTTTGTTTACCTATTTACTACCTATAAATACTCAACTCCCTTATTTCCTAGCTAGAATGGTTACACTCAATCAACTCACCCACAATATATAAAATATCCGGCCATTATCCCTTGTTTTTTTAAAAGTAAATGAAAAGAAAAAGAAGAAAAATAAAATAATAATTTTACGAAGTAAATTAAGCCATGTAAACATCTCCCTTAAATTTCAAGATTGGAATGTAGATATTACTCCTAAATTTTAGGGATATAGATTACATAATTTGACTTACTAAGATTAAAAAGATTTGATGAAGATTTTTTGAAATTCCAAAACTCCAATAATTAGTGGACTTTCAGATTTTTCAACAATTAATGATCAAATCTGGAAAAAAACAAATAAACAAAAAAAAAATATAGCACAAACGGATGTGTTACTGACAATGATGGTAACACTTATGTTAACACAAGTATCAAATAACCCCTTGATAGAATTCTTTATTTTTAAACACTTGAGTCATAACAAGCCTCATTTTCAAGAACTTGAGAAATAAAAAGCCTCATTTTCAAGCACTTTAGGAATAACAAGCCCTAATTAATCATTTTTACACTTCGTTAAACAAGAAAAAATTGTAGTAGCGAACTCCGTATCCCGAGTCCTTTTATAGTGTAAAAGCTTTAGTGATTTCTACCTTTCAAGTAGGACACACTGCAGCAACGAACTCAATTTTCCTAATACTTTGTACAAAATCACTAGATAATTGATTAATGAGTTTTTACCTATTGAATTGGATAATTTTAGACTTAGTTATTGCTTCTTTCTGAAGCTTTTATTATTTAATTTGGTGTATTTTATATTTTTGTTTGTTTAGGGTGATTATGTGCTCAATCCATAAGAAAAGGAAAGAAAATGAGTTTATTGTAGCAATGATAGAAAGCTGAGGACTAATATGCAAAATTTGAAGAAACCAGTGACCAAACTACAAACTTGAAAGATCAGGGACTGTTTTGAAATTTATGAAAGTTGAAGGGCTGAAATGGATTTTACAAAAACATAGGACCTATTGGGAATTTTGGATAGTCAATATTTTACAAAATTCTGCACAAATAATTAGAGTAGAAGGATTTGACTTTTTTTTTTTAATCTAGTTTATGACTTTATTTTACTTTCCTATTCTTTTAGTTTTCTATTTCTTTTAGTTTTCCTTTTTCCTTTATAATTTATCTTTCCTTTTAGTTTTAGTTTAGATTTACATATAAATACTAGGGGAGTATGATCAATTTTTGCTCTCTCTCTCTCTCTCCCTCTCTCTCTCTACATCTTTTTATGCTTTATTATCTTCTTAAAGTTTGTAAACAAGGATTCAAGTTTTATATTAAATATTAAATCAAGTTTTTATGAATTCAAGTGAGGCTATATTGGTGTTCATCATGAATATAAGCGGCTAATCTCCTTTTAACTGCAGAGTTGAGTTAATATGTATCAATCCTTATGTTTTAATTAATCTTGCAATTAATCAAAGATTGAGTTCATTAAAAATATTCTTAATTGAAGTTTTCTAGCTATCTACAATCACATGTGTATATTTGATTGACTTCTTAACTAAATTTGCGTGTGGTAATTATCAAGTAATTGTTTGATCCATACAAAGTCAAATTTTTTAATGAATATAATTTAGGTTTTGACAAGTGATTGCAGAGCAAAATTGTAGGTTCTAATTCCTAGGGTTTTAATGGGTGCTTGAATATTATGTGGACTTTCCAAAATATATAATATTTGAAGACACTACAACAAAAATTACCTTTAGCAACGTTTTTTAAACGTTGTTATAGACGTTTTACAACGTTTTTTGAAACATTGTGATATCCAACGTTGTAATAGGCCCCAGTATAAGGCAACATTTTCATAAACGTTGTAATAGGGTCTAAAACAATATTTTATAAACGTTGTATAAAATTTAGTCTAAGACAATGTTTTTCATAAACGTTGTAACAGGGTCTAAGACAACGTTTTATAAACGTTGTAAAAAACATTAAAACAACGTTTATGAAAACGTTGTCCTATTCCTAATTTACAACCTTTGACAACGTTTTATAAACGTAGTTTTAAGGTTTTTTACAGTGTTTCTAAAACGTTGTGAAAAGTTTTTTTGTAAATAAATTTTGTTTTTCTGCTCTTTCCCTAATTCACATTCAACCTACTGGAACAACTCGTAAAAGCACTAATCACATCAAATCAAATATAAATAAAATTTATTTCTTGTTTAATTTACAAATTAATTCCACGTACAATTCATAAAGAAACAAAATTGTAACAGTAAACCAACATCACAAATATGTCCTAAAGTGCTAATCAAATCAAACCTAATACAAATGCAACTATACACGGACAAGCATCTGAATTAACTTTATAAATTATTTCCGCGTCCAAAGGGCAGGTACCTTGAGCCATGGATGACCTGTGGAAATCAAAACTTTTCCAAGGGTTCATGCCTTTAATTTCTTCCATGCTTGGAGTACCCAAAATCTGCAAATAAGGAAACAAAAAAAGGAAAGATCAATATGAAGCCATCAGAATAAGTTGTTACATCCAAAATGATAGAGACAAAGAAAACAAATGAAGGAATGTTATATCCAAAATTTGCAAACTAATATCATGATATTTAAAGTTAAATATAGACTCACTATGGTCAAGAGTATGCTAGAACTCAAAAGAAAGTTAAATATAGACTCACTTTGTCTCAAAAGTATGCTAGAACTCAAAAGAAAACAAATGAAGAATAAGATCATTACTGTAAAATATAAAATATGAAGACAAGAAACTTACAACACAAGACCCTCTTCAATGGTCGGTGATGTTGGTCAGCCTTAACAATTCATGTCTTCATCCACACATACAGTTGGTTCTTTCTTCTTGCTACCGAATCCTGAGATAAATTCTAATCAGGATGAGAACTTCAAGTGTTGGTACTTGGTAAAATGAATCAACAGGATGAGAACAAAAGTCATGTTTCATTCAATATACCCTTTCATGTTGCATTCATCCAATTTAAACCACTTTACCCTATACTATTTTTTATTCAAAAGAGGGAGTTGGTCCATTTGACTCCCTCCACCTGGCCTCTTTCTCATACTTCTCCCTCGCATATCATATCATTCAAACATGTCAGCATTTAGCAGTAACCAGTCATTAAGTAATAGGCTATTACCAGCTATTAGATCTGCAGGAATGTAGTAGTCCAGTTGCAGGAGTTTTGCATGATCAGCATCATACTTATTAACACGGACAAAAACCCATACTCATCTCCAACATACCTGAACGCAATTACAGAGTTGAGGCCAAAAGCGAGTTACTACTATCAATAATATTCAATTAGCAGTGATTCATAGTATAAATGAATGTCCCTTGGTTCACTTCCATCTGTTGGCCTTTTTGGTAGGCTTCTCAAGAACTTAACTGAAAACTTAACAGAAAATGTAACGGAGATTGGAAAACTATTAGACAAGTCGAGTCTTGTATTAAATACAATCTCCGTAAGAAGTTATTGCCCCGCACAGGTGATTACGGTTTCAATGGCAATCTTCTAGTAAGATAAAACGACTTTTAAGTATATGATAGGAGCACTCCAAATCAAATACTCTAACGAACAACACTATGTTTGAAACTTTGGACTTTGAAGGATTTTATGCAACAATATGCCAATGATTTGGGTATGTTTTTCTATCTTACTAGAGGGTAGGAATGCTCAAATGACTGTATAAATTAACTGAAATTTGGATGGGAAATATATAAAGAGAGTTAAGGGGTTTGTGTCTTTTCCCTTAAAAGGACACAACTTTCTGTTTGAATTGGCACCTGTTCAGGATCTGCTCGGCCGAGTCAAGGGACTCGCTCGGCCGAGCACCAAGCTGCACGGCCGAGTCAATAGACTTGCACGGCCGTGTAATTCACACTGCTCGGCCGAGCAGACATATGCCTAGCCTGAGCAAACTTGTCCAGAGACTTTGGCCAATTTTTGTGCTCTGCTCGGCTTAGTCAAGGACTCTGCTCGGCCGAGCACTTCAAAACACCCTTTAACTAACTTTCGTTAAGTTACAAAACTTTGTCATTAATTTCTCATTCACCCGGAAATGGTTTTTGAGACATTAAATGAGTTATATAATCTACAACAAATGTAGATTACCATTTGTAACTAGTTTCATTAACAAATAACGAACTTTCGTTAGAAACCTAGGTCAACGTTAAGTCAAACTTAACTTTCTGTTACCCATTTCCAACAATCCCCCACATGAATGACAATTAATGCATGAATGCAATTTCGTCCAAAGTTCCGGTGAACTATTATTACATCGGGGTAGATAGCTTGTGGCCTTGAATCCTCCCTAGTGAAATATTATAGGATATACTAGCCATTTGGTAGCGAGTTGCTTTGAACCAGTGACTGTAGGATGTATACCAAGACAATAATACTCACATAATAACAGCTCTAACAATTGTTGTTCTCACATTTTGTCCATTTCGGCCCTGGACCGTATCTTATTCATAAGCGTTTATTTAGAGGCGGCCTAGTTACCTCTCGCTTATATAGGTGATTCTCACTATAAGGAGTATCATGCACTACTCCACCCGTAGGTATAGAAATCATTAAAAGTTTTCTCAACTTTTCCTTACCACTGCTGCATGTGCTTGTACTTGGATGTTCTGGGAATGAGTATTCAACATCTCCAGGTTAATAAACCGAGTTGTTGTTTCCAAGTAACTCTACTAGAACTTATAACTTGGTTGTCTCATTGAACCAAGGGCCTGGGATCTCCATTTCTCAAGGTTGAGTGTCCGCTATAAGTCCTTTTGTTGTGGGTTTTAGACCCATTCCCCTTAACAGTTTATACAGTTGATCTCGATTGCTACCCTTAGGTAGATGGATCCGATTTTGACTTCACATGGCTAGTTGTGACAGTCGCATTTTGAGATCAATTGTACTATGGTAGTGTGTCTAAGATCATTGTGTCTTGACTTACTACTATGTTCTACACCTTTTCCTATTTTCCATTGTCGTCACAATGCCTTAGGTCATGCAGACATAAACTTATTCCACAAAGGAATATCTTTTCCAAGAATTTATTAGATCAATAATCTTTTTCCTAAGCTTTGTCTAATTCTATCAACTCATATTCTTTACAAGATTGAGTTAGCTATATTATATTGGAAAGTGACACCTTTACTCCAACTAATGTGAGTGTATTCTAGTGTCGAATATTCAATCAGTATACTCTTTCCATACTATTGAATACCATAGGTATTGTAATCTTTAATCATAAGTATATCTTTAAGTACACCAAGTACTATGACTATACTATTCCGGTGATTGATTACAATTACATTTAGACTTTTAGTCTATCTAGAATGATTAGTCCCTTCGAGTGATCAAATTCTTCTATCAGTCAGTTTCTTCAAGTGGTTATTATCTCTGTACCGTTCTGAATTCCCAAGTATTCAGTATCTCCTTAGAGTCTACCTTTCAGGAATCTACTTTACAGAGATTACCTCTCAAGATTCTACCTTACTAGAGTACACCTCTCAAGAATCTATTTGAACTTTCGAAGTACTTTTTCAAGATAATAGGATTGTGATAGGACTATTCCTTCTGATGTTCTAGAAATCTTTATTTCTAATATGACATCGGCTAATCCCCTATCTTTCATGTCAAAGTTCTTCTTTAACATGTCTTTGGTATTCATGATCAATTCATGACTGCCATTATTAGCATGTTATCCACGTAAGGACAGACTGTTAACAAATGATTCAGATGTTCCTTTAATGTAGACACATTTGTCACATTCATTAATCTTGAATCCATTTGATAACATAGTTCTATCGAACTTCTCATGCCACTGTTTAGTTGCTTGTTTTAGTCCATATAAATACACAAGTAGATCCAACACGGTTGTGCGACATAGAACGCTCTGTTGTGTCAATGGGATAATCTTGCATAAATCATCATGTCCTTTTGACAACTAGCCTGGCTTTATACTTTTCAACAGATCCATCGGCTTTATACTTTCTTTTAATAATCCATTTGCAATCTAATGGTTTGCAACTTGGAGGGAGATCTACCAATTTCCAAGTATTTATTAAGCATTATGGATTTTATCTCACTGTTAATAGCTTCTTTCCAGAACGAACTATCCGGACCAGATAACGCTTCCATAACAATTGCTGGTTTGTTTTCCAACATAAATGATAGAAAATCAGGACCAAAAGACTTTTCCACTCTTGTCCTTTTACTACGTCTAGGTCCTATCATTTCAAGGAAATATAACGTGTCTTGCTTAAGTATTACTACTTTTGGCCGAATACCCCCACAGTTTAGGTATTTATAAAACAACTTACGAATACTTCAAATTCGTTAGGAGTTTTTATCATCAAATAACTTCCAAATATATGATGATCCATTCTTTTAAGCTAATGCTTAACAGCTTCGTTAATACTAGAAGTTCATATCAATAGAACTTATGTATTTAGCTTGTAACCCCACACTTGAGGTGTACCTCCACATATCAAATATTTTATGAATATCCTAATTCATATTTAATATTTTTCTTTATGTGAAGTCATTTAAATGTAATAACCATGTTATCTCCTGACAACATAGTCATAACTATGTTCAAGTGAGGTCTCTTCAACCTTGGTCTCTTCAATCCTTTGGTTTCGAAGAATACCGCATTGCTAATGGAAACGTAATCCATGGTTTTGGGTCCTATCTTAACCTCTTTAGGTTTAGATATTTCTACCTTTGCTAGGTATACCCACATAAGACGGAACTTATCAATAAGGAGTTCACCATCTCCTTAAAAGTTCTATCTTTCCTTTTTTTTTCTGTGATTCAATTGATTTGAGTGTGTAAGAAGCATTCGTTTGATAAATAAGTGTCAGCGTCCCAACAATTATTTTTCAAACGGTACTTCATACTAACCACCTCTATCACTACGAAATTCTTAATTGTTAATTAAGATGAATCACAAACCTTATTGTTTACTTAAAACTTTAAGGTTTTACTTTTACTTTTCCAAAAGATGAACTTTGCATTATCAAATGCAATTATTAATAGAAGTAATGAACTATCTATTTACTATCTCTGGTTTGAACTGATTTCTACAAAAGAAATCACAATTGATTTGCGAATCAAACTTCATCTTAGGTAGTAATTTTAAATTAACTCGTCGACTTAGTAAATTTAAATTTACACGACCTAATTGAACACGTCATAACAATTGGAACACTTCAAACCAAGTAAATAAAATTTGAAATTTTATTCTTCGCACTTAGGCGGATAAAACATTTACAATTCAAGTTAAGGAGTCCTTCAACAAGGTACCCTTTACTAACACAGTAACCACATTTGGTCAATTCAAGCTTATGCCCCTAGGCTAAGTTGATCAAAGTCCAATGGAACATATCGATCTTCAGTCACATTGGCTTGAAAAGGGTTTCCATCTTGGTTGTTGATTCTAGGATGTCGACATTCCCTAGCCATATGCCCGAGTTTGCCGCAATTAAAACAACTACCTTTGACCTTCTTGGCGGTCCTCTTCATTTTCCCGGTGTTCTTTCTCTTGTTTCCGGTACTTGTTTCCACCAAGTTCACTTGCGGTCTTTTAGTCACAATACACATAGTATTGTGCATCTCGAGAAAATCCCAAAGTTCTCTCGCGGTCTTTATGCCACAACACACCTTGTATTGTGCATAATCCAAGCCATTAAGAATATAATTGCGACACAAGAAATCGCTGTGATTCCATGTATCCAAATCATTCTTTGCTTTGGATTCATCCTCGTCGGATATCAATGGTGGATATTCCCAAAGAAATTGCACCAATTTTAATGTTGTCAAATAGACCAACATTTTCTGTTGCCACCTCTTAAAGTTCATCCCGGTAAGAATACCCGGTCTTTCCGCATGTACGAACACATGAGACGGAGGGAGAGCATTATGAGGTGCAACCCTTGAGGTTGTACCAGAAGGAGGTTTCTTACCATGAACCGAGTGAGATGGTGTAGTAGCGGGTGCAACATTGTTGAACGCAGCGTCACCTTGAGAAGGAGGCGTTCCATTCCCTTGACTGGAAGCGGTGGTGTCTTTCTCGGTTGCCATCTCTTGAAGATCTTGAAGAAGCGTAAATAACTTCTTACGATTGTTGGACTTTTTGGTAGGCTTCTCAAGAACTTAACTGAAAACTTAACAGAAAATGTAACGGAGATTGGAAAACTATTAGACAAGTCGAGTCTTGTATTAAATACAATCTCCGTAAGAAGTTATTGCCCCGCACAGGTGCTTATGGTTTCAATGGCAATCTTCTAGTAAGATAAAACGACTTTTAAGTATATGATAGGAGCACTCCAAATCAAATACTCTAACGAACAACACTATGTTTAAAACTTTGGACTTTGAAGGATATTATGCAACAATATGCCAATGATTTAGGTTTGTTTTTCTATCTTACTAGAGGGTAGGAATGCTCAAATGACTGTATA
The DNA here is from genome assembly GCA_022495995.1 of Adenophora triphylla var. japonica. Classification (NCBI taxonomy): domain Eukaryota; kingdom Viridiplantae; phylum Streptophyta; class Magnoliopsida; order Asterales; family Campanulaceae; genus Adenophora; species Adenophora triphylla. The sequence goes on from JAFEMH010000361.1 coordinate 276,461, forward strand.
AATTAACTGAAATTCGGAGGGGAAATATATAAAGAGAGTTAAGGGGTTTGTGTCTTTTCCCTTGAAAGGACACAACTTTCTGTTTGAATTGGCACCTGTTCAGGATCTGCTCGGCCGAGTCAAGGGACTCGCTCGACCGAGCACCAAGCTGCACGGCCGAGTCAATAGACTTGCACGGCCGTGTAATTCACACTGCTCGGCCGAGCAGACATATGCCTAGCCCGAGCAAACTTGTCCAGAGACTTTGGCCAATTTCTGTGCTCTGCTCGGCCGAGTCAAGGACTCTGCTCGGCCGAGCACTTCAAAACACCCTTTAACTAACTTTCGTTAAGTTACAAAACTTTGTCATTAATTTCTCATTCACCCGGAAATGGTTTTTGAGACATTAAATGAGTTATATAATCTACAACAAATGTAGATTACCATTTGTAACTAGTTTCGTTAACAAATAACGAACTTTCGTTAGAAACCTAGGTCAACGTTAAGTCAAACTTAACTTTCCGTTACCCATTTCCAACACCATCGGGATATTAACAAGCAATAAGTTACATAAATCACCTCTAATCTTGTACAACAACAACAAAGCCCTAGTACCAAAACAAATTGAGGTCAGCTATCATGAATCATCATATGGTCTTGTCAAAGGAGATATAAGAAAACAATGAAAAAAAAGGAGAGATGGTAAAATAAAAAATAAAAAGATGGTGAAGCCTAAGAAGATATTGTACTATAATTTTCGTGATAGATTTTCAAGTATTGCACTTACCAGCTCCCTGAAGTAAAAGATGCTCTTATTTTAGATATAGCTAATCAGAAAATATAGGTTAGGAAAAAAAGATACCATAGAGGAGGATAGATCGCAACAACAACACAAATCATGAAAAATCCTACAGGTGCCATATATAAGCATACAAAGACTTTAGGAATATGTATAATGAGATAGATAAGCCCAGGACACGCTGAGCATGAGTTTAGCAATGGCCACCTACCTTCCTGGCCCTTTAGGCAACCCAAAAGTTCTTGAAAGAACACCTTCCTAGGTCTTCCCCTAGGTCTTTCACTAGGTACCTTTGGTGTCTTTTTAGAACCTCTTGGTCTTCCTCTAGACTTTCTTACTGGCTCTAAATCTTGATCATCATCTTCAATTACAATTGGAGTAGCTTCACTACTCCCAATCTCTTCAGCTTGTACCTCAAGTATCTATACCTTAGGAACGTCATCCTCTATTACCTCGATAACTGCCTCGTCTTTTTCTATAGGTACCTTTGACTCTCCTAGGTCATATTACCAGCAAAAACTCAAAGAATATCTCCTGATCATCTCCTAGAATCAAGACAGATCATCATTAATATATCTTCAATACATAATATTTATATACTTAAAGTAATTATGCTTTAATCTTCCAAAGCAACGAGTAAGTTATTCCTTTAACCTTTCCACTTAGTTTTCCTAACTTTATAATTTTCAAACCTAGAACCATTTCTTAATTCTGGGTTTCATTCCTCAAAAGTCAATTCTATTACTCCAAGGTACTTAGATCTAACACTTCCCATGAGACCTAAAACCGGAGCTCTGATACCAACTGTAACGACCCCGAATTTCCATAATTTCCATAATTCCATAAACATAAATAAATACCCAAAATACGGGTCCACAATGGTAACTTAAGTCAAACCATTACATAAGTGCGGAAAGATCAGATGTAACGGCTAAATACAAGAACTAATACTAATAAAAGTCCTGAAATTCGAATCATTAAATAATTCATTTATTCTACTTAATTTCTCCGCCTCTTTCTGATGACGGTTCTCCTCCTTTCTATTCCGGTCCTGAGGGAAAAAGAAAATGAAGGAATGAGCGAACAATGCCCAGTAAGTTCATACGTGGTCTCATCGATACAATGAGGAGACGACTAGAAGGAACGCATCCAAAAATTATATTCAAGGATAGGTTATAAACAACAATTATGTGTATATTTCATAGCAAAGAAAGTGTGGCAACTACAACTTTGTTATGCTTTCGTACTTCCGTCAATTCCATGGGTCATACCCTACATTGAGTAATTCCCAAAACAACGAAAAACTACATTGATGTCGTGTTTTCATAATACATGCTTTTCTCATTAAGCATAGTTTCATAACTAGTAAATTATAATGCATACTAGTTATTACATGGGTTATACCCTACATTGAGTATTCCATATCGATCACCTACATTGATGTCGATTTTTCATAATACATGCTTTTCTCATTAAGCATAATTTCATAACTAGTAAATAGTAATGCATACTAGTTATTACATACAAAGCATTCGGAGGTACAAGAACACACATAGCAATTTCAATACTTGCAGATATTCCATGAACAAGAACATATCACGTATAAGGAATTTTCAATGACGATACATTTCATCGTAGTATTTTAAAAATTACTATCACCACGTATAGCATTCATGTTTTGAAAAGACTCAATGGAGTTTCCAAACGAATTTGATATACAAGAGTACTTAGGATCGTAATTCCTTACCTTAGCTTTGCTTCCTTGCTTAGCAACGCCCTTTACGCGAAATCTACAATCACGTAATAGCATATTTTAGGCACAAGTAACCTTTTATTACTTCTTATGCACCTATACTTCCTTTCCTTAGTTAACTTATGAGTTATTCTTAGACTCACCTTAATTGGTTAACTAACCTTCTATTTTTAGAAGCTTTCCTAATTTAGCAGTTTCTTAACTTAGAAACTTTCTATTTCGAAATCCTAACACTTTGGAACCTAAGTCTTTTAGTATTCTTAAAGTGTTATTCTTCTTCTTTTTCTTTGATATATTCCCCTTTAAGGTCTTTGGACTTCCCCTAAATTCCTAAGGGTTTCTTTAGGTTTTCTTAATTTCAATAAGGTCCTTTAACTTTTCAATTTTTACGAAATAGTCCCTCAACTTTTGAAAATTACAAAATAGTCCCTCAACTTTTGAAAATTACAAAATAGTCCCTCAACTTTTGAAAAATTACAAAACAGTCCCTCAACTTTTGGAAAATTACAAAACAGTCCCTCAACTTTTGAAAAATTACTGAACAGTCCCTCAACTTTTCAGTAATTGCAAAACAGTCCTTCAGATTTTGAAAATTACAGAACAGTCCCTCGTAACTTTTGAACTTTTCAGTTCAGTCCTGAAGTTAACTGTTCGCTAGTAACTTAACCGAAAAATCCTTTCAGGCTTTGAAAACTCTGCAGCTTTAGTCCCTTTTCCGTTTAAAAACTAACGCTTTTATATAAACTAACAAAAATACTAACTCTTATGTGGAGAACACATAAAATCAAGCCAAGGACATTTCGGCCGACTCCCAGGATGTTTAAAAAATTTATTTTGTTCTTCATTTAATTTTTTTAACATTAAACGATTATTTAATTTCTATATTCTTTAATAAAAAACCCCTTTAATCATATTAATTGTGTTTGATTCAATTTCAAATCAATATGAACTAGGGTTAGGGTTATTTCATTATAACCTACAATTCCCCAATAATCAAATCCTTAATTTTTTTACATAAACCCTAGGATTAATCATTAGAAATTCAATAATGGCTAAACCTAGAATTAAATGATTTTAAACTTTGAAAAATCATAACTAATTCAATTTAAATCTGAATTGAATGAAACAAAAACTAGATTGTAGGTTATTTTCTTACCTTGATTTTTGATGAAGGAACAATGGCCAAAGGAATAACAAAAACGGCTGTACTCCTCCCCAAGCAAACCGGCCGCCGCCCCCTTCCCTTCTAGGTTTAGGTTTTTTGAATTTTTTTTTCTTTTTTCTTTGCTAAATGAGAGATTGTGAGGAAAATTAATAATGGAGTTTTATTTTTATACCCTAGGCTTTCACCTCCTTGGGCCCCTTTGACTCCCTAAGCCCAACTTAGCCCACTTGATTTAATTAATTAAATTGGTCCATTTAATTAATCCAAGTCCAATTCAATTAAGGAGTATTATTTTATTATTATTATAATTAAAATAATACAAAAAAAAATATTTCAAAATTTTTCGGGTCTTTACATTCTTACCCCCTTAAAAGTGTTTGGTCCTCCAAACTAAACGTACCTTAATTTTTGAAGAGATCGGGATACATTTCCCTCATTTCGCTTTCGAGCTCCCATGTCGCCTCACGTTCTGAGTGGTTGCTCCATTGTACCTTCACGTACGGTATAACTTGCCTTCGCAGATTCTGGTCCTTCCGGTCCACAATCTTAATCGGTTTCTCGTCATAACTCAAATCGTGTCGAAGCCTTAGCCGCTTGTATTCAATTACATGACTAGCATCTCGCCATATACTTTCTTAACATGGATACGTGAAATACATTGTGTACCCCAAAAAGTACAGTGGTAAGGCTTATCGATATGCCACCTTTCCAACTCTATCCAAGATCTCAAATGGTCCTACGTACCTTGGACTCAACTTTCCTTTTATACCAAACCTCATAATACCTTTGGTTGGTGAGATCTTCAAAAACACATGACCTCTCACTTGAAATTCTAAATCGCGTCGTCTGTTGTCTGCGTACGATTTCTGTCTACTTTGTGCCGTTAATAACCATTCCGAATATGTTGTACCTTAATTTTCAGAAAGTGAGTCGACTTCATAAGTCTCTCCACTATGACCCAAATCGCGTTATGACCTTTCAACGTCTTCAGTAATCCAACCACTAAGTCCATTGCTATAATCTCTCATTTCCATTGACAATGAAAGATACTCTTCCAATAACAAGTAGTGGTACTTTTACAATTAACATATAGTGATTTTATACACATATGTCTGTCAATTCTAAGTATTGGTGCACCTTTCATCTAGGTGACTCCGATACACCTTTTCAGGCGATCGTTGAATAAGGTTCCCTGCGCTTTTATCAAAGCGCTCCCTTATCCGGATGCATCATGATAATCACATCTATAGAATTTAAGGTCATTTCAATTCGTCTAAACCAATTCATTCAACAACATTAAGGTCATTTCAATCTGTCTAGATCAATTCATTTAATATTAAGGTCATTTCAATCTCTCTAGACCAATTCATTTAATATTAAGGTCATTTCAATCTGTATAGACCAATTCATTTAATATTAAGGTCATTTCAATCTGTCTAGACCAATTCATTTAATATTAAGGTCATTTCAATATGTCTAGACCAATTTATACAAAGTCCTCATCAAATGGACATAATAATAGTATATGTAGTGTTCAAGGTACGAGAACATAAAAATCAATTCCACTCATCACAGATACCCATTAATTTCCTATACATCTTTGTATTCCTGGTATGAACAGAAAATTTCGAATAGTGCGATTCTTGTAAGATCTCTCGCTTTTTGTCTCGGTTGTCTGGTACCCAAATTCCCGACTTATACCTTAAGATCCCATCTTCGCCCATACGAAGATCTTTGCCTTGTCCTTTGCCCATGAGGACATCTCTCTCATCGTCTACACCTTGAGCCTCCTTAACTCTCTCCAAAAATGTAGGTTGAACAATTAACTGAGTTAGATACCCTCTAACTCGCACTGCTAAGTTTGAACCCTCAACGTTATTCCACGCACTTACCCCCTTAGAAATTAATGCCGCTAAGGTTCCCCTATTCTTCCTATTCAATGCATCGGCCACCTTATTGGCCTCCCTGGTGATACAAAATGGTACAATCATAATCTTTAAGTAATTATAATCATCTCCTTTGCCTCATATTAAGTTCCTTTTGGGTGAAAATATACTTAAGACCCTTATGATACGTATGAATCTGACAAGTCGTTTCGTACAAGTAATGTCTCCAAATCTTTAATGCAAACACCACTGTTGCTGACCCTAAATCATGAGTCGGGTAATTCTTCTCGCGTTTTTTTCCTTGACACGTAGTCTATAACCTTATCATTCTGCATCAATACGCAGCCTAATCTTTTAAGCGAAGCATCGCTATAAATTACAAATCCGTCTGATCCAGATGGTAACGGAAGAACTGGTGCAGAGACTAATCTTTGATTCAGTTCCTGAAAATTCTTTTCACATTCTTCTGACCAAACTAACCTTGTTCCTTTCTGCGTTAATCTAATTAACGGTCCTGGCAACTTAGAGAATCCTTCAATGAATCTCCTATAGTAACTAGCCAATTCCAAGAAGTTTCTTATCTCACTAACTGTGGTTGGTCTTTCCCAATTCACTATAGCTTCTAGTTTTGTTGGATCCACTGCAACTTCATCCTTAGATATCACATGTCCTAAGAATGCCACTTTCTCTAGCCAAAATTCGTAATTCTTGAATTTGGCATACAATTGTTGTTCTTTCAGAATTTTCCGCACTAACCTCACGTGCTCTTTATGCTCCCCTTAGTCTCTCGAATATACCAAACACATCATCAATGGATACAATCACACATTTATCCAATAGTTCTTGTAATTGTTCCTTCAGCTTCTTTAAGTTAAGTCGCGCTATTCTCGACGGTGCCTTAGATATTGGTGCGGTTTCGGTGCCAAATCTATAGAGAATTCCACTTCTCTTCTCGCGCATTCCGTGCAATTATTCTGGGAACACATCCTTGAAATCTCTGATCACTGAAAGAGGTTCTATACGCACTTCTTTCTTATCCCCTCACTAATATTGGCTAAAAACTTTCACATACTTTTCTTAACATCATTTGGGCTTTCATCTCCGAAATAAAGTTCACTTGGGGTCTAGGATTCGATTCTTGGTCATAAAACTCTTCTCCAGATGGTAATCTGAAATACACTTCCTTCTTAAAGCCATTTTTCTTGGCATGGTAAGCAACTAACCAATCTATCCCCAAAGATAATATCAAATTCATTCATTCCTAACTCGATAAGGTCAACCTCGAGTTCTCTTTCTCCTATTTTCAAAGGGAAACACTTATATGCATATGAAATAGGAATTGACTCTCTCGTCAGAGAATCTATGACCAGAGGTAATCCTAACGCCTCAGGTTCCAAGTTCATTTTCTTTGCCTAATAAGCATTAATAACTTAATGCGTAGCACCAGAATCAAACAATACATATCCATCACTAGAATAGAGTTGACTTGTATCTTCAACAAAATCATTGGTGGCTCTTGCGTCCTTGACAATCATGGTAACACTCGTCCACAACCACTACCGGTTCTTTTATCATCTTTTCTTCCTTGAGCAATTTCAGCTTCCTTTGGTTCTGGGTGCTTCCACTGCGGATGTCCCATCTCGTCACAATTGTACTATTTCTTTTCCTTGTGCTTTCTCTCACACACTTGACATTTCTCAGTAGTTCCTCGCCCTTGGGCATCAATTTTTTTTTTGTTCCCATCCTTGCGGTTATCGGGCTTCTCATTATGGTACTTGCTTGCAGTACCTTCTTTCTACGGTTCTTATCCGTAGCTTCTCTTTTGTTACTGGTCCCATCTTGGTCCCAGCTTCCAGTTTCCAGTGGCACTTTTCGGTCCACTAGCTTCTTTGATATGTAATAGTAACTATAATATTTAGTTTAACCAACTCACTATATATATACGTAGCCGTCTTTCTAGTTAATACTTTACGGTTCCGTCTCAAAAGACTAACTTCGGTTTTATATATCCGTCTCAACAGACTATAATTAAATTTTATTTTATTTCATTTTTTTTTTCGTCTCAACAGACTATACTTTAACTTTCTTATCTCCGTCTCAACAGACTAGATTTTAACTTTTGTAGATTTTCCGTTTCGAAAACACTTTAATAGTTCTTCTTGTTAACCTACGAGTTATCCTTGACTCCTTGGTTTGGTTAACTAAGCTTTCTATCTTAGGAAACTTTCCTAAAATAGTAACTTCCATACTTCCTACTTTACACTTTCTATTTTAGGTACTTTCCTAAAATAGTATTTCTATGCTTTCTATTTTAGGCACTTTCCTAAAATAGTAACTTTCTAAATTTAGTAACTTTCTAAATTTAGTAACCTTCCCCCCTTAGGGACATTATAGTTAGGGAAAATATGACTTCTTATAGGTTTGTTACTTGGATAATTACCTCATTGAGTCCGTCTCAAAAGATTTTAACTTTTTCCTTTTAATCGTCGATTCATCATATCTTTGGTCGTTTCAATAGACCACTCATCAATTACCGGTCGTTTCACTAGACCCAAACTTAATTACACTCGACCGTTTCAATAGGCCGTTCATCTTTTCACATTGGTCGTTTCAGTAGACCAATCATTGTTCTCACCTGGCCATTTCAATAGACCAAATACTTTTCACACATGATCTTTTCACTCGACCAACTTTCTCGTCCTAGGTTAGCACGCACGCTTAACACTTCAGAACAAAACATAAACAATTCCTCCAAATAAACTTAAATATTATCATTGCCTTAAACTCTTTAAATTCAACAAAATATCTGGAGTTCGTTTAGAACTAACTACTCATTATCTCTACTCATAATTAACTCAACGTCCCACTTTTCAATCGTGAAACAACACCTTCCTAGGTCTTCCCCTAGGTCTTTCACTAGGTACCTTTGGTGTCTTTTTAGAACCTCTTGGTCTTCCTCTAGACTTTCTTACTGGCTCTAAATCTTGATCATCATCTTCAATTACAATTGGAGTAGCTTCACTACTCCCAATCTCTTCAGCTTGTACCTCAAGTATCTATACCTTAGGAACGTCATCCTCTATTACCTCGATAACTGCCTCGTCTTTTTCTATAGGTACCTTTGACTCTCCTAGGTCATATTACCAGCAAAAACTCAAAGAATATCTCCTGATCATCTCCTAGAATCAAGACAGATCATCATTAATATATCTTCAATACATAATATTTATATACTTAAAGTAATTATGCTTTAATCTTCCAAAGCAACGAGTAAGTTATTCCTTTAACCTTTCCACTTAGTTTTCCTAACTTTATAATTTTCAAACCTAGAACCATTTCTTAATTCTGGGTTTCATTCCTCAAAAGTCAATTCTATTACTCCAAGGTACTTAGATCTAACACTTCCCATGAGACCTAAAACCGGAGCTCTGATACCAACTGTAACGACCCCGAATTTCCATAATTTCCATAATTCCATAAACATAAATAAATACCCAAAATACGGGTCCACAATGGTAACTTAAGTCAAACCATTACATAAGTGCGGAAAGATCAGATGTAACGGCTAAATACAGTAACTAATACTAATAAAAGTCCTGAAATTCGGAATCATTAAATAATTCATTTATTCTACTTAATTTCTCCGCCTCGTTCTGATGACGGTTCTCCTCCTTTCTATTCCGGTCCTGAGGGAAAAAGAAAATGAAGGAATGAGCGAACAATGCCCAGTAAGTTCATACGTGGTCTCATCGATACAATGAGGAGACGACTAGAAGGAACGCATCCAAAAATTATATTCAAGGATAGGTTATAAACAACAATTATGTGTATATTTCATAGCAAAGAAAGTGTGGCAACTACAACTTTGTTATGCTTTCAGACTTCCGTCAATTCCATGGGTCATACCCTACATTGAGTAATTCCCAAAACAACGAACAACTACATTGATGTCGTGTTTTCATAATACATGCTTTTCTCATTAAGCATAGTTTCATAACTAGTAAATTATAATGCATACTAGTTATTACATGGGTTATACCCTACATTGAGTATTCCCATATCGATCACCTACATTGATGTCGATTTTTCATAATACATGCTTTTCTCATTAAGTATAATTTCATAACTAGTAAATAGTAATGCATACTAGTTATTACATACAGTGCATTCAGAGGTACAAGAACACACATAGCAATTTCAATACTTGCAGATATTCCATGAACAAGAACATATCACAGAATAAGGAATTTTCAATGACGATACATTTCATCAGAGTATTTTAAAAATTACTATCAGCCACAGATAGCATTCATGTTTTGAAAAGACTCAATGGAGTTTCCAAACGAATTTGATATACAAGAGTACTTAGGATCGTAATTCCTTACCTTAGCTTTGCTTCCTTGCTTAGCAACGCCCTTTACGCGAAATCTACAATCACGTAATAGCATATTTTAGGCACAAGTAACCTTTTATTACTTCTTATGCACCTATACTTCATTTCCTTAGTTAACCTATGAGTTATTCTTAGACTCACCTTAATTGGTTAACTAACCTTCTATTTTTAGAAGCTTTCCTAATTTAGCAGTTTCTTAACTTAGAAACTTTCTATTTCGAAATCCTAACACTTTGGAACCTAAGTCTTTTAGTATTCTTAAAGTGTTATTCTTCTTCTTTTTCTTTGATATATTCCCCTTTAAGGTCTTTGGACTTCCCCTAAATTCCTAAGGGTTCCTTTAGGTTTTCTTAATTTCAATAAGGTCCTTTAACTTTTCAATTTTTACGAAATAGTCCCTCAACTTTTGAAAATTACAAAATAGTCCCTCAACTTTTGAAAATTACAAAATAGTCCCTCAACTTTTGAAAAATTACAAAACAGTCCCTCAACTTTTGGAAAATTACAAAACAGTCCCTCAACTTTTGAAAAATTACTGAACAGTCCCTCAACTTTTCAGTAATTGCAAAACAGTCCTTCAGATTTTGAAAATTACAGAACAGTCCCTCAAAACTTTTGAACTTTTCAGTTCAGTCCTGAAGTTAACTGTTCAGTTAGTAACTTAACTGAAAAATCCTTTCAGCTTTGAAAACTCTGCAGCTTAGTCCCTTTTCCGTTTAAAAACTAACTGCTTTTATATAAACTAACAAAAATACTAACTCTTATGTGGAGAACACATAAAATCAAGCCAAGGACATTTCGGCCGACTCCCAGGATGTTTAAAAAATTTATTTTGTTCTTCATTTAATTTTTTTAACATTAAACGATTATTTAATTTCTATATTCTTTAATAAAAAACCCCTTTAATCATATTAATTGTGTTTGATTCAATTTCAAATCAATATGAACTAGGGTTAGGGTTATTTCATTATAACCTACAATTCCCCAATAATCAAATCCTTAATTTTTTTACATAAATCCTAGGATTAATCATTAGAAATTCAATAATGGCTAAACCTAGAATTAAATGATTTTAAACTTTGAAAAATCATAACTAATTCAATTTAAATCGGAATTGAATGAAACAAAAACTAGATTGTAGGTTATTTTCTTACCTTGATTTTTGATGAAGGAACAATGGCCAAAGGAAGAACAAAAACGGCTGTACTCCTCCCCAAGCAAACCGGCTGCCGCCCCCTTCCCTTCTAGGTTTAGGTTTTTTGAATTTTTTTTTCTTTTTTCTTTGCTAAATGAGAGATTGTGAGGAAAATTAATAATGGAGTTTTATTTTTATACCCTAGGCTTTCACCTCCTTGGGCCCCTTTGACTCCCTAAGCCCAACTTAGCCCACTTGATTTAATTAATTAAATTGGTCCATTTAATTAATCCAAGTCCAATTCAATTAAGGAGTATTATTTTATTATTATTATAATTAAAATAATACAAAAAAAAAAAATTTCAAAATTTTTTGGGTCTTTACACCACTCAAATCAAATTCCAAGGCCATCAAGATCGGGAAAGCCCTAAATCAAAATTTCCAAAATCAAATCCTAAACACGTGAGAGACTTGATGATTAAGACTTACCATTGAATTTACTGAAAGTCGGCACTCCAAATTTTGTGTGACGGAGAAAAGAACAGAAGAAGACCGGAGTCAATCCAGCCGCGGCTCCTTGGTTACCGGCAACGGACACATCAATGGTGATGGCAACGAAGATGGATGGCGATGCCGAGAATAGAGAGAGACAGGGATGGGTAGTCCGGCTGTGCCTCTCGCGACCTTGATGATGGAGATTGCGATGGAGTCGAGTTGTTAGAGAGAGAGAGAGGGGGGGATATATGTCTGTTTACACAGAGAGAAAGGGGAAAAGGATGGGCTCCAGCTAGAGCTGTCAAACGGGCCGGGCCAGGCAAGCCCGGCCCAAGCCCACCGGGCTTCACTTAATGATGGGCCGGGCCGAAATTATAACGGACCTAGTAAATATAAAGCCAGGCCCATACGAACAACGGGCCAATGGGCCTTCGGGCCTATGGGCCAATCCAAAGTTCAATGGCAAAGCAAGGGCCAAGGCCGGTCAAGGGCCAAGGCCGAATGATGAGGAAACCTTGGCTTCAGCCTCACTCAATATATACCCAACAAGGCCATTTTCTTTCTCTTTCAATCGATGTGGGATATGTGCATGGCCAAGGCCAAGGCTAAGGCTGGCCAAGGACACGGTCGAGCGCCGAACCAACAAGGGCATTTTCTTTCTCTTTTAATCGATGTGGGATATGTGAAAGGCCAAGGCCGGCCACGGTCGAGCCACGAACCAACAAGGGCATTTTCTTTCTCTTTCAATCGATGTGGGATATGTGCAAGGCCGGCCAAGGCCAAGGCAGGCCAAGGCCACTTGAGCCACATCACTGTTTGGTTGTTTGCACATAAAATGATAAAATTGCTACTTTGCTAGCCACCCCTGCCTGAACATTTTGGCTGTTGAAGTTTTTTTTGTTCTTTTTTTTTACTGTGTTGACTTTGTCAACTTTTCATCGGGCCGGGCCGGGCTTTTGCGGGCTTTTCATGTTCGGGCCGCCTAAACCCACGGGCCTACCGGGCCGGGCCAAAGAGGCCCGGTTTTTTTGGGCCGCCTAATTTGAGGCCCAGGCCCTTAAAAACCCGGGCGGGCTGGACCGGGCCCACCGGTCGGGCTCGATTTTTACGGCTCTAGCTCCAGCTCAAAACCTTTTATTTTTTTTAATTATATTTAATCCCTCTATTACAACGTTTCTTTCCGAAACATTGTTGCTAATAACAACGTTTTACCTTTAAACGTTGTTAAAAGGTACAACGTTTTGGTCAAAAACGTTGTCGTCAAGTCATTTAACAACGTTTATTTTAAAAACGTTGTCATACACCAATAACCACAATATTTTTCATTTAAATGTTGTCTTAGGCTATTCAACAACAACATTTCTCAAAAAATGTTGTAAAATAAACGTTGTTAAAAACACTTTTTGTTGTAGTGTCTAGAACACTATATTGTGGACGTTTGAACGCTTAATTTTAATAAATAGAATGAACCCCAAACAATGATTGATTGTATAATTAATTTGCATGTTGGTGAGATATATATAAATCCATTCTATAGGTTTTTCTTCCCTTTAATCCGGTAATTTTTAATTTGCTTTGTTATTTTCTTGATTTAGTAGTTAGTTATGTTTAATTGTTTAATCAGTTAATTAAAATCAAAACCAAAACCCTAGTATTTTTATTTTCTTTTTAATTTTTGAGAGTCAAACTATTGATACACAAGCCCATGTGGAGTCGACCCTTACTCGTGTGTGTTACTACATCGATCACTCGTGCACTTGCAAGGTTTATATTACAAGTGGAGTTTTTCCCGCATCATGTTTTTGGAGCCGTTGCTAGGGACTTGTGGAATAAATAATTTAACTTTCAACAGTGTAAATAAGTTTTCTTTTGTTTTTCTTATTTCTTCTTTGTAATTAGATTTTTTTATTTCTTAATTTTTTTATATATAAAATTAATGTGTGAGATAATTTTAGAGGGATGTATGAAATGGGCACCAATGATGGGTTGGTCAGACAGAGATTGTTAACAATTGACCAAACATTTAGAACAATTAACAAAACTAGTTTCAAATAGAAATTTTGTAAATTATAATATTAAAGAGGCGTGTTCTATTTGTGGTGTTTATTCTCATGCTACTAATGCTTGTTCATATAAGTCATATTTTCCTGATTATTCTCCACAGGTGCAAGAAACATTCCCCTTCCCACCTTGGCAATCGTTACTTGAGCACCCTCGAACTCGTATAAATGAAGTTGGGAAAATCATTCAAACAAGGTTTGGAGGGATGATGAGGTAGTCGATGATTCGACTTGTGAGCCACTGTATTATAGTGATCCACCACTATCACAACATGAAGAGAAACCTTCAGCCCTGATTTCGAGAGTAAACGATGATGGGGAAGTGGTAGTGTATGATCCGACTTGTGAGCCAAGCTATTATGATGATCTACCATCTGTTGAAGAGAAACCTCGAACCTTGATTAATGTTGATGGGGAAGAGGTAGTTTATGATCCAACTTATGAGTCATTTTACTTTAGTGATATACCACCATTGGAGGATGCAAAGGAGGATTTTGTTTATAAAATCCCTAATGATGACTCTAAGGATGGAGTACCTTATGATAGTTCAAATTGGTGTAGGGAGAAGGTAGAGGTTGTGGATGAAACATGGCATGAGCAAGTCATCGAAAAGTTTTTGTTTGCTCTAGAGGGTGGTGAGAAGAGGGAAACTGAAGATATTTACAATGAGGATGAAGACCTTCAACCTATTAGAAATTCCATTGAGAACTTGGTCTTTCTTACTATACCTATTCATTCTTGTGAAACTAAAAAGAATGATACGAGGCCACAAGTGGAAAAGCCCAAAAAGCAAAGGTGTCAAAAACTTCATAGGTTGCTAAATGATGAGATAAATTGGGGAGCAAATATGGGGCATGATTTGAAAGTATGGACCCGCAAGACTATGAAGTGGGCCAAAGGAAGAAAAGTGAAGGTTAAATTCAGACGAGGGTCATAGTCGGGCTAACGACTAACAAATGCGCTTGTTGGGAGGTAACCCAGCTAGGTATATTTTAATTGATTTATTTTATTTGTTTGTTGTGTCATGTCATTCTTTTAACCCAATGCATGTGTTTGTTATCTATGATATAAGTACATAGCTTGTTTTGATTTTTGGGGTAGGTATCTCTCCAAGTTTTTGGGTTTATAGGGGAATGTAAATATTATCACCCTAAAAAAATAGTAAAATAAAAAAGGTTTTTTGTTTTTTTTTTCATATTTTGGGATGTTCAACCAAATTCTATGATGATTTGATTGTGTGCTTTAAATGTGAATATTAAGTGTTATCATCAATATGGGGATATTGTTACATTGAAACATGCAAATTATGATTACTCCACCTCTCACGTACATATTATTTTGTTGATCATTGTTACCAACTTAGGAGACATTTATAGGATAATTTTGGCATTATCGGGGTCCCTAAAACATGTTTGCATGATTATCAATAACACATCAATTAGGCTACTAGGGAAGTGATATATGACTATTTTCTTTGAACCCTTTTGTTAACCTTTAATTTTCTCGTCACTTATAAAAATTTTCGCTAGAACCACTTTTGAGCTTTGATTTGAATGGAAACCTTTCACAAATTGAGGGGTTATCATAGACCGACCACCATTCGCCTTTATTTTGTACCCACATTATTATACCCTTGCACTTATATACTATTTTCTCATCTTTTCAAAAAAGTAAAACACGGGAATAAATGGGAAATATTGGGTTGTGCTTGGAAAATCTAGGGATTGAGTGTAAAGAAGTCAACAAAGGAAAAAAATGGTAATGTATTATATTGAAAATAGAGGCATGTGCAAAGTATTTAATGCAAAATATCCTCCGTGATCTTTATATTTATGCAAAGCAAAAGAAAAGAAAGAAGAGATGAAGAAAATCTGAAAAATCTTGCCGTCTTATGTTAAAGTGGAAAGTAACCAAAACAAATAAAGGAAGGTGATCAACCCCATGTGTGAAAGTATGCAAAAGTCTAAGTTTAGGGGTTGAAACATGGGTTGGCATGGGTGAGCGGAGAGATAAACTCGAGTGAGGATATATTTTAAAGAATTTCTAATTTCACTTGTTTGACTTCATATGTCCTTACCTTCATTTGTAACTGTGAACTTAGCCCGCGATTGTCGCGATACATTACAAGCAATAAAGACATATTTGATCCCTAAAGAGTAGCCGGGTTGACAATTGTGGTTAAACATGAATATAAGTGTCCTTGCGCAAAAATTTTATCTTATTACCATTAGAGCATGACACAAGTGACCCTATAAAATATCTTACTTTGGTAACAATGATCTCCCATTATTCATTCATATTATCATTCTTTGGTGGAGAATTATAAGTTAGATGCATCAATTTAATTTTAATCTCATGTTCACAATAACTCTTGTAGATCATGTGTGTTTGTAAAGATCCGATACTTTCATGGCTAACAACCCTTTATATGATTTGAACATCCCAATTTTGTTTATTTTTTTGCTTTTGATGTATTTATATTTCATAGTTTAGAAAGTAGTTTAATTTTATTGTTTTAATTTTTGTCTTACTTGATGACAAGTAAATTATTAATTTTGGGGGTATTTGATAAATGAGTTTCTACCTATTCAATTGGGTACTTTTAGACTTAATTATTGCTTCGTTCTCAAGCTTATGTTATTTTATTTGGTGTATTTTGTGTTTTTGTTGTTTAGGTTGATTATATGTTCAATCTATAAGAAAAGGAAAGAAAAGGAATTTAATTGGAGTAATGATAGAAAGATTAGGGCCGATATGCAAAATTTGAAAAAACCAGTGACCAAACTGCAAACTTGAAGGATTAGGGAATGATCTGGAATTTATGAAAGTTGAAGGGCTGGAGTGAAATTTACACAAACTTGGGGACCTATTGGGAATTTTGGAAGTTAGTCAATAATCCACAGAAATCTTAACAAATACTTGGATAAAAAGGATTTGACTTTTCTATCTAGTTTATAACTTTATTTTACTTTTATTTTTTCCTTTATAATTTATTTTTCCTTTTAGTTTTAGATTAAATTTACATATAAATACTAGGGCACTGTGATAAATTTTCTCTCTCTCTCTCTCTCTCTCTCTCTCTCATCTTCCTATATTATATTCAAAATTCAATTCAAGTTTTTATTTATTCAAGTGAAGCTGTATTGATGTTTATCATAAATATTAGCGGCTAATCTCCTTTTATCTGCGTAGTGTAGGTAATATGTATCAATCCTTATTTTTTTTAATTAATCTTGCAATCAATCAAAGTTTGGGTTTATCAAAAGTATTATTAATTGAAGTTTTCTCGCTACAATCTCGTGTGTAGATATGATTGGCTTTTTAACTAAATTTGTGTGTGGTGATTGTCAAATGATTGATTGATCCATACAAAGTCAAACTTTTGAATAAATATAATTTAGGTTTTTGCAATTGATTGCAAAGCAAAATTGTAGTTTATTTATTCCTAGGGTTTTAATGGGTTTTTGAGTATTATATGAACTTTGTAGAAATAGTATTTGGAGAACACTAAATTGTGATTGTGTGACCGCCCAATTTTACTAAAGAGAATGAACCCCGGCAATAATTGATTGTATGATTAATTTGCATATTGTGAGATATATATGAATCCATTCCGTAGGTTTTTTTTTCCTTGAATCCGGTAATTCTTAACTTGCTTTGTTATTTTCTTGATTTAGGAGTTAGTTTAGTTTAATTGTTTAAGTAGTTAATTAAAATCAAAACCAAAACCCTAGTCTTTTTATTTTCTATTTAACTGTTGAGAGTGGAATTGTTGATACACAAATCCCTTTGGATTAGACCCTTACTCGTGCATATTACAACATCAATCACTCATGCACTTACGATATTTTTACTACAAGTGAATTTTTTTCCCATCAATAATATCCCCATTTTGCAAGAGTATATCGTCACATTGAACGACGTGCCCCGAGTTAATAAGGGAATAATATGGGTGATTTTTGCCTTTTATTTATCAAAAAAATTAGTGACATTGTCACTTTTGAGTATAAAGGGGATTTTGTCAAACATGTTAACCTAATTATTAACCTACCAGAACGAAAAGGTCAGTATTTGTCGCCATGAAGGCTTAAACTAAACTGAAAAACATTTTTTTTATTTTCACATTGTTACCAGAAGTGTTGACAACACTAAGGGTAACACTATGAGACAACTTTAAAAAATACAAAGACCAAGAGATCTCTTCGAATTTGAAATTCTCTCATGGTCAATGGACTTGGTAAAAATGTCAGCAAGTTGATACTTCGTATCAATATGCTATATGTTTATCAATTATTTTTCAACCAAGTCTCTTAGAAAATGGTGATGGATGTCAATGTGTTTAGTTCGGGAATGTTGAACTGGGTTTTTCGAAATGTTGATAGCTCTTAGGTTATCTCAGACCATGGTCAAGATATTACTATCAAGACCACAATCATCAATCATGTGTTTCAACCATAGAGTTGAGAACAACAACTCTCGGCTACTACGTATTCAGAATCTGTAGTCGAAAGTAAAACACAATTTTGCTTATGACTATACCATGAAACTAAATTGTTACCCAAAAAGACACACCCCCACTAGTGCTTTTCCAATCATCCATATCACCCATTCAGTCAGAATCACTAAACCCAACAAGGTTGGCATTAACATCCCTAGAAAACCAAATCCCTATTTCACTCGTGCCTGACACATATTTAATAATACTTTTTAACGCAATTTAAGTGATAGAGTTTTGGGTTAGCATGGTAATGTGCAAACACACATACAATCTAAACATTATATCGGGACAAACAAATTTGAGGTAAAAGAGACTACCTATCATGGAGCGATAAAGAGTCGGATCCACGTCCTCCCCTACTTGGTCCTTTCCCACCTTGAGCGTAGAACCCATGGGTACTTTCGAACACTTTGCGCAACCTTGTCACTAAACTCTTCACATACTTGCTTTGAGAGATGAAAATTCCCTCATTCAATTGTTTTACCTGCAAGCCTAGAAAAAAGTTTAGTTCCCCTATCATACTCATCTTAAAAGTTTATGACATGGAATCCACAAATTTCTTCAAAGAAGTTTGTGAAGTGGAGTCTTAAACTTAGTCATCAACACGTATTTGAGCTAGGACAAGATCCTTTCCATTTTTCAAGAAAAATAGTGTTCTATCTGCCTCACCTCTATTAAATCCATATTGCAACAAAAATTTTGTTATGTGACCATACCATGCTCGAGGAGCTTGTTTCACACCATATAAGGCTTTCACAAGCTTGTAAATATGGTGTGGTTTGAATGGATATTCAAAAACTTTTGGTTGTTCAACAAAAAATTCCTTGTCAATATATCCATTCAAGAATGGTCACTTAACGTCCATTTGATGAAATGTGATTTTAAGATGGCATACTATAGCCAAGAGTAGTCTTATAGACTCAATTCTAGCCAAAGGTGCGAAGGTCTCGTTATAGTCGATACCTTCGACTTATGTATAGCCTTGAGCCACATGGCGAGATTTGTTACGAACAATGTTACCCTTTTCATCCGTTTTATTTTTGAAAATCCATTTTATCCCAATAATGTTAGTATTAGAGGGACCTGGGACTGAAATCCAAACATTATATGGGTAAATTGTTCAAGCTTCTATTGCATAGCTTGAATCCAAAAATTATATTTCAAGGCACCAACCACATTTTTAGGCTCTAGGGAGGAAACAAAATAAGAGTGTTTTACCGTTTCATATGTGTTAGACATACACACATACCTTACCATGTCACGGTAATTAGCCAGTTGTTTGTTTCTTGTTTTAATTCCTACACTTATATTTCCAATTACCTGTGTAGAAGGATGATTCCTTCTAATTCTGGCTGGAGGATCTCTTCTTATGATCTCATGAACCTATACATCATTCAAATTCTGCTCTTTAATTTCAGCTACTGGACTGGAGTCATGTGTTATCTGATGTGTTACCTCGTCAGTGGTAACACTTTAGCCAGCATCTGCTTCATCAATAGAAGTAGGATTTTCTCTGTTGTACTCCTCAAGCTGCTCTAGTTGTATTAATGGGATCTCCTCAACTCCATCACTGCAATATACGACAAATCATCAAAAACAATGTTCACGGATTCTTGGATAGTCCTTAGTCTTATATTGTACACTTTATATGCACGGCCATTTTGAGCATACTGAAGAAACATTTCCCTATAACTTTTAGAGTCAAACTTAGTCAAGTGATCCCGATTATTTAAAATGTAACAAACACATTAAAAAACATGAAAGTAGTGAACCCTAGTTTTCTTACCATTCGAAATTTCATAAGGTGTCATAGTTGTACCGGGTGTTAGAAAAACTCTATTAGTCGTGTGACAAGCCATGTTTAGAGCTACAACCCAAAATCTTTTTGAAATTCCTTTTGAAAATAACATCACCTGGGCCATTTCTAGCAAAGTCTGATTTTTCCTTACGGCTATCCCATTTCGTTGAGGAGTTTAGGTGCCAAAAAATCCTAATGTACTCCATATTTCTCACAAAAAGTGGAGAAGGAAACATTTTCAAATTCTTTTCCATGATCGGATCTTATGCGAAAAATTGAAGCACAAAACATGTTTTTATCCTAGAGTGTATGATTTAAATTTTTTCAAAAGCCTCTGATTTTTCTATTAAAAAATAGATCCATATGAATCCTAAAAAATCATAAAGTATTACAAAATAATATCTCTTACCTCCCAGACTGTCAACCTCTACTGGTCCCATTAAATCTATATGTAAAAGTTGGAAACAATGAGTTATTCCTAAGTATTGTTCATGGTGTTGGGTAACAATGTGGGTAACACGTGTTTGTTTACCATTAAGACAATCCTTACAAATGATTTTATTTTTTATATCTAGTTTAGGGACTCCTTGAAGAGCACCTAGCTTAATAATTTTTTCGATGTTACAGAAATGAACATGTCCCAACTTTTGATGCCACAAGGTTGTGACGTCAATTCTTACCGAATTACATACCTGTTTGTCTTCAAAAAGATAACCGTTGTCACTTGATCTAGTTCCTAACATCACATAAATGTTAGTATTATCAAAAAACCTCATAAGTATTCTTGTTAAATTTCACCTCTAAATAAGTTGGCTAATACTAATTAAATTAGCTACAAGCCCATCTACATGTAAGATGTATTTTAAGGCGGGGAATCCTGAAACATTAATGTTCCTTTCCCTATTATCTTGCAGTGCCTCCTTAAATATATTCATATTCTTTTAAAAACATTTTTGTCCCCGTCATAAGACGTGACATCCACTGTCAAAGTATCATGAACCCTCAACATTTGTTTTTAAGGTAGTATAAACAACATCACATCTCAGATTGCTTTTGGGTTTCCAATTTTTCTTTCTTGGATTTTTGACCTTCTGACACTCAATGTTATCTTGAGTATTGAGTAGCATTTCAAGTAATACTGAAGAACTGGAATGTTTTTTCTTTAAAAATGTATGACACTAGTTTTTAAAATGTCCAATAGTGTGACAATAAGTACACACTTTAAGTTTGTTAGAAGCTTTAATTGGGGAACATTCTTTATCATTTACATGCTCTTTTATAAAACATGTTTTATTTTCCTCATTGACCAAAGTAGAAGTGATCTTATCTAAAGATTCTTGGAAACCAAACATGCCTTGAGAGGTTTACTCAGATTGAGGATTTCATCCGGTTTGGAAGATCCCGTGTTTAGTTTCTTAAAGGTGGTCTCGGCTATAGTCAATTTGGCCTTGACTTTGTCCAGCTCTGCATCCTTATTTGTGAGTTGTACCTCCATTTTAGTCATGCCATCCTTCAACTCATGATTTTTCTTGGTCAAGAATAAAACAATTTTGCTCTCTTTCTTTTACTCTACGAGTAGGTCCTCATAGAGAGTTTTCAACCCATCAGTGAGCTCATCCTTGCTCAGCTCATCCTCTTTTGAACTTCCTGCATCAAGATAAGTAGATCCAATGAAGCAAACATCATTAGTAAAAATGAGATTTTTATACCTTTTGGGTATTGCCACATGTATTATCCCACATTGGTTAACAATTGGGATAACACTTTTAGTGTCCCAGTAACGTATAGTGACTAGCATTGTTGTATGATCTGATTCTTCAATTTTGTCAACTCCTTCTTTCTCATTATCAATGAGAGACATCTATAAGTTCTTTACTATCGTCCTTGGTGTGTTTGCCCACTCGTTTGCGTAATGACCCCACCCCATCCCGAACAAGCATAACATTGAATTAATTCAATATACTTGGGACCGTATCTTGACTGATCTGAAGATGCCCTTCGAATTGGGTTTGCCTTCTGGGTGGCTGGGAGTGTCCTTTTTGGCATCGAACTATACACCTTGGATTTTGCTCTTTTGCTTTTACCTGCATGTTCTCTTTGTTAAACATTCTTAGCATAGAGTTATATTTCTCAGCAAGTAAAGCAACACTAGCATTTTCATCTAATTTCTCTAAAACCTCTTCTCCCTCATTTTTTTTGTAAATCTGAGGCTTGAATTTTCAAAGCAATGTTCTTGCCTTTAGTGACTTCACTTTATTTGACAAGATTTAATTAAAAGGTTTTCAAAAAACTCATTAAGGTATTAATGTCCATTGTAGCAAGATTGTGAGCTTTTTCAATTGATGAAACTTTTATATTGAAGTGCTTAATAAGGGTTCTAATTGCTTTTGAAACAAGTTGTTTGTTGGTAAAATGTTCACCCAAAACTTGACACTCATTTGCAAATATCAAATAATTTTTCAAAATATGAAGAGATATCTTCATTTTCACCCATCCTCAATCTTTCAAGTTTGCTAGTGAGCCTCCTAATCTTAGTTTTACGGAAACTACCATCCCCTTCACAAAATCTTTCCAAAGTATCCCAAGCTTCCTTAGCCGTGGGAGTGTATTGTATGAGTTTAAAAATATGTATGTCCACCCACTCATAAATGGCATTAAGTGTCTTTTCATTAAAACTATTTAGGTTATTCTCTTTATTGGTCCATTCGGATTCATGTTTGACTTTTCTCATCCGGAGGTAACAATGGAATAGAGTAACCATTAGTAAATAGATCGCCAAGCCCGAATATAAATCGATTTGATATTAGAAAGAAGGCAGATCATCTAATACTCGTAATTTGACTCGTCAAGAACATGCATCTTTTTTTATTAGAATTAGCTGGGTTGTAAGCCATGACAACTGGGCTGAACACTTAGTGTATCAAGTGTACAGCTCTGATACCAATTGAAAATGTCAATGGCATATTTTCAGTATATGTTATAAAAATGTTGGTAGTACCAAGGCATGTATTAGTTCTCTTTAATATAAGGACATAGCATGTTTTAAGTTTGTGGGTAGATATATTTTCATGTTTGTGGGTTTATAGGGGATTGTATATAGTATTACCATTAAAAAATAGAAAAAATTGAAAATTTTGTTCTTTTCATATTTTGGGATGTTGGCTAAAGTCTATTGTTGGGTATGCATACTTTAACCCTTCTAAATTTAGCTTAAGATTTGATTGATACCATAACCTCATCTCTATTTTAAGGACTTTAGGACCATATGTAATGAAGCTTAGACTTCAATTTTTTAGCTAAGTCCATTTTCTAGAATAGGTTAAATTAGGCTTGAAGACTGGCACAAGACTCATTGGATATGAGGTTGCAGTTCAAAGGTTTCAGACCGCACCATCATAACCACACTAAGCAAACCGCTCCAAGCAAATTGCTCTGTGGAATTCATTATTTGAAACCGCTCTTGAACACCTGAGTGCAAACCGCATTTAGTGAACCGCACTTGTTAACTGCAGTGCAGTTCCAATATCTTGACCGCACTATAGAACCTCACTGGTGAAACCGCACCTGTCTCAACCGCATGCACACCAGACCGCATTCAATGATTGAAGACTTGAAGTGAACCACATATGACTGTTAGAATCCACGTCAGCAATATCAAAAGTCAACTACCAAATCTTGTCACGTGACTAAGTGTCAGACAAGATCTGCAAGGATCTTGAAAAGGTGACAGATGACCTAACTACCTTATTTACAGATGAGGTCTAATCAACTTTATCTGCAACTGTTGTACCAATGGACAAAAGTGGATTTGTGGACCAATGGGAAAGAACCAGTACAGTACTTGCTACAGCTGTGTCCAACGACTATATCCTTGGTGCTTGGGTATAAATACCCCTAATCTTCAACACTTGAAGATTGCTTGAGAAATTGAAATTTCAGTGTGTTCATAAGAAGTTGAAGCTCTGCCCAGAAAATATTCAGCCCTTTGAATCTTCATCTTCTTCCTTCAAGAAATATTTTCCAGCCCAGAAATGAAACCTTATACACCATCAAGAATCATTGTGCTCTACATCTCTTAGATTCAAAGAACCTTGATCTTGTATACACACACACACCTCACTTGTTTAATCACATAGATTATTCATTTGAGATACACCGATTATAGTCTAGGATTGATCTTCATAGAATATATTTTAGATCTGAGTATTGTACTTTGTACTTTGTAATCTCTCATACTCTAATATAAAATCTAACTCTTAGAAAATCCAAGACTAACCATCTTGGTAGTGGATGTAGATCATTTACGATTGAACCACTCCAAATATTGTGTTCTTCATTTCTGCATTTTTATTTACTGTGCTTGCTAATTATTTATCTTTATCTCTGTTTGATCTTATTCTCAGTTATCCATTATTGTGAATTGTGTTTGCAGTTAACTTTGTCAAACTTCACTTTTCAGTTTTATAAACTGCATTGAAAACCGCTTTACAAACCGCACCTCAAAACTGCTTTGTAACTTCAAATATTATGTTGTGCATTTTGCAACTCTACTTGCAGTTTCTAACACAGTGCAAGTGGTTTTGTAAGCAAGAGGTTCAGTTTTCAAAAGAGGGCGAAACATTTGTAACAGCTATTCACCCCCCCCCCCTCTAGCTGTTTTTCACCCTTGTTGCCACCTTTGGGACCAACAAGTGGAATCAGAGCAAACACATTTATAAAACCACTATTTTTCAAGCTTAACAGCTTGTGTGCCGATTCGCAATGGAAAATACAAAAACCATGACAACGGTTAACTATTCACACATTCCTCTTCTGGACGAAGATCACTTTGATATCTGGAAAGTCCGAATGCTGATCCATTTGGAGACTATTGACGAAATGCTGGTGGAGTGCGTGACAAATGGCCCGTTCGTTCCCATGAAGGCCAACACCAATCCAACTACCAGTGCTGAAACTCCAGAAATCCAAAAGCCAAAAGCTGAGTGGTCTGATGAAGAGAAAAGATTAGTTGCTTTGGATAGCAAAGCGAGGTTCATCATTTCTGGAACCCTTCCCGTGTCAACCCTTCACAAAGTGATGTATTCCAAAACTGCCAAGGAGATGTGGGATGCAATAGAGAGCTACCTCGAAGGTTACAATCTGTACAAGGAGAATAAAAGATATGCTGTTGAAAGATCCTACACAACTTCAACAGAAAATCCAATGAAACCTTGCGCCAAACCTACAATCGCTATGTTGAGGTAGTTAATGCTTGTAGATCCCCTGGCAAAACCTTAACTGATAAAGAAGTCAATATGACTTTTCTAGCTGCTTTAGGTACGAGATGGATAAATAAAGCCACAACTCTTGAGGACTCCAAAGTTTTGAATACTTGGACGTTAAGTAACTTGTATGCAAACCTTAGAGTCTATGAACTTAAGTTAGATCATATTGAAGAGGTTGAAGGGAAAACCAAATCACTTTCCATGTCCGTAGTGGAACATGAGGAGAAACCAACCATATCTAATCAAACCACTGATCCTTCCATATCAACCGCATCACTCATCGATACGGATGCTGATGATTTTGCCATGTTCGTGAAAAGATTTCAAAAATTTAGAAAATCTTCAAACCAAAAGCAACCACCTTTGTGAAAGCTCAAACCGCAGTTCCCAAACCGCATGCAACTCCTAAGAAAAGTAAGGAGTTAGTAAAACCTCATGTAGCTCATAGCTTTCATAAATGTTCTGTGTTTGATGGTTTAGGTCATAAGGCTGCAGAATGCCTTTTGCGGTTCACACCAAATGCTAGGAAGAGTAATCCTCCTCCTGTCAAACAGGTGTGGGTCGTCAAAAGGTTCTAACCTCAGGACCCAATGAATAAAAGGGGACCTCATTCTTAATGTTTATATTTTAGGTCCTCTTCTTAATGGCTGGTCACTCCAAGGATAATGAATGGTATCTTGACAGTGGCTGCTCAAGACATATGACTGGAGATAGATCATTACTAGAAGATGTCATTGAAGCAAGTGGTCCATATGTAACCTTTGGTGATAACAAAAAAGGAAAAACCATTGGGTATGGTATAATAAGGAGAGGAAACTAACCATTGAGAAAGTTTCTCTAGTTGAAGGACTCAAGCCAGCCTCCTTTCAATTTCTCAATTCTGCGACAAAGGAATGCATTGCAACTTCACTTCTTCAAATTGCTTTATCAAAGTTAGCATTTCCGGAGTCACCCTACTCACAGGGATTCGTAAGAGTAATATTTACATTATCGATTTAAATTCTGCAGGTAGTATTACTAATCTCTATTTTGTAGCTAAAAATGTGAGCGAAAATAGTTGGCTATGGCACAAGCTGTTGAGC
This sequence comes from Adenophora triphylla var. japonica, assembly GCA_022495995.1. Lineage (NCBI taxonomy): Eukaryota > Viridiplantae > Streptophyta > Magnoliopsida > Asterales > Campanulaceae > Adenophora > Adenophora triphylla. The sequence continues at coordinate 302,768 of JAFEMH010000361.1, forward strand.
CACTTGAACTTCAAGTATCTAGCAAAGATTGGAAGGGAAAACCTCGTTCGTGGTTTACCCAAAGTGGCTGACCACCATCCAGATAAATGCAATGCATGTCAACTTGGTAAACAAACCGTGTCCTCTTTCACCAGCAAGACTGCACCCTCAACTGCAAGATGTTTACAACTGCTTCACATTGATTTGTTTGGACCCATCACCACTGCCAGCATTGGAGGAAATAGATATACTTTAGTAGTGGTGGATGATTATTCAAGATATACGTGGGTTGAGATGATGATGACAAAGGATGATTGCTATGAAATTCTAACCTCACTATTTAGACGGCTCCAAACTCAGAAAGAAGACGACATCATTAGTGTGAGATCAGATAATGGAACAAAATTTAAGAATAACGGTGTTGCTCAGTATTGTGATGACCATGGGATTGATCACAATTTTTCTACTGCTGGTGTTCCACAATAAAATGGGGTTGTGGAAAGAAAGAACAGGACGTTGATTGAGGCTGGAAAGACAATGATTTCCGAAGCAAAGCTACCTCAGTATTTTTGGGCTGAAGCAATCAATACAACATGCTTCACTCAGAATCGCTCCCTCATCAACAAGACCTACAACAAGACTCCATATGAGCTTTGGAGAGGAAGAATCTCTAACATTGCATTCTTCATGATCTTCGGTTGCAAATGTTTTATCCTCTACAACAGAAGAGAAAATAGAGGTAAATTCTGAGCCAAGGCTGATAAAGGTATCTTTGTTGGGTATGCTAAACATTCAAAAGCTTTTCGTGTTTTCAATAAAACTAGTTTAAAAATAATTGAGTTTGTCGATGTTAGTTTTGATGAACATTATCTCCTTGAGCCACATTTGGCTCCGAATGTTGCTGATGATTTTGATGAGCATAATGAAACAGGTGAAAGTTCTTCGAAAAGTGCACCTGAACCTCAACCACAAAATCTAGCACCCTCAACAGAATTTCCCTCAAATCGCACCTTTCCAACCGCACCTGAAGTTACTACTCCAGATGCAACCGCAAGGGATGAAAATGTTGAGAATTCACCCATTCAAATTATTGAATCTCTTCGTCAACTTACATTCCATGACTTCGCTGAAGGATCTAACGATGTTCCAATTGAAGATCTTCAGCAAACCTCAGTTCAACCAGATTTACCCCCGGAGGTTCGTGAATTCAGTAGTCACCCCCTCACAAATGTGATTGGTGATTTGTTTTCCGGTGTTCAATCAAGGAGATCGATCTATGACGAGCATACTTCCTTGATATCTCAAATTGAACCCAAGAATGAAGCACTCCAAGAATCTAGTTGGGTCATTGCTATGCAAGAAGAACTCAACCAGTTTGAAAGATGTAAGGTTTGGACATTACTGCCTAGACCTCATGATCAAGGAGTGATAGGAACAAAGTGGGTGTTTAGGAATAAAATGGATGAGAATGGAAGCATCACCAGAAACAAAGCAAGGTTGGTTGCACAAGGATATAGGCAAGAAGAAGGAATCGACTACGACAAAACCTTTGCTCCAGTTGCAAGACTAGAAGCAATTAGAATCTTCTTGGCCTACACCTTTTTCAAGCATTTCAAGTTATATAATATGGACGTGAAGAGTGCTTTCCTCAACGGTGAACTGCAAGAAATCGTGTATGTTGCTCAACCGCTTGGATTTGAAGACTCCAAATTTCCCAATCATGTCTACAAACTCCAAAAGGCTTTGTATGGACTCAAACAAGCTCCAAGGGCATGTTATGAGACTCTATCTAAATTTTTACTAGAAAATGGCTTTAAATGCGGTAAAATTGATACAACTCTTTTTATTGCTAAATATAATAATCATTTATTACTTGTTTAAATTTATGTTGATGTTATTATTTTTTGTTCTAATAATGAGTTACTTTGTAAGAATTTTGAGAAGCTAATGAAAAGCAAATTTGAGATGAGCATGATGTGAGACTTAACATTCTTCCTCGGGCTTCAAATCAAACAATGCAAAGAAGGAATCTTCCTCAGCCAAGCCAAATACACCAATGAGTTGATAAAGAAGTTTGGACTAGAAAATGCCAAAGCATATGATACTCCAATGGCCACCGGCAATAAGTTAGATAAAGATCTTAAAGATAAGAAGGTTGATCAAACCTTATATCGAGGTATAATTGGCTCATTGCTTTATTTAACTACTAGTAGGCCAGATATCATGTTCAGTGTTTGTGTATGTGCTCGCTATCAAGTAGATCCTAGAGAAGCACATTTAAGTGCAGTCAATCGTATAATACGCTATCTCTCTGGAACTACTAACCTTGGACTTTGGTATTCTAAAGATTCGAATTTCGATCTCGTAGGTTATTCAGATGCAGATTATGCAACTTGCACTATTGACAAAAAAGCACTAGTGGGACTTGTCATTTCCTTGGGAATAGACTAGTTGCTTGGGCTAGGAAGAAGCAAGCATCAGTTTCAGTGTCAACCACAGAGGCTGAGTACATTGCTGCTGGAAGTTGTTGCTGTTAAATCCTTTGGATGAAGCAACAGTTGGTGAACTATGGAATTGATCAAAGAAATTATCCAATCATGTGTGACAACACATAAACAATTTCAGTCTCCAACAACCCTGTCATTCACTCTAAGACCAAAAATATTGATATCAAGTATCATTTCCTCAAAGACCATGTGGAAATGGGAAATATCCATTTAGAGTATGTGGGGACAGACAACCAGATTGCTGATATCCTCACCAAAGCTCTTGACTCCAAGAGGTTTTCATTCCTCAGAGGAGAAATGGGTATGCTATAACTTAAATAAGTCCATAATTTTTATTTACTAACTTGTGTGTGAAGTATGTGGATTTTAGGTTAAAAATCCTGTTGAGGTTCTAAACCTCACCTCTGTTGAAATCGCGTGACCAAAACCGCATGCTGTCAACCGCTTGCAGCCAACCACCAATTCCAAACGGCTTGCTGCTACCTGACCGCATGAATCTCAACCGCGTTTCAACTTAGAGTATTTTTCAAAGTTTATTTTCTCTTATCTTTAAAAAAAACCGTTCAAATTCCTTTTATTTGCATGACTGCCACGTGGACCAAGTATGTTTTTCCTATTTATTTTTTGGTCCTTATTTTGGCATAAGGGTATTTTTGCAAATGTTTTCCCACGTTATTTCAAATTTTAACTGCATTTAATGCAAAGGGAACATTAGCATTAATGGCCTTCATGTCAGCCGTCATTGGCTGATGTGTAGAACTTGAAAGGGTGTAACATTTGTAATGATTCACTGTGTGGGATAGGGGAACCGTCCCTTCAATTGCCTCAACCCTAAAAATTGCCTATAAATAGTATTCACCTGTCATAATTCAAACTCTTTACCTGTCTTCTCTGCCAAAACCATATTATAACTATGCCAATCCAATTCGCGACCCTTCATAGGTGCATTTTAATGTGATAAAATCGCACTAGGGGCATTTTGGTAAATTCCTGGTCCATTATGAGATTTCCGGAAACTTTTTATAAGTTTCTTGCGAAGGAAGTACTTTTAAGTATTTTTCTCAGGCAAAAGGACCTATAAGGTATTATTCAGTTTGGACTTATTGGGAATTAACTTGGAATGTTCCAGAACTAGGTTTTGGCGCCAAAAACGGTTATTGGATTGCTTGGTCGTGCGACATCTCGAGCCATGGAAAATGGAAGCAGAAGGTCGTGCGACATAACTTGCCCATCATCAGCAGCCTATAAATAAGACCCTACCCCTCTCATATTTGGATCCTTTTTCCAGCTCCCTACTATTACCCTGTCAAAATATGCCCAGAAGCCCCCCTCTCTCCCAAAACACACACAACACACACCAATTCCCTTGAACTCTCTCATCTCTCATACACACCTCACCCATCTACCTTCCTACACTTCATACCAACTGAAGATCCAAGGCCAACACTCCACCTGTGCTTGAATCTACATCCTGCAGCCGATTTGAAGGTCACTACACCTAACTTGGTGTAGTAATTGTGGATCTACAAGGGTAACGAATCCCTTTCCTTCATATCTCTCTCATCTATTTTGTTCATTGCATAATTCATAGTAATCTTTGTTCCTAATTATTGAATCACAATCGCCATCTCTCTGTTTAATTGATCTGTTTGGTTTAATTCCTTGTTCATAGTTTGATCTCATTGAATTTGTGGCTTGCTTGCCAAGGGAGTGTGGATCTCCCCATATCCACACTCCTTTGGTCAATTCGTTGTTGATTCGTGGTTATTTGAGTTGATTTGATATTGTATTTCGATCTGATTAGATCTCAGTTTAGTCTGTGTTCAATCTGTAAGGTTGCTGCAGATAGGCATCCTGTGTCACGCGACACAATCTGCCATGATGTGTCCTGTGTCACGCGACACAACTCGCCAGGCAGATCCTGTGTCACGCGACACATCTTGCCATTCTGCAGGAACCCTTTTCCTGTTGTAAGTTGTTTTCAGATTTGTAATTGGGATGTGGCCTCCCATGGTAAATGGCTCACAAGATCTAATTCCATCAGTTTATCAATAAAGCATTAAAATGAATTTACACATATTTTGTCTCACAAAATCGCACACACGTTTGAATGTTTTGGATGTTGAACATAGAAAGACTCGTTTACGAACGAGGCGTGTTGGGTGAACTCTCGGTTCTTCCCAACACGTAACCTGACCCCCGAACCCAAATTCTCTTTTCCAAAGGTTTTCAATGTTTCCTTTAAAATGGCGTGGCGACTCCCATTTACTCAAAAATTTATTTTTCGGCGAGCGTACATTCAGTGGCGACTCCCCTGGGGACTTGAAACCTATTTTCAAAAGTGGGTCAAACTTTCATTCATGTTCAACATCCATGTCATTCATTTGTATGTGCATTGTGTGTGATATTATGTGATAGGTGCATATTAATGCTTTATGGCTTCCCTCTCCTTCCATGCTTCCTATTTTTGTTGTTCTGAGGCTTAGGGTTTGAGCTATTGCATTGAGCTTGGAGGCTGGGGCTAGTCCTATTTCTTTTGTTCAGATTTTGGAAATTTGGCTCCTTCTGTCACGCGACAGAGGTTGCCATTTCAGTCCTGTGTAGTGTGATAGAAGTGGCCACTTTGCAGGTGTTGAATCTCGGTACAGGCTGTGATTGTGGGCAATTCCCATGATCAAATTATTGATAATTTTGATTATTGTGCTCTGTGGGGTTTCAGTGTGTGTTTGTTTTTTCTTTTGTCACCCCCTTTTCAAATAAAAAAAATAATATATAAAAAAATCATTTTTCGCAAATAAAGTAACATAGCCACCTTCACACTACATCACATAGATTTAGAACCCATTTGGTGCGATTGACGGCATCGCGGACGGCCATGTAATTCACCTACGCTTGAGCGCCTGAAATCAAACCTATCCCCCTAGCGCATCATAGGTGGCGCCACACTTTAAAGCTTACCCCTTGGTTGGTTTTTGGATGCAACATTTTTAATTACACTAAAATGAGTTGTTTCAAAATTTATAATAGGAGATATATGCCTACCCCAAAACCTAGCACGTGTGGTCATGTTGTCAATGCAACATGGTTTCACGTATGGACGTGTCACTCTCGTGACATGTTCTAACGAGAGATCATGCCGCATTATCACCATGAACCGACGAGAGGTCATGCCGGATTTTTCTTTGAAATTCTTCAAGAATACCCGTTATGCTGCCCAAATTTCATCGGAAATTTGGATCACTCGCCCGTCCCATATTGTGCTTAGGCTTTGTTTAGGTGTTATTACCTATTATTAATTTCTATGCAAAACATTTGATGTAATTTGAATGTTGCATCTCTAGGTTTCCCCCGAGGTCTTAGAATGCGTAAATAAAGGCTTATCCTTTTCCAACCTTATTTAGGACCTAAAAGACACCGATTTATACTTGAACATTAATAAAATGTTTACACGAGTCCGTCTCATTTCCCATTCTTCCCTCTCCCATACCTTCTCTAGGTTCTCTCCTCTACCACCTTTTCAATTCCCATCTACCTCGGCAGCTACGGCAAGTTGGGTGTGTGCTCCTGTGCCCGGCGTTCGATTGGTCCATATTCCCAAGGCGGAAGCAGTTCAAGTGTTCGAGCTGTTGTTTATCTGATTCGGTATCCGAGATGTTTGGTGCAGAGAAGATTATGGCCCACCAGTCTGGAAGTTCGCATCCCATGGGTCAGCAGAGTGCAAACGGTGTGTCCATCGAAACGTTGCGAACTACCCTTGAAGCCGCTTTTCCTTGTGAGCGGGAGGCCCGGTTGCTTGCTCAGATTGCTAAAGCTAAGGAAGGCGACTTATGAATGACAGAAAGTTTGAGAAGGGTCCTCACCCCATCAATGTCAACGATGCTCTTCTTTCCATCCGAGATTAAATAAGTCAATCAGTCTTCGTAGGTTCTAGAATGTCCCTCTTTGGGACATAAGTCTGTCGAGTCCACTTTGGACCAATTTTTGCCTTGCGGTAATAAAAATCTTTGTTTCTTTTCCTACTAGACTCGAGACATCACTTGCACACCCACGTCGCATTTAATTGAAATGGTGTTATTCTAAATGATCACTTGTGCTGCTCAACCAATAATTTTTTGAAATGATTAATATTTAAATTAATCGGAGTGAGAAAATCAACTGATATCCTTCTCAAATTGGGGCTCATCATTTCCCCGTTTTGCATCTTATATGCTCACATATCATTCATCATACTCATCAGTTCGTCGTTCAAGGAATTTGCATTAATCTGTCTCAATTAAGCTTAAGCAAGCAATGAAGACTTAATCTCGTTTAGGTCATCCGGTAGGGATTGCGGTTGAAGCCTTTCACCCTAGGGAAGCCATTACCACCCTCACTAAACAATACCCTTTCATTTCAAGATCGGCATGTTTTGAAACCCTCTTTAGCCATCATCTTTGCTCCTTGTTGAGAGAAGTTCAAGCAATGCCAAGAAGTTAGTTTCGAGAAGCGGCGATGCACAAAGTACTCAAATCATGAAGGAAGGACAGATATAATCCTCAATTCCTCAAGAGGCCTTCCAAATTCTCAAAAGAAGGATTTTAAATCCTCATAATTCAGCAAGAGTCCTCAACTTCCCAAGAGACTTTTCAAAAGAAGGACTTTAGATCCTCACAATTCAGCAAAAGTCCCCGACTTCTCAAGAAGCTCTCCAATGTTCAAAAGGAGCCCGAATTCTCACAAGTTCACAAAAGTTCTCGATAGCTTGGACTTCCTCTCACCAACACCTTCCAAATAATCCCAAACCCTCCTCTCGCTTTTAGAGGATATTCCCACTACCAAAACCAATCCCAAGCCATCCTCTCATTTTTAGAGGATATTCCCCATTACCATTACCCTTGCCTTTGGCCAAAGCCAAGATTGACTTCTCATTCTTAGAGGCAATGAAGATGCAATCATAGATATCCTCACCTTAGAAATCCTAAATACATCCTTGAAAGCCAACCTCTCATCTTTAGAGGTTCAGTCAGTAAAAGGCCCAGCCGACCTCTCATCTTAAGAGGTCATGATGTTCCAAATCACCCGATGGCCGATCGAAGCCTTGAAACCCAGCTACAGTTCCTACCGGATAGCAGTTTCATTCTAATATCTTTGAGATCTAAATCAAATTAATGCTTCATTGCTTGCTTAAATCGGAGCCAAATCCATCTCGGCTCAAAAGACTATCAATCAGAGATTGTGCAAATTCAATCCTTTCCTTTGACACTTCATGTGAGCATATTTCATTTCTCCTCCACAAACACTTTCGGTGAATGCCTCACTAGGGCTTTGCATCCGTGTCTTTCATTGACACTCCAAGGAGACATGTGCTTCAACTCTCCGATTCTCAAAAGATCCTCGAATCTCCACATTCCTTCTCTTCCAATCGAGACTGGCCCGAACTACGGCGACCTGAGCTCCTCCCAAGGAGGGGAACGTAGGCAACCAGAAATGGTCCGGTCACAAATACATTCAAATCTCAGAAAATACGGTCTCATCAAGGGCCGTCCCTATACACAAATCCTCTTTCCATCTTTCCAAATTTGATCCGTGATATCAGTCGGTTCTCTCCTCACGATTAATCAAAATATTTTGTTCATATCAAGCTTAGTGGTTGAATAACTTGAACATCAATAAAGGGTTTTAAGCAGCCTTGTGATCATCATGAATAGGACAAGTTTTCAAATGTCTCGGCAAGTCTTCTTTCTCTACATCATAGGAATATAGAGCCAAACACTGTTTTTTTGTCAAGCAAGGGCTTCCATACACTTTTTCACACCTTGTGTCGCTTATACTCTCTCAAAAGAGTCAAACCTAAAGCAAGTGTGTTACACAAAATCGGGATTCATTCCCACTTTTCGAAAGATGTGCCCCTGCACGTATATATTCTCGAGTCTGTTCCAATGACTGATTGACTAAGGTCCGGAAGGATGGGTTGCCTCCTTGGCCACATGATGATTCTTTCTGCAATAAGGCTGCATTCAAGCTAGGGTTGTGCCAAGCTGTTCTCTCAGGGTTCTCCTGTATCTATTAAGGTCCACTTTGGGTTCTTCACTTTGCTATATCATGGAGTTGCTCCTTATCAGATTCACTTCAGGATTGCTTTACATTACCAACTGGGGCTTCGCCAGGTCATCTCCTTCGGGCTTCGCCTAGTCATCTCTTCAAGCTGAGGCTTTGATAAGCCATTCTCTCAGGCTCTCCCGGATCAGTATTTTGCCAAGATATTCTCTGCATTCTCTTTGCTACTCGCGGTCCCCACCAGCGATAGAACTGCTGCAATTTGTACCCTCTCGGTAGCATCCCTGACTTGCCTAGGCTGGACCATGTCATCCATACATTCCTAAATCCTCACTCATACATTTCCCCACCTCATGGGAGAGGGTTCACTTCACCACATAAACTCCTATACACAATCATGCCATTCATCATCATATCATCATACATATACACAGTCATACTATCACAATCCATCATTTGCTACATATGCATATCAGCTCGTCGAGCCATGCAAAATTCTCACTCCTTTTTCATCCCCAGCCGAGATGGACTCGTGCATCAAGATTAATAATGCATAAGCAAAAATTTCAAATCAAGTTCAAATAAAATGCAAAGTGCCTAGAGTGTTGTGTTTCTCCCCTCACAGGGTACAATAATCAAGTAATCATAATCTGATCATGGGGATGGTTCCTCAAATCACAACCTGGACAAAGATTTAAAATCCTGCAGGTGGCATATTCTTCCTTTATCATCTTCATCAGTCTCGGCATCTTTGGATTCATCAGCATTGTTTGAAAGAGCTTCAGCTATCCCAATCTCCAAGCAATAATGCTCATCAGTCTCAGCGACATCAAAGCCTGTTTCGCACTGTGAATTATCTTCAAAGACCGTTCTCATGGACACATCTTCATCAAAAGCCCGTTCTCATGGGTGGATCTTTATCAAAAGCTCGTTCTACATGGCAAATCATCAACAAAGACAGTCCCTCACACGGCAAACCAGCAACTCTTCATCAGTCGTAGCCTAAGTCCCCTGGCAGCTACCTTTCTTCATCAATAAATAGTAGCCTAAGTCCCCTGGCAGCTACCTTTCATCATCAAGTAGCCTAAGTCCCCGGGCAGCTACCTTTCATAATCAAACAGTAGCATAAGTCCCCTAGCAGCTACCTTTCATCATCAATAAATAGTAGCCTAAGTCCCTTGGCAGCTGCCATTCTTCATCAACAAATAGTAGCTTAAGTCCCTTGGCATCTACAGTTTTTTCACAACTTCGCGACAACAGTGGTCTAAGTCCCTCCGGCAGCCACGATCCTCAGGAATTGTAGCCTAAGACCCTCCGGCAGCTACAACCCTCCATCAACATCAGCAATTGTAGCCTAAGACCCTCCGACAGCTACAACTCTTCATCATCATCAGCCGTAGCCTCAGTCCCTCCGGCAGCTACAGGTAAGCACATCACAGGTATGAAATCATATCTCATTCAAATTGCAAATCATCATGTCTTGTATTCTCGAAAAATAACTTCTTTTAGTTCATCTCGCGCAATCGGGTTCAGACACCTCCAAATAGTCTCTCACCGGGTTCCGACGCCTCCAAATAGTCTCTCATCAGGATCAAAAGCCTCCAAATAGTCTCTCATCGGGTTCAGACGCCTCCAAATAGTCTCTCATCGGGTTCAGACGCCTCCAAATAGTCTCTCACCGGGTTCAGACGCCTCCAAATAGTCTCTCACCGGGTTCAGACGCCTCCAAATAGTCTCTCATTGGGTTCAGACGCCTCCAAATAGTCTCTCGTCTCTTATTGGGTTCAGACGCCTCCAAATAGTCTCTCACCGGGTTCAGACGCCTCCAAATAGTCTCTCATCGGGTTCAGACGCCTCCAAATAATCTCTCATCGGGTTCAGAAGCCTCCAAATAGTCTCTCACCGGGTTTAGACGCCTCCAACGCCTCCAAATAGTCTCTCATCGGGTTCATACGCCTCCAAATAGTCTCTCACCGGGTTTCGACGCCTCCAAATAGTCTCTCATCGGGTTCAGATGCCTCCAAATAGTCTCTCATCGGGTTTAGATGCCTCCAAATAGTCTCTCACCGGGTTCAGACGCCTCCAAATAGTCTCTCACCGAGTTCAGACGCCTCCAAATATTCTCTCACCAGGTTGAGATGCCTCCAAATAGTCTCTCACCGGGTTCAGACACCTCCAAATAGTCTCTCACCGGGTTCAGATGCCTCCAAATAGTCTCTCACTGAGTTTAGACACCTCCAAATAGTCTCTCATCGGGTTCAGACGCCTCCAAATAGTCTCTCATCCGGTTCAGAAGCCTCCAAATAGTCTCTCACCGAGTTCAGACGCCTCCAAATAGTCTCTCACCGGGTTCAGACGCCTCCAAATAGTCTCTCACCGGGTTCAGACGCCTCCAAATAGTCTCTCACCGGGTTCATAAGCCTCCAAATAGTCTCTCATCGGGTTCAGACGCCTCCAAATTGTCTCTCATCGGGTTCCGACGCCTCCAAATAGTCTCTCATCGGGTTCAGACGCCTCCAAATAGTCTCTCATCGGGTTCAGACGCCTCCAAATAGTCTCTCACCGGGTTCAGACGCCTCCAAATAGTCTCTCATTGAGTTCAGACGCCTCCAGAAAGTCTCTCACCGGGTTCAAAAACCTTCAAATTCTATCAAAATCTTTCTCATCAATGGCTCCCAAGAAACCATTCTTCGATATGGTATGATTTCTAATCCTGAATCTCTTTTATTTTTCATTCGTTGAAATTGCCATCGATGAACTTGAAACCATCAAATGCCATGAACTGTCCCTTGTTCGTAAATGCTTCATTTCTTGATCATTTTGTATGAATTCTGATTATGTACTTCATTTCATGATCAATCCATGTTTTGGTGTTCTTGATGATTTCTTGATGATTTTGGGCAAAGTATGAATTTTTATTGTTATATTGTTAATCTAATGCCCAATGTGATCATTTTGATATGTTATTTGCTGATTTTGGTTAACCTTTGCTAAATCTATGTTCTTCATGTTCTTCGTGTTCTTCGTGCATTCATGTGACTGTTCATATGCTTTTCTGAAAATTTCTTATGTTTTGGATTCTATAATTTCTAATCATGTTTTTCCATAACTTAGAATATTTCTGCAAAAATTTTGGATTGAATCTTGTTTGCATTTGAACCGCTTCTCAGTACTCAACCGCATGACACCTGTTTGAAACCGCATGGTTAAAATCGCTTATCTCTCATGTTTCAAACCGCATGCTTTTCAAACCGCATATCCTGTTAAAAGTCAAAACCGCATGCATGAAACCGCTTGTTCAAAACTTTTGAACCGCAAGCTCTCTTTTAACCACATGCTTAAATTTTCTTGAGTATTACTTAGTTTATAGGCTGAACACCATAACCTTCCCTAACAGGCACTTCTTGGGAGTGTGGGATAAAATTGGATTACAATGCCACGTACTAGTAATTACTTTTGAATTTTCTTGCCTTACTTGTATTCACAATTCACTTCGGGTTTGAAGTTTTTCACTTTTCAAACCGCACCATTGCTGATCGCATGGGTGTTCAAACCGCATGTGTACTGTGAATCTATATAACAGATCTAACTTTAATGTTTTATTTTGCAGGATTCTCAATTTTTCCTTCCAGGCTGGGAAATCAATGAGACAGAGCTGAAGAATGATGCTCTAGGTAGAGAGCTGATCAGAAGGATGGATGATTCTGGAATCCTTCCCCTCTTCACCAAAAAACAATCATAAACAATTCCCGTGTTCGTGGACCAGTTCTATTTAAATGCCAAGCCAGGTCAGAGAGAACTTGAAGATGGACGTAAGATCAACTGCCTGACTGCCAATGTTGAAGGCTTTGATGTCTCAATAGACTACTTGGACATCCGGAGTACATTTGGATTCAACGTTCCAGCTGCTCCTGAATCTGTTGGCCAAGAGGTTATGGATGCAACCGCTTCCACAACAGCTGCACTCTCTTCTCTTTCTGGTCAATATAAGAAAGTGCCTAGGAAAGCATTTGGTGAACTTATGAGCCATCTTTGTTATCTGGTTGGGAATTCTGTCTGTGGGAAAATAGGGAACCACAACAACTTCACATCTCAGAAGTGGATGTACTGCAGTGCCATCTATAATGGAATCCCTCTCCACTGGCCCAAGATTCTTTTGAGGGAACTTGCTAACAGTATTGATACTTAGTAATCCAAGACCAAGCTTGAGCACCAAAGATGGAGACCTTTCTGCAGGCTCCTGACCGCCATATTTGCCAACTACCAGCATCTGAAAGAGCTCAGAATTTCTACTCCTAAGCTGTCTGTGCATTGGGGCAATGAAGAGTCCCTTGGCCTAGCTGCTTGCCACAGTTTCAGATTCAGCTATGGCAATGCTGAATACAAATCTTTGTATGATGTTGATACCATTCCCACCAGGGAACTCTATGTATTGATTTCTCTTGAAACAGTTAACACTGAAGTGGGTCATGCGGTCAAGAAGGTAAGAAGATCCAAGAAGCCTGCTGCTGAACCGCCTTTGAAGAAGGCCAGAACCGCACCAGCCAAACCACATGCTACTACTGCTGGCACTGGTCCAAGCTAGAAGGGCAAGAAGAAGTTGAATCTAGCTGATGAGCCTGAGGAAGAAGATGAAGAAGAAGACGCTGGAATTGCTCCTTTGATTGCTAGAGCCAAGAAAGCCAAACAGACAATGGATGATTTGACTGATGAGGATCTGATGCAGTTCTATAAAGGATGCAGTTCTATAAAGATAAGTTGGAAAGAGCGGCTAAATTGAAGAAAGCTGCCAAGGGTAAGTCAACCGCACCTATTCCCCAACCACAACCTGACCCCCAACCTCAACCTCAACCGCAACCCATTCCTCAAACTCAACCTCCTCCACCTCCAACTCAAATCCCTATCCAATCACCCTTTCATTCCCCAATTCAATCTCACTACTCCTCACCTGCCAAATCTCCTTCACCCAATCAACAACCCTCCCTCAACTGCTTAGAGCTGCAACCATTCAGGGGGAGAATCCCAAGAAAAGGAGATTCAAACAGATCGCCAAAAAGAAATCTCCTACTAAAGGGCCCAAACGTTTTCTCAAACGTGTTGCCAAACAATCTTCTTTTCCCTCTCCTTCCCCTTTACCATCACATTCTGATTACAAAACCCCTTCTGATAATGAATCTAACTTAGGCCTTGCCTTTTCTGAATGGACCCATAAGCCATCAGTGGGCCAAGCTATTTCTACATCTCAACTCAGAGATCCAACTCCTTCACCACCTCATTCTCCAACACATCAAACCTCCCCTCCTCAATCTAACCACATTCTAACCCCTCCTCCTTCAAATTGTGACCTCACTCCACCCCCCTCAAACCGCATTCAAACACCACCCCTCCTTCTCCTAGAAATCAAACTCCTTTTCCCTCTAAAGCTCCTACGCCACCTAATTCCCCTATTCGTCAACAAACCCCTCCTCTTTCTGTTCACATAACTCACACCAACTCCACCTCAGACTCACCTCCCAACACCTCAAATCTTCCAACTACCTCCATTCCTCCTCCTAACCAAACCGCCCCAACCAAACTGCCCGTATTACCTTAACTCAAACACTCCCCATTCCATCCCCAACTACCCAAACGTATACCATCCCAACTGCCCATATATTCCAAACCCTTCATTCCCAACTACCCCAAATTACACTACCCACCCGAGCCCCACCCATTATCCTAACCGCTCCACCACCCTTTACTCAACCGCCTCCCTCATTCTCTCATATTCCTTCTTCCTCAACCGCTCCAACAGACTACTCCTAGATCCTCTCCACTCATCACCTTATACAAAATCAACTCTTGGTCAACCAAGGACACATGATTAAGGTGACAGAGTCCAACCGCTCCCTAGAGGCCATCAACCTAACTCTTCAAGCCAGAGTTGACTCTCAAGCCTAAGAAATGGCTATTATGAAATCCCAATTGATGGATGCCATTAAGGGGGAGAGATCACAGTCAATCGCGAGTGACCAAACCGCAAACATTGTGAAAGCCACTGTTGAATCTAGCTTGTCCAATTTCAAAAAGCAGTTGGCCGACAATGTAATTGAGTACATTGGTATTTCTGCATCTAGTGAAGAAGTCAAGAATATGCTTGCAATTGCTGAAGACCTGATCTGTGACACTGTTGAGCAAGACTTGGAGAAAATGAAGACTGAGCTGATTGAAGCTTTCAATGCCAGACCGCAGTAGCCAGCTTCAAACCAATCTGCTTCTATTCAAACCGCTTTGGACTCTATGCAAGCCAGCCTCCAGGAGGAAATTGGTATGATGAAGGGAGAGCTGGTCATAAAAATGAATATTATTGAAGACAGCCTTAAAGCTAAAATCAATTTTCTCAATGAAGAAGTCAATGAAAGGTTGGAGAACCTCAAGCAAGGTTTCAACTCTAAGCTTAGCTCGACAATAAATGAGTTAAAAACCCCCTTGAAGGTAACTGCAGATTTAGAGCCTATCAAAGAAGCCATCTCCACTCAGACCGCAGCAATTCAGGGGGAGATTCACACTTTCTACAACACTCTTTACTCCTCCATTGAAATGCAAGCTGATGAACTTAAAGAAAGTGTTGTTGCCAACACCAGAGCAGTTGGTGCAAATAACTCAACCGCTGTACAGTCTGTGACCGCCTTGAGAGCAGTTGAAACCACCTTTGGCAGAACAACTGAAGAGGTCAGGACCTTGAGAAAAACCCTCCGTGCAGAAAGCTCAGCATTCAGACCTTCTGGACAGCAGGTACCTGATCAAGAAGTCAATCAACCGCGCCACCAACCGCGTCAGCACTAAACCGCATTTTGTAATTTCTTTTTCCTGAACATCTTTTGTAAGTTAGACCGCATTCTCTCTTTTGTATTTTTTTTTGTCTAACTTCTTTTGTTTTTGTAACCTTGTAATTTCCTTTCCTACCTGTATTTGTAACTTCAACCATTTAAGGTAGTAATGAAAATGACATCATGGTTCCAAAACCTTGTTCATATCAAACTGCTTGTTTGTAGACATATGAAACTGCAATGGTTTTAAACCTCATTCAAATATTTTCTAACTTAAAATCATATTTTTGAAATGAAGTTTAAACATTCAGTTTAAATCGCACTTTAAACTTAAACTCATATTTTTTAAGTGCACTGAATGCATTTCTATACTTTCAAGTTGTAAGTTTTTCAATCTTTCTGTAGTATAGAAATCTATAACTTAAGCTAGTGTGTGCATTGACTTGGGACATGATTTACCATGTTAATTCTTATGGACATGTTTTTACCAAGTACAATGTTTGCTTTTGTTATAGTAGGTAATGGCATCAATCAAATAGGGGGAGATTATTGGGTATGCATACTTTAACCCTCCTAGATTTAGCTTAAGATTTGATTGATACCATAACCTCATCTCTATTTTATGGACTTTAGGACCATATGTAATGAAGCTTAGACTTCAATTTTTTAGCTAAGTCCATTTTATAGAATATGTTAAATTAGGCTTGAAGACTGGCACAAGACTCATTGGATATGAGGTTGCAGTTCAAAGGTTTCAGATCGCACCATCATAACCACACTAAGCAAAACACTCCAAGCAAATTGCTCTTTGGAATTCATTATTTGAAACCGCTCTTGAACACCTGAGTGCAAACCGCATTTAGTGAACCACACTTGTTAACTGCAGTGCAGTTCCAATATCTTGACCGCACTATAGAACCTCACTGGTGAAACCGCACTTGTCTCAACCGCATGCACACCAGACCGTATCCAATGATTGAAGACTTGAAATGAACCACATATGACTGTTGGAATCCACATCAGCAATATTAAAAGTCAACCACCAAATCTTGTCACGTGACTAAGTGTCAGACAAGATCTGCAAGGATCTTGAAAATGTGACAGATGTCCTAACTACCTTATTAGCAGCTGAGGTCTGATCAGCTTTATCTGCAACTGTTGTACCAAAGGACAAAAGTGGATTTGTGGACTAATGGGAAAGCACCAGTACAGTACTTGCTATAACTGTGTCCAACGTCTATATCCTTGGTGCTTGGGTATAAATACCCCTAATCTTCAACACTTGAAGATTGCTTGAGAAATTGAAATTTAAGTGTGTTCATAAGAAGTTGAAGCTCTGCCCAGAAAATATTCAGCCCTTTGAATCTTCATCTTCTTCCTTCAAGAAATATTTTCCAGCCCAAAAATCAAGCCTTATACACCATCAAGAATCATTGTGCTCTACATCTCTTAAATTCAAAGAGCCTTGATCTTGTATACACACACACACCTCACTTGTTTAATCACATAGATTATTCATTTGAGATACACCGGTTATAGTCTAGGATTGATCTTCATAGAATAGATTTTAGATCTGAGTATTGTACTTTGTACTTTCTAATCTCTCATACTCTAATATAAAATCTAACTCTTAGAAAATCCAAGACTAACCATCTTGGTAGTGGATGTAGATCATTTACGATTGAATCACTTCAAATATTGTGTTCTTCATTTCTGCATTTTTATTTTCTGTGTTTGCTAATTATTTATCTTTATCTCTGTTTGATCTTATTCTCAGTCATCTATTATTGTGAATTGTGTTTGCAGTTAACTTTGTCAAACCTCACTTTTCAGTTTTATAAACTGCACCGAAAACTGCTTTACAAACCGCACCTCAAAACCGCTTTGTAACTTAAATATTCCGCTGTGCATTTTGCAACTCTACTTGTAGTTTCTAACACACTGCAAGCGGTTTTATAAGCAAGAGGTTCAGTTTTCAAAAGAGGGCAAAATTTTTGTAAAAGCTATTCACCCCCCTCTAGCTGTTTTTCACCCTTGTTTCCACCTTCGGGACCAACATCTATGATAATTTGAGGGTGGTTTAATTTTAAATCTAGAGTATTATTATCAACAAAGGGATATAATTACATTAAAACATATAAAGTATAATTACTCGACCTTTCAATTTCATGTTATTTTTCTTGATCATTGTTACCATTTTAGGAGACCTTTATAGGATAACATTGGCATTCTCAGGTCCCTATAACATGTTTGCATGACTGTTAATAACACATCAAATAGGCTATTCGGGAAGTGGTTTTGTGGCTATTTTCTTCGAACCCAATTTGTGAGCCTTTGACTTTCTAGTAACTTATAAAAATTTCGCTAGTACCCCTTTTGAGCTTTAAAAATTATGGAATCTCTCACAAAGTGAGAGGCTATCTTACACTACCATTCGCCTTATTTTGTACCTACATTGTTCTACCCTTACACTTATAAATTATTTTCTCACATTTCAATAAAGTGAAATTAGGGAATAAATGGAAAATTGTGGGTTATGATAACTGTCTCGTAGATTGCTCTCTATATTGTCTAGCTATTTCACTCAGATTGAATATAGATATTCAAGAGAATTCTTTCTCAATTCATTTTAACCCCCCTTAATAAAATTTACAAGACCTCCTTTTATGGATGGAGGATAGACGGACTCCAAGCTTCGGACTTCAAAATAAAATTAAAAGGAAGAAAAGGACACCCGACAAGATAAAAAGAAAAAGAAAAAGAGGACACGTAGGACCAAAAGAAAAGCTGGGTGCGCAAACCCTGTTTACATTTTTTGATCTTAAAGATTCCCTTGTCGACGCTTCCGGACAAATTTTACATATCTTCTCCAAAGTAAGAGTCAGTAGAGGTTGTCTCGTCATCTTTTCCTTTCTGTCTTTCTTGACTTTAGTTGATGCAGTACATGAACATGTGATCTAGTGGGGATGCTTCACACCATTGTCTTCTTGTTTGTTCTGAAACTTTGAGTTTTTCATCAAGGAAACTTGCTTCATTTATTGCAATGTTTTCCAGTTCTTGTGACGTAATAACGTTGGAGAAATTAGATATTACTACAACCTTATTATTGAAATAATTGAATTTTTTCTTGCTATCTGAAAAGATTTCTGTATATTTTTTGTATACATTCCTTAGTCTTGATGTTCTTAAGGCTCTTGCCAGTTCTTCCACATCTTCCATGATTCTATTTGCTTGGGGTTGTTCAAACCTTACGTCTTTTTTGGATAGTCCTACTTCAATCCAATGATATGGAAGGAAGTATTCTTCATCATCCCAGTCTAATAAAGAGATGGTAATCTTGACATAAATGTCTCGATCTCCAGAACCTATGACTTTTGTTTGAATTTTTTTATAGCATGAAAAATAGGCTTTGGTAATAAGCTTAATTCAATTAAATTGTTGCTTGGATAAACCATAGATAAAAGCCCATAATCATAAACTTCTTTGACCATTTCTGGTTTGGCTTTTTCAAAGAAAGCATATAAAGAATTTTTTTTTCTTGTCAATTGTAAAAAACCAATGCTCTTTATCTTCATCAGAGGCTTCAGCCATATTAAAGTAATGAAAAAACCTTTCTTTATTAATGGAACTAGTCTCTTCATGAAGGACCAGTTTGGACCTATTTATTCTATTTCTTATGACCTCCGGAACTGGTGATCTGGGTTCTGGAGCTTTTGGCACTGCCATTTGTGGTCTGATGCTGGGGGAAGGTTTTGACTGAATCATTTGGTTGTATGTTCTTTGGTCATTTAAACTCAAAGCTTTTCTATAATTGAAAAAGGCCCGTTGGGCTTCTTCTGGGTTATTAAACGACTGATGGTGGTTGTTGGATATTAAAGGAGCAATTTTTTCCCATTCGGTATAGATACCTTGGTTAGGGCCAGAATAGAGGACATAGTATTTAGAGACCCTTTTAGTTTGGGGAGAGAATGAAAGTTCCCCTGTAGTCTTATTTTCCGAAGACTGGGACGGATTTTCCTTTGAGAGGAATATACATTCAAGAGGTGTAATTACGCTCTTATTATGAGCTACTCTAATCTCTATAGGAGATTTTGAAACTGATGTCTCTAAGTCTTTGCTATTGCAAATTCCCTTATTATGGGTAATGTTAACCTCGTTGCATATAGAGGAAGTTATATTGTTTGGAGTTAGACTTCCTTGTTTCATTTTACCATGTATCCTTTCGAGTTTCCTTAATTGGGTCTCTCATTCAAGAATTTCTCCTTTTAGCTGAAGAATTTGATCTTCTATTTCTTCTTTTGTACTTGATGTACTCATTCCAGCTTAGCTATTCTTGGAACCTGCAAATTCCTTTGTCATAATGTCAGCAAGTGCATTTTTTCTTCCAGATATATGTTCTATTTCAAAATCATAGTAATTTAACCATTGTTTCCATCTTACCAATCTGGCTTGTTTATAATCTCCTTTGATGGTAGTTCTTATGAAATAAGATACGTTTTTGTTATCAGTCCTAACTAAGAACTTATAAGGAAGCAAATATACTTTGCAAGCCTTAATGGTTTTTATTAGAAAAAGAATCTCTTTTTCATTACTATGATATCTTGTTTCTGCAGGTTTAAATGTTCCGGATGAATACCGGCATACTAATTCTTGATTATAAGGAGTGAGAGCTTTTAATACTTCTCCTCAGTACAGATCAGATGCATCACATTCTATGATTATGAAAAACACCTAATGGAAATACCAATGGCTGAATGGTCAAAATACGTAAAAGATTACATAAGAAAAATCCCATTTGCAGGAAATGCCGTATTACCTGAGTATTTACAATCGGGAGAAATAATAAAAGGTACTGTGGCCTATGCAAAATTAATTATAACTACCTTCATGGAAAAACAATGTAAAGAAATAAGAATAAATAAAAGCTATGAAAAATACATTTAGTAAATGTTGTTCAAACTTTCCTCACCCGAATAATATGTATGGATGTGAGAATAAACCTGCCAACAAATACAGGTATAAATATAAAAAAAGAAAAAGAAAATACAAACTCGAAAAACGAAAAAGATGGAATAATTCTTATAAGTCTAAAAGACCATATAAAATATTTTTTAGAAAAAATCCAAGGTATCAGAAAAAAGATCTTGAGCAGAAACATCAAACAAAAGATGACCCAAAGGTTGAAGACAAAAGAAAGTTTTGTCCACAGGGAAAAATGACATGCCGTTGCTGGATTTTTGATGAAATAGGTCATTACGCCAGAGACTGTAAAATTAATAATACTAGTTATAATAAAATTCTAGAAGAATTACAAAGGTTTGAATTAGAACCAATCTTCAGTGATGAAGAAATTTCTGAAGGAGAAGAATTCTGGGAGCTCATATTAGAAGAAGATGAATCTGATACAGAGGATTCAGAATAACATACTAAGTCAAACTATCCCCTGGGATGAAGAAATTAAAGATACAATCTGGGAAATAGAAAAGAATTGTATATTAGATAATACTAATGAAAACATTATGTCATTAAGCAAAACTAATCCCAATAGTATTTACATAAAGGGATATTTTTACTTCAAAGGATATAAAAAATACTCTCTAAATATGTATGTATATACATGAGCCTGTATGTGTACGGCAAACAAATTGGTTATACCAAAAGAATTTTGGGTACAAACTAAAAGTCCTATAAAAGATAGAATAGCAAATGACAAAATAATGACCATGGATAAAGTTGCAGAACAAATACAAGTACAAATAAGTTGAGTCAGTTTCGTAATTCCAACATTATACCAAGTAGAAACTACAGGAGATATTACACTTGGAAATAACTTTTGTAGGTTGTATGAGCCTTTCGCTCAATATAAAGATACCATTACCTTCCATAAAAAAGAAATAGCAATCAATATTAAAAAAAAATAACTAAAGCCTATTTTCATGGACAAGAAGGATTTTTAGCAAGTAAAAAATTAGGAACAACACTTCCAACACCTAATCCTGAAAATGTTACACCATTCACTGATCATGATAGTTATAACATTTCCACTTCTTTTGAGGGGAAAGAGGAGGAGGAAGACCCTCTCGAACAAATTTATTCATTACAAAATATAGAAGATCTACTTGATAAAGTATGTTCTGAACATCCTCTAGATGAACGGATTAATAAAAGCAAATTTACAGCCCATATAGAATTGCTAAATCCTAATAAAATTATAAAAACAAAACCCATGCAGTACTCTCCACAAGAGCGTGAAGAATTTAAAAAACAAATTGGTGAACTACTAGAACTAAAAGTAATAAGAAAAACTAGAAGTCCTCATTTTTCTCCAGCCTTCATGGTAAATAAACATTCAGAACAAAAAAAGAGGATGGTTGTAAACTACAAAATGCTAAATGACCATACTAAAGGAGACGGATATCTTCTACCCAGTAAAGAACAAATATTACAAAGAATTGGAAAAAAAAATTACTATAGCAGCTTTGACTGTAAGTCAGGATTCTGGCAAGTAATTTTAACTGAAAGCTCTGTTGAGCTTACTGCATTCACATGTCCCCAAGGACATTTCGAATGGATAGTAATGCCTTTTGGCTTAAAATAAGCACCTTCTATATTTGAAAGACACATGGATGAAAGTCTCTCAAACGACTTCTCTAAATAGTGTATAGTATATGTAGATGACTTTATTGTATTTTCCGAAATGGAAAAACAACACGAAGAACATGTTACCAATGTTCTACAGAGATGCTTAGACCATAGAATAGTTCTAATAAGAAAAAAGCCCAATTATGCAAAACACAAATAAACTTTCTAGGACTTACCATTGATCGTGGAAAACTAATCTTACAAAAACACATAGGAAACTACATTAGTGAATTTCCAGACCAACTACAAGATAGAAAAACTGTAGAAAGATTTCTCGGACTACTAAACTATATTTCAGGATAATATCCAAAAATTGCTAGTCTTAGACCTCCCTTGCAGACAAAGCTAAAAAAAGGAAATAAAATGGTCCTGGACTGACCAAGATACAGAAACAGTAAGAAAAATCAAGGGACAAGTAAAAACTCTCCCTGACCTTTACAATCCAAGTCCTAAGGATAAACCTATCATAGAATGCGATGCATCTGATCTGTACTGGGGAGGAGTATTAAAAGCTCTCACTCCTGATAATCAAGAATTAGTATGCCGATATTCATCTGGAACATTTAAACCTGCAGAAACAAGATATCATAGTAATGAAAAAGAGATTCTTTCTCTAATAAAAACCATTAAGGCTTTCAAAGTATATTTTCTTCCTTATAAGTTCTTAGTTAGGACTAATAACAAAAACGTATCTTATTTCACAAGAACTACCATCAAAGGAGATTATAAACAAGCCAGATTGGTAAGATGGCAACAATGGTTAAATTACTAAGATTTTGAAATAGAACATATATCTGGAACAAAAAATGTACTTGCTGACATTATGACAAGGGGAATTTGCAGGTTCCAAGAATAGCTAAGCTGGATTGAGTACATCAAGTACAAAAGAAGAAATAGAAGATCAAATTCTTCTGCTAAAAGGAGAAATTCTCGAACGAGAGACCCAATTAAGGAATCTCGAAAGAATACATGGTAAAATGAAACAAGTAAGTTTAACTCCAAATAGTATAACTTCCTCTATATGCAATGAGGTTAACATTACCCATATAAGGGAATTTGCAATAGCAAAGACTTAGAGACATCATTTTCAAAATCTCCTATAGAGATTAGAGTAGCTCATAATAAGAGCGTAATTACACCTCTTGAAGGTATATTCCTCTCAAAGGAAAATCCGTCCCAGTCTTCAAAAAAATAAGACTACAGGGGAACTTTCTTTCTCTCCCCAAACTAAAAGGGTCTCTAAATACTATGTCCTCTATTCTGGCCCTAACCAAGGTATATATACCGAATGGGCAAAAATTGCTCCTTTAATATCCAACAACCACCATCAGTCATTTAATAACCTAGAAGAGGCCCAATGAGCCTTTTTCAATTATAGAAAAGCTTTGAGTTTAAATGACCAAAGAACATACAGCCAAATGATTCAGTCAAAACCTTCCCCCAGCATCATACCACAAATAGCAGTGCCAAAAGCTCTAGAACCCAGATCACCAGTTCCGGAGGTCATAAGAAACAAAATAAATAGGTCCAAACTGGTCCTTCATGAAGTGACTAGTTCCATTAAGAAAGAAAGGTTTTTTCATTACTTTAATATGGCTGAAGCCTCTCATGAAGATAAAGAGCAGTGCTTTTCTACAATTGACAAGAAAAAAAAATTCTTTGTACACTTTCTTTGAAAAAGCCAAACCAGAAATGGCCAAAGAAGTTTATGACTGTGGGCTTTTATCTATGGTTTATCCAAGCAACAATTTAAGTGAATTAATCTTATTATCAAAGCCTATTTTTCATGCAATAAAAAACTTTCGAACAAAAGTCATAGGTTCTGGAGACCGAGACATTTATGTCAAGATTACCAGCTCTTTATTAGACTGGGATGATGAAGAATACTTCCTTCCATATCATTGGATCGAAGTAGGACTATCCAAAAAAGACGTAAGGTTTGAACAACCCCAAGCAAAGAGAATCATGGAAGATGTGGAAGAACTGGCAAGAGCCTTAAGAACATCATGACTAAGGTATGTCTACAAAAAATATACAGAAATCTTTTCAAAGAGAAAGAAAAAAGTCAATTATTTCAAAAATAAGGTTGTAGTAATATCTAATTTCTCCAACGTTATTACGTCACAAGAACTGGAAAACATTGCAATAAATGAAGCAAGTTTCCTTGATGGAAAACTTAAAGTTTCAGAACAAACAAGAAGACAATGGTGTGAAGTATCCCCACCAGATCACATGTGCATGTACTGCATCAACTAAAGTCAAGAAAGACGGAAAGGAAAAGATGACGAGACACCTCTACTGACTCTTACTTTGGAGAAGATATGTAAAATTTGTCCGGAAGCGTCGGCAAGGGAATCTTTAAGATCAAATATTGTAAACAGGGTTTGTGCACCCAGCAATCTTTTGGACCTGCGTGTCCTCTTTTTCTTTTTCTTTTTATCTTGTCGGGTGTCCTTTTCTTCATTTTAATTTTATTTTGAAGTCCGAAGCTTGGAGTCCATCTATCCTCCATCTATAAAAGGAGGTATTGTAAATTTTATTAAGGGGGGTTAAAATGAATTGAGAAAGAATTCTCTTGAATATCTATATTCAGTCTGAGTGAAACAGCTAGACAAAAAGATTTAGAGAGCAATCTATAGGACAGTTATCATAACTATTGGCAAAGAAGTGATCAACATCTTACCCTCACTTATCCAAACCTATTAAGGTAATACTCTATCCAAAATGAGTGGTTGGACTGATAGGTTTTATAATAATATAGAATACTTAAACTATATGATCAAAGAATTTCATTCTATAAAAAATCTTGTTCTAGTGCATATAATTAATCCATCTATAACTCAATGTATTATTTATGATTTTGAGGAATATATCTCACATGATGGGGTATATGTAAATCAGAAAAAAATAGCAAGAGGCTATCTTAAACAAGCACAATGTTTTTTAAAGAAACATACTCGAGCAGCCGTCTGATGAGTAATGATCACATTTACTGTAGCTTACTGTAGCAATATTTGACTTTCGTATTTCAATTACTAATATTGTAATCTGTATTCATGTTATTATTTATCTGTATTATGTATTCCAATTTTGGTGTTTGTAATTTATGATTGTGATTTGCATTATTATTAAATTCCAAGTTATTTATGACAGAATGTGTTCCTGGAAAACCTTACATCCAAATAATATCGAGTATTTGAATTGTATGATTAGAAACATGAAGATTAATTACTATCTCACTGAGAAATATGGTTTTAATAGCCTTATCACTGAATTTATCATAAAAGATTTTGAAGAATATATTTCATGTGATTGTGTATTTATCAACCAGAAAAGAATAGCTAAAAGCTATCTCAAATAAGTACAACGTTTTTATAACAAGATGGAAAAAATCAATCAATAAAACAAGTACAAGTGCAAGAAAAATCCGTTCATCTAGAGGATGTTCAGAACATACTTTATCAAGTAGATCTTCTATATTTTGTAATGAATAAATTTGTTCGAGAGGGTCTTCCTCCTCCTCTTTCCCCTCAAAAGAAGTGGAAATGTTATAACTATCATGATTAGTGAATGGTGTAACATTTTCAGGATTAGGTGTTGGAAGTGTTGTTCCTAATTTTTTACTTGCTAAAAATCCTTCTTGTCCATGAAAATAGGCTTTAGTTATTTTTTTAATATTGATTGCTATTTCGTTTTTATGGAAGGTAATAGTATCTTTATATTGAGCGAAAGGCTCATACAACCTACAAAAGTTATTTCCAAGTGTAATATCTCCTGTAGTTTCCACTTGGTATAATGTTGGAATTACGAAAGTGACTCCACTTATTTGTACTTGTATTTGTTCTGCAAGTTTATCCATGGTCATTATTTTGTCATTTGCTATTCTATCTTTTATAGGAATTTTAGTTTGTACCCAAAATTCTTTTGGTATAACCAATTTGTTTGCCTTACACATACTAGCTCCTGTATCTACATACATATCTAGAGAGTATTTTTTATATCCTTTGAAGTAAAAATATCCCTTTATGTAAATACTATTGGGATTAGTTTTGATTAATGACAAAATGTTTTCATTAGTATTATCTAATATACAATTCTTTTCTATTTCCCAGATTGTATCTTTAATTTTTTCAACCCAGGGGATAGTTTGACTTAGTATGTTATTCTGAATCCTCTGTATCAGATTCATCTTCTTCTGATGTAAGCTCCCAGAATTCTTCTCCTTCAGAAATTTCTTCATCACTGAAGATTGGTTCTAATTCAAACCTTTGTAATTCTTCTAGAATTTTATTATAACTAGTATTATTATTTTTACAATCTCTGGCGTAATGACCTATTTCATTGCAAATCCAGCAACGGCATGTCGTTTTTCCCTGTGGACAAAACTTTCTTTTGTCTTCAACCTTTGGGTCATCTTTTGTTTGAGGTTTCTGCTCAAGATCTTTTTTCTGACACCTTGGATTTTTTCTAAAAAATCTTTTATAAGGTCTTTTAGACTTATAAGAATTATTCCATCTTTTTGGTTTTTTGAGTATGTATTTTCTTTTTATTTTTTTATATTTATACCTGTATTTGTTGGTAGGTTTATTCTCACATCCATACATATTATTCAGGTGAGGAAAGTTTGCACAACATTTATTAAATGTATTTTTCATAGCTTTCTTTATTTATTTTTCTTCACAGTAATTTTCCATGAAGTTAGTTACAAGTAATTTTGCATAGGCTAGACTACCTTTTATTATTTCTCCTGATTGTAAATACTCAGGTAATACGGCCTTTCCTGCAATTATGAAATCTTCTACGTATTTTGACCATTCAGTCATTGGTATTTCCATTAGGTGTTTTTTCATAATCACAGAAGAAACTTTCTAATTTGCACAAGTCACATATTTGTAGGCTAATAAGCCTATTTCTGGCTTCCTCAGCTTTTTTAGTCTTTTCTTCAAGACCTTGAGTTAAATAGTTTCTTTCTATGAAAACAATGTATATTGAATTTGTAAGGTGAGTTAGAAAATCTTCTCTGGTGCCTTTTGTAAAGAGGGAGACATTTAAATGTTCTAACAATAGTCTAACGTTTCCAGAAGTTTTGCTTTTAGGAAGAGTGTAGATTAGGTCAAAATCATTAATTAGATTTTCGTCTGTTTTGATGATTAAACTCATTTCATTATCCCATTCTTCAATTAATTGTTCTCTATTTGTGACACAGTCTAAATTAAGGTTAATGTTGCTTTGGCTAGTTCTTTTAGTTGGTTGATATTCTTCTGGAATATTGTACTGGGTAAATTTTTGTGATGAGCTTTTGCCATGATATCCTTTATGATCTCCTGTTTTGAATGGGTTCTGGTGGCCTTTTCTTCTCATTCTTTGTTGTCCTTCTTTAGAAATTTCTTCCATTTCTTCTTCTTTAAGATTTATTTTATAATTGTCAATGGGCTTGGCTACAATGACGTGTAGTTTTTCTTCTACTAGGTTTTCTATTTCTATATCTGTGAGACTTAGCATTTGGAAAACATAATCCATATGCTCAGAACTTTTGGTGTTTTCGAAATATTTTTCGAGGTTATTTTTAATCATTTTTTAAAGTAGAAGGATGTTTCTTCTAGTTTAAGATTTGCAGGATGCCATCCTGATTTGAGAATTTCATTGTTAGGATCTCCTTGTATTTCATCAATCTTTCTTTTCCCTTTTTCTTGATTTAATAGATTGAGAATTTCTTGATTACATTCACATTTCTCAATTTTTTCCATTAGTTAGGCAAATTGTTTCTTTATTTCAGCAATAATAGAGGCCGATGCTTTTTCAATATATTGTTCAAAATGATTTTGCTGATCATTTTCTAATTGTCTGAATCGGTCTTCTATTTTAATTATTTCTTCATAGACCCTATCTATTTTTCCTTAGTGTGTCATTATACCTTTTCATCTATTCTTTTAATAGTTGCAAATATTTTGTTTATTATTTCTATATCAGTTTTAACAACTTTCTTTTCAAGATCTGTAATTTGTTGTTCCAGAGATTTTATTTTTTTCCTCTATTTGGGATAAGTCTATATTGGCTTTTTCAGTTAGTAAAGATAATAGCTTTCATTGCTATTGTTTTCAGGAGTTTCTTTGTAAAAAGATGTTTTTATTCCTAAAGTTTTACAGATGAAATTGCACATAATATGTATATTTCTAGCTACTACATTTATATTATTTAATTGCTTAGTACATCCATCAATGCCTTTTCCTCCTTAGAAAAGATAATCTGGATCTCCTCTTGATACATTTTTTATTTGTAATCCTACATATTTTTTCTTGTGGTATATGTGGGTATAATCTTTGTAATTAGACATCTAATTGATTTGCGGCCATATTTATTCTTCTTGATACAGTATATAAGTCATTTGTGGGAGGTAGTCCATATTTACGGCTAAGGACCCTAGAGAAAGATCTCTTGCTTGATTCTTCTCCTTTTTCTTCTTGAATTATTAATTTTGGGCTTTGTCCCAATATTCTACTATTGTTGTTATTTAAATCCATAGTCCATGTATCCAGTAATGGGGTTAATTCCTTAGTAGGTATAGTTGATATTTTTCCTATATTTTTAAAGAGGTCATCAATATCTACTCTTTTATTTGTCTTAAATTCCATACTATGATGAGAATTAGATAAAGTATATCCTATTTTATACGTTATGGTATAAGGATGATTTCCTTGACTCATTAGGTTATGTCTTTCAAATTTATGTGCAAGGCACAAAATTTGATTTATTTCTTTATCTTTTAGAGATATCCCTGTATTTGGATTACAAGTAAACATTATTTTTTCATAGGCTAGGTTCCCTTCTATTCCTCCAAATATAGCTTCATTAGGATTTTTTATTCTTCTATCGAGAAGAGCTACTTTTAGAGGGGAGTCTATTCCTGTGTTAAAGGTAGATTTTATCATGATTTTTATTGTTCCTATGTGGATAAATCCTATGGACTTTTTTTCTTCTTTATATTTAAGAGTTTGGATCTTCTTTTCTATTTCTTGTTTGTTGAAGAAAGGTATTTCTATTAGTCCATTAGTGTCTTTTATGTCTAAAGGATATTCCCTAGTACTTATGCAAGTTATGCATGTATTTTTTCTTTGTTTTAAGAATTTTGAAATCATATTTCTTTTCTTAAAAACTTCCGATGGTAAGAGATTAAGCTCTGTTTTTTCTATTTGGTGGAGAAGTTTCTTGTCAAGAGTTATTTCTTGACCAAAGTATCCTTCTTCATCAAATACTTGTTCATAATTTTATCTTTCATGAGAGTTATCTAAGCTAATCTCTAAGTCATCCATGGATCTTATACTGGTGAGGGTACAGGCTCTGATACCATATTTTTTTCTTGCACTTGTACTTGTTTTATGGATTGATTTTGTCCATCTTGTTATAAAAACGTTGTACTTGTTTGAGATAGCTTTTAGCTATTCTTTTCTGGTTGATAAATACACAATCACATGAAATATATTTTTCAAAATCTTTTATGATAAATTTAGTGATAAGGCTATTAAAACCATATTTCTTAGTGAGATAGTAATTAATCTTCTTGTATCTAATCATACAATTCAAATACTCTATATTATTGGGATGTAAGGTTTTCCAGGAACACATTCTGTCTTAAATAACTTGGAATTTAATAATAATGCAAATTACAATCATAAATTACAAACACCATAATTGGAATAAATAATACAGATATGTAATAACATGAATACATATCACAATCTTAATAATTGAATTACGAAAGTCAAATATTGCTACAGTATATTGCTACAGTAAGCTACAGTAAATTTGACTTTTTTGCATAGTGATTTTGACTTCTTCTTTAAATGTGATCATTACTCATCAGACTGCTGCCCGAGTATGTTTCTTTAAAAAACGTTGTGCTTGTTTAAGATAGTCTCTTGCTATTTTTTTTTGATTTACATATACCCCATCATGTGAGATATATTCCTCAAAATCATAAATAATACATTGAGTGATAGATGGATTAATTCTATGCACTAGAACAAGATTTTTTTATAGAATGAAATTCTTTCATCATATAGTTTAAGTATTCTATATTATTATAAAACCTATCAGTCCAACCACTCATTTTGGATAGAGTATTACCTTAATAGGTTTGGATAAGTGAGGGTAAGATGTTGATCGCTTCTTTGCAAACATTTATGATAACTTTCCCGTAGATTGCTCTCTAAATCTTTTTGTCTAGCTGTTTCACTCAGACTGAATATAGATATTCAAGGGAATTCTTTCACAATTCATTTTAACCCCCCTTAATAAAATTTACAAGACCTCCTTTTATAGATGGAGGATAGATGGACTCCAAGCTTCGGACTTCAAAATAAAATTAAAATGAAGAAAAGGACACCCGACAAGATAAAAAGAAAAAGAAAAAGAGGACACGCAGGTCCAAAAGAATGATGGGTGCACAAACCCTGTTTACAATATTTGATCTTAAAGATTCCCTTGCCGACGCTTCCGGACAAATTTTACATATCTTCTCCAAAGTAAGAGTCAGTAGAGGGTGTCTCGTCATCTTTTCCTTTCCGTCTTTCTTGACTTTAGTTGATGTAGTACATGCACATGTGATCTGGTGGGGATACTTCACACCATTGTCTTCTTGTTTGTTCTGAAACTTTAAGTTTTCCATCAAGGAAACTTGCTTCATTTATTGCAATGTTTTCCAGTTCTTGTGACGTAATAACGTTGGAGAAATTAGATATTACTACAACCTTATTATTGAAATAATTGACTTTTTTCTTGCTATCTGAAAAGATTTCTGTATATTTTCTGTATACATTCCTTAGTCTTGATGTTCTTAAGGCTCTTGCCAGTTCTTCCACATCTTCCATGATTCTATTTGCTTGGAGTTGTTCAAACCTTACGTCTTTTTTGGATAGTCCTACTTCAATCCAATGATATGGAAGGAAGTATTCTTCATCATCTCAGTCTAATAAAGAGCTGGTAATCTTGACATAAATGTCTCGGTCTCCAGAACCTATGACTTTTGTTCGAATGTTTTTTATTGCATGAAAAATAGGCTTTGGTAATAAGCTTAATTCAATTAAATTGTTGCTTGGATAAACCATAGATAAAAGCCCACATTCATAAACTTCTTTGACCATTTCTGGTTTGGCTTTTTCAAAGAAAGCATATAAAGAAAATTTTTTTCTTGTCAATTGTAAAAAAGCACTGCTCTTTATCTTCATCAGAGTCTTTAGCCATATTAAAGTAATGAAAAAACCTTTCTTTATTAATGGAACTAGTCTCTTCATGAAGGACCAGTTTGGACCTATTTATTCTATTTCTTATGATCTCCGAAACTGGTGATCTGGGTTCTGGACCTTTTGGCACTGCCATTTGTGGTCTGATGCTGGGGGAAGGTTTTGACTGAATCATTTGGCTGTATGTTCTTTGGTCATTTAAACTCAAAGCTTTTCTATAATTGAAAAAGGCTCGTTGGGCTTCTTCTGGGTTATTAAATGACTAATGGTGGTTGTTGGATATTAAAGGAGCAATTTTTGCCCATTCGGTATAGATACCTTAGTTAGGGCTAGAATAGAGGACATAGTATTTAGAGAACCTTTTAGTTTGGGGAGAGAATGAAAGTTCCCCTGTAGTCTTATTTTCCGAAGACTGGGACAGATTTTCCTTTGAGAGGAATATAACTTCAAGAGGTGTTATTACGCTCTTATTATGAGCTACTCTAATCTCTATAGGATATTTTGAAACTGATGTCTCTAAGACTTTGCTTTTTCAAATTCCCTTATTATGGGTAATGTTAACCTCATTGCATATAGAGGAAGTTATACTGTTTGGAGTTAGACTTCCTTATTTCATTTTATCATGTATCCTTTTGAGTTTCCTTAATTGGGTCTCTCGTTCGAGAATTTCTCCTTTTAGCTGAAGAATTTGATCTTCTATTACTTCTTTTGTACTTGATGTACTCATTCTAGCTTAGCTATTCTTGGAACCTGCAAATTCCCTTGTCATATGTCAACAAGTACATTTTTTGTTCCAGATATATGTTCTATTTCAAAATCATAGTAATTTAACCATTGTTGCTATCTTACCATTCTGGCTTGTTTATAATCTCCTTTGATGGTAGTTCTTATGAAATAAGATACGTTTTTGTTATCAGTCCTAACTAAGAACATATAAGGAAGCAAATATACTTTGAAAGCCTTAATGTTTTTTATTAGAGAAAGAATCTCTTTTTCATTACTATGATATCTTGTTTCTGCAGGTTTTAATGTTTCGAATGAATATCAGGAGTGAGATCTTTTAATACTCCTCCCCTGTGCAGATCAGATGCATCACATTCTATGATAGGTTTATCCTTAGGACTTGGATTGTAAAGGTCATGGAGAGTTTTTACTTGTCCCTTGATTTTTCTTACTATTTCTGTATCTTGGTCAGTCCAGGACCATTTTATTTCCTTTTTTAGCTTTGTCTGCAAGGGATGTCTAAGACTAGCAATTTTTGGATAGTACCCTGAAATATAGTTTAGTAATTCGAGAAATCTTTCTACAGTTTTTCTGTCTTGTAGTTGGTCTGGAAATTCACTAATGTGGACTCCTATGTGTTTTTGTAAGATGAGTTTTCCACGATCAATGGTAAGTCCTTGAAAGTTTATTTGTGTTTTGCGTAATTGGGCTTTTTTCTTACTTAGAACTATTCCATGGTCTAAGCATCTCTGTAGAACATTGGTAACATGTTCTTCGTGTTGTTTTTCCGTTTCTGTAAGTACCCAAATCTGGCTTCGACCTTCTAATTAAAGTTTTCTGGCATTTCTCCAAACTTTCATAAAGTTTAGGGGCAATTTGGGAACTTTTCGGGACTCTCCAAGCAAGGAAGGACCTGCCAGAAATAACGAATTTGGACAAGACCTCACTGGAAAGGGCATTCCAGAATCTACCACCTTGCATGTTTCTAGAAAGGAGGCAGTTATGGCTCGTAATGTCGTGCGACATATCAAGCCACTCCCATGCAGCCTATAAATAGAGGCTTGCTTCTCTCATTTTGGGATCCTTTTTCCACTGCTTAGCATTACTCTGCTCAAATTACGCCAAATATACACAAACCAGCTCCAATTCTCTATCAATCCACTCTCATACACGCACAAAATCAATCTCTACACAATTCTCTTTCTCTCTTGGTCCTATACAACACATATATAGAACCAACCATACCTAGGTCAACCTGGGTTTGATATCAGTTCCAGAAGATGATATTTGAAAGCTCCTATATCTAACTTGATATAGGAGTCTTGGTCTTCAAGGGTAACACTCTCTCTCTCCTTCTCTCTCTCTCTTTCGTTCTTACTCTTGCAAACATATATGGTTTAATCCAACAAATAGTCTTAAATATGACATAATGACTGAGATCTAATCATGGTATATCTATTCTAGTCTCAGATCGTTTAGATCAGTTACTTTTTTCATATTATTACATGTAATCGAATCATCTTAATATTGTTTTGCATAAACACTCGAGATGAGTGTGGATCCCTTATATCTACACCCTCTCGAAGTGTTCATTATTGATATATGTGCTCTCTGAGATCCATCTGTGATGTAACTTGACCATATTGTTGCCTTGCTATGTCTGTAAATCTAGTTTGTAAAAAGTCTCTGCAAATGGCTAAAGGTGTCACGCGACACAACTTGCCATGCAAGTCCTGTGTCACGCGACAACATTGGCCAGTTTGCAGAAACTTTCTTCTTTCAGTTGTAATCTGATCTCAGTCTTTATTTTTAATATCATTTCCCCCACACAAAGGATTCATCGGGGATCCTCTCCCAAGGATGAACAAGGTTCCACACGTGGCTTGTTCTAGGGAAGATCCACCGCATGATGATGTGATGTCCCTTTACTTTTTACATAAAAATGCAATCTTTACTTTAAATGTCATTTCCCCCATATCCCTTTAAGGTTGGATCACTCTCCGAGGATTGTCTAGTAGCCTTTTAAGGCACGAAAGACATAGGACGAGTATAAAGATCCAATCTTTATACCCCTTCCCCCAGTCCCCTTTGGTTCTTGGAGAATCCCGTGGTGTGGATCGGTGTAAAGACCTCATCTTTACATCATTTCTGCCACTAAAATGCTATAGTCGTAGTCCCTTTAGAAGCGGATGAATCTTAGTCCCGACATCTCCGATCATCACTTGAGACGAGCATAAATGTCCCTACGAAGCTCAATCGTCTCAAGATGTAGGATTGATGAGCAAAGACTCCTCCTTTTCTAAAGAGTCTCATTCTTGGACTATAAAAGGTGTCCCTCTCTTGATTTTTCTTACTGCTTCTGTATCTTGGTCAGTCCAGGACCATTTTATTTCCTTTTTTAGCTTTGTCTGCAAGGGATGTCTAAGACTAGCAATTTTTGGATAGTATCCTGAAATATAGTTTAGTAGTCCGAGAAATCTTTCTATAGTTTTTCTATCTTGTAGTTGGTCTGGAAATTCACTAATGTGGACTCCTATGTGTTTTTGTAAGATGAGTTTTCCACGATCAATGGTAAGTCCTAGAAAGTTTATTTTTGTTTTGCATAATTGGGCTTTTTTCTTACTTAGAACTATTCCATGGTCTAAGCATCTATGTAGAACATTGGTAACATGTTCTTCGTGTTGTTTTTCCATTTTGAAAAATACAATAATGTCATCTACGTATACTGGGCAGTATTTAGAGAAGTTGTTTAAGAGACTTTCATCCATGTGTCATTGGAATATAGAAGGTGCTTGTTTTAAGCCAAAAGGCATTACTATCCATTCGAAATGTCCTTAGGGACATGTGAATGCAGTAAGCTCAACAGAGCTTTCAGTTAATTTTACTTCTCAGAATCCTGACTTACTGTCAGAGCTGCTATAGTAATTTTTTCCTCCAATTCTTTGTAATAGTTGTTCTTTATTGGGTAGAAGATATCCGTCTCCTTTAGTGTGGTCATTTAGCATTTTGTAGTTTACAACCATCCTCTTTTTTCCTCTTTTTTGTTCTGAATGTTTGTTAACCATGACGGCTAGAGAAAAATGAGGACTTCTAGTTTTTCTTATTACTTTTAGTTCTAGTAGTTCATCAATTTGTTTTATATATTCTTCACGGTCTTGTAGAGAGTACTGCATGTGTTTTGTTTTTATAATTTTATTAGGATCTAGTAATTCTATATGGGCTGTAAATTTGCTTTTATTAATCCGTTCATCTAGAGGATGTTCACAACATACTTTATCAAGTAGATCTTCTATATTTTGTAATGAATAAATTTGTACGAGAGGGTCTTCCTCCTCCTCTTTTCCCTCAAAAGAAGTGGAAATGTTATAACTATCATGGTCAGTGATTGGTTTAACATTTTCAGGATTAGGTGTTGGAAGTGTTGTTCCTAATTTTTTTACTTGCTAAAAATCCTTCTTGT
Source organism: Adenophora triphylla var. japonica (assembly GCA_022495995.1). Taxonomy (NCBI): domain Eukaryota; kingdom Viridiplantae; phylum Streptophyta; class Magnoliopsida; order Asterales; family Campanulaceae; genus Adenophora; species Adenophora triphylla. The sequence continues at coordinate 338,163 of JAFEMH010000361.1, forward strand.
CCGTGAAAATAGGCTTTAGTTATTTTTTAATACTGATTGCTATTTCTTTTTTATGGAAGGTAATAGTATCTTTATATTGAGCAAAAGACTCATACAACCTACAAAAGTTATTTCCAAGTGTAATATCTCCTGTAGTTTCTACTTGATATAATGTTGGAATTACAAAAGTGACTCCACTTATTTGTACTTGTATTTGTTCTGCAACTTTATCCATGGTCATTATTTCGTCATTTGCTATTCTAGCTTTTATAGGACTTTCAGTTTGTACCCAAAATTCTTTTGGTATAACCAATTTGTTTGTCGTACACATACTAGCTCCTGTATCTACATACATATCTAGAGAGTATTTTTTATATCCTTTGAAGAAAAAATATCCCTTTATGTAAATACTATTGGGATTAGTTTTGATTAATGACACAATGTTTTCTTTAGTATTATCTAATATACAATTCTTTTCTGTTTTCCAAATTGTATCTTTAATTTCTTCATCCCAGGGGATAGTTTGACTTAGTAAGTTATTCTGAATCCTCTATATCAGATTCATCTTCTTCTGATGTGAGCTCCCAGAATTCTTCTCCTTCGGAAATTTCTTCATCGCTGAATATTGGTTCTAATTCAAACCTTTGTAATTCTTCTAGAATTTTATTATAACTAGTATTATTATTTTTACAGTCTTTGGCGTAATGACCTATTTCATTGCAAATCCAGCAACGGCATGTCATTTTTCCCTGTGGACAAAACATTCTTTTGTCTTCAACCTTTGGGTCATCTTTTGTTTGAGATTTCTGCTCAAGATCTTTTTTCTGAAACCTTGGATTTTTTCTAAAAAATATTTTATAAGGTCTTTTAGACTTATAAGAATTATTCCATCTTTTTGGTTTTTTTATTTTTTATTTTCTTTTTATTTTTTTATATTTATACCTGTATTTGTTGGTAGGTTTATTCTCACATCCATACATATTATTCGGGTGAGGAAAGTTTGAACAACATTTATTAAATTTATTTTTCATAGCTTTCTTTATTCTTATTTCTTCACAGTGTTTTTCCATGAAGTTAGTTACAAGTAATATTGCATAGGCTAGACTACATTTTATTATTTCTCCTAATTGTAAATACTCAGGTAATACGACCTTTCCTGCAAAAGGGATTTTTCTTATGAAATCTTCTACGTATTTTGACCATTCAGCCGTTGGTATTTCCATTAGGTGTTTTTCATAATCACAGAAGAAAGTTTCTAATTTGCACAAGTCACATATTTGTAGGCTAATAAGCCTATTTCTGACTTCCTCAGCTTTTTTAGTCTTTTCTTCAAGACCTTGAGTTAATTGTTTCTTCCTATGAAATCAGTGTATATTGAATTTGTAAGGTGAGTTAGAAAATCTTCTCTGGTTCCATTTGTAAAGAGGGAGTGTGAGCGTTGTGAAGGATTTTTGAGTCGCCACCTATATTATTTGTTTGGAAAACATAGAAAAACCATTTTTTGAAAGAGATTTGGGTTCGGGGCTTAGGTTATGAAATGGGAAGGTCAAGGAGCACCCATTCCACCCAATCCGGAGATCGGTCTTGCTAAAGAAAAGAGAGGTTTTCAAAAAAGAAGAGGATTTCAAATAAAAATAAATAAAGATCCATTTAACAGGGTTAAACGGAATGTAGGATCGATTGCTTCGAGACCTTCCCCATGATTTAGGGAGGCTCTAGGCCGATCCTAGATTATATGGATTTATACCACTCTAATAATCAATTAGAAAGGGATTTAGGGGTTACCTTGCGTGAGGTAATTCGGGCAGAGTTTCGACTCAAGTTTAGAATCGAATCTTTGCACGGACAGAGCTTCGCCTCGGTCCTTGACTCGGATCTTGATGCTTGTTTATCAACAAGGTTGACAAACAAACTTTGAGGTGATTTTAGGGGTGATTTCACAGGAATCTTTCAAGGAGAGAAACCAGTAAAATGTGTGGGAATCGTGGTCCTTTGAACCTTGGAAGTCACCAAGTATTTATAGGTGTTGGGGAGGTAGAGGTGGAGAGATAAAACACTCCTAGAAAGGTTCCAGACTCCAAAATCATTGGTTGGCCGGATGGATAAAGTTTTATCCCGAAAAGAGGTTGAAATCGATGAGGAAACTGCCATCTGCATGCTGCAGAATGACAATATCTCGCGTGAGACACGCCATTCCGCGTGGGATATTATTATCTGTGGACAGTTCTGTCCTTTCCCCGTTATCTCGTATGCATTTTAGTCCCAAACTAACGGTGGTTAGTCAAAACTTAACGAAACATGTCGAAATGGTGGATTTCTACTTCTTGACTCAAAGAGAGACTTAGAGTGGTATAAATTTGATCTGATGTGTTCAGAATGGGGTGTCTACAGAGCCCCTCGTCGACAAGTCTTATGAAAGAAGTCATGTCGACGATAGAAAAGACATCATTCTGAACATCGGGATGGTCGGGTCGCACGGCTTCCTACGTATCTCTATCGGAGAATCAGACCATAACGTAGTTCGACTCCAAAACACGAAAAGGCTGCTTTAGGTATTTTGAAAATCATTTTGAAAATCGAGGAGATTTTGTTTTGGAAAGGTAAACTCATACTGAGGAATCAAATCAGGACCCAATTCTGAATATACATGTCTGTCTAAAGATTCGCCTGTCTGGGCTCCGAACCTGCGAGGAAATGTGTTAGAAAACAAAGGCTCACCTGTCCGGTCCTTTGAGTCTTGTCGGTTTTGTGACGATTCGCCTGTCTGGGTTCCGAATCGGGCTTTTTGTTGTTGAGGATGACGATTCACCTGTTTGGGCGTTGAATCGGGCTTTTGATTTGACGATCCACCTATCTAGGTGTTAGATCGGGCTTTTGTGATGACGATCCACCTGTTTGGGCATTGGACCGGGCTTTTGTGATGACGATCCACCTGTCTGGGCGTTGGATCGGGCTTTTGATTTGACGATCCACCTGTCTGGGCGTTGGACCAGACTTTTGTGATGATGATCCACCTGTCTGGGCGTTGGATCGGGCTTTTGTGATGACGATCCACCTGTCTGGGCGTTGGACCGGGCTTTTGTGATGACGATCCACCTATTTAGGCATTAGACCGGGCTTTTTCTGTTGATGATCCACCTGTCTGGGCGTTGGACTGAGCTTTTCTTTTGATGATTCACCTTTCTGGGCTCTGAATCATGTGGACTGAGTTGATTTTTGGATCACTTGGTTTTCGGGCGACTGGTGCCGTACCGAGCGATCGTGCGTATGTCACGTTTGGCTCGTTCCGTGACTTGCGGTGCCAATTTTTTCCACGTTTCCTTGCTAGTGTATCATTTCCAAGGGTAAATGTGTCAAAATTTTGAATTTTGACATTGCGTAGACGCTTATTGTCGAGGACAATTTTGTCAATTTCCAGAAGGCATATCTCGCGCGTGATAAGATATATCGTGCGGGATATCCACTGTCGAGGCAATATATAACAGCAGCTGCTATTTTAATTTGAATCACCTCTTTTCAAATTCCCTCCCTAGCTCGAGCCAATGCAATTTCCTCTGCAAACTTTCGTGAATTGCTTGTTGATTCTCCCTCTAAACAACTCTCAATCCTTCCTCTCTCCACAATCAATGGCTCAAGAGAGAAAGAATCCAATTTTGGGGAGTTACTTGCTTGGGAAAGATTATCCTCGCGATGACCTCACCTTTGATAGAGACGCGCATATCTCCACCGCTGTTTGGGAGGGTTTGGTAAGAGCTTCTCTCTCAATTCTTGTTTCTTATATTGCATTGCATTCGAATTCATGCTTCTTGAATCCCAATTTCATCAATGGCCATTTCTCTTTGCTTTAGTCTAGAACTTGGTTCTATCTTGCATGCTTCATTTTTTGTTGAATTTGTGGGATGTTTGTTGTTGCATTGTGTGCGTATGAGTCCCCTACATATCATGGATTGTAGGAGGGGTTGATTCGGGTCATCAATTGCATCTTTGGGCAAGCTTTTCTTGTGTGCACTCCAAGTGTTCGATGAAATGCCTCAATGGGAATTTTCTTCTATTCCTTTGAATTTCTGACATGGAATGATTTCTAACATTGCCCTTTTTTTGCTTTTCCTCTGTTTTGCAGTCGTATAGGCCGACGAAAAATTGTCGTGGGAGCCCAAAATTGGCTAGAGCCTTGTGGGACAAGATCAAGGAACTTGAAGGGGTTCGAGATAGGATGGCCCAAACGGGGCTTCTGACTTTTGTATCTCTCGTTTCATGTATTCGTCCATATAAATGTATATGTCCGACTTCATCTGAGCATTTCTTTTCTTTTGTTGTCAGGTCACTATGTCCGCGGCCGATTACAACCGTGGAGCGACCAAGATGGCGGGACTGATGGCCCTGGTGTCAGACCTGTCTGAGAGGCTATTCCAGAAGACTTCTTTGGCGGCTTCGACGGTGGCCTCTGCGGTGACTTCGACTTGTGGAGCCAAGAGGTCGAGGAGGGATGGTAGCCCCCGTGGTGGTGATGGCGGAGGTGCCGGCGGCTCGGGTGACCTGATGGCTTGATCCCCTCCTTTTCTCTCTATTTGTTTCTCTGATGATTTGTACATATTGGCCGTGTGGGCCCAGAAAATTTTCTTTCTTTTTGGTACCTGTTAACAAGTAGGTAGCACAAAACATGGTTTTCTTAATTCCTAATCCTAGGTCTAATTAGTTAGTGTTTAACTTTCTCGACTTTCCGTGGTTGGAAATGGAATGGCCATCTAGGCCACAATTTTGAGCTTAAATTTGGTGTTGCACTGAATGTTATGAACTGTATGCGCAGGTTTTTTGAGACTTGCTTCGTCAAGTCGGGGCTAGATTGTTATTTGTGCAGAACTGTTGCTGTTTGCCGTGGCGATGTATCGCGCGGGACAAGGCATCTCGCGCGAGACACGCTCTTCCAGGCAGAATCCTCTTCCTTCTTCGAACAGGATTTTGTCAGTTTTCCCTATAAAAACACCCTGTAGTTCGGCCAGATAACACATCCTAGCCTTTCAAACTCTAGATATATTCTGTTAGGGTAAAGTTCTTGTCTTCTTTTTTAACCCTGTGATCAATGGCTGCCAAGGAGATTGCCCCAACGTCCATGATTGTCGATGATTTTTCTTTATCGTCTGAAGTGGTTGAATCTTTCAAGCAAGCATCAAGATATTTTGTGAGGTCATTTCGCAACCGATCTCGCAATAGGTTTATAGCAGAATTCAGATTCAGAATCCTTTTCACCTTGAAGAACCTCCAACCGGATTGGAATCTCTTGCAGGATGCCGCTCGATTTTGGGATCCCTCTGTCCATCTTTTCAATTTTTCTTTGAATGAGATGGTGCCTACTGTGGAGGAATTTGCCATTATATTGGATATGCCTTTGACTGCTGAGATTGCTGTTCCTAAATACAATAGGAATCATTCAGAGACCTTGAATGAATTGCTAGGGATCCCCCTTGATACTTGCTATGAGTTGGTTCACCGCAGGTGGGTAGATTGTTCTTCTTTTCCTGAGCGATTCAGCGGAGATTCAGATGATGATGCCTTTCATGTCTACAAACGGAACTTTCTGGCCCTTTCTCTTTTCGGAGATGTTTTGTTCACATGCAGGGATGGCTTGGTTGACTCCTAATTGGTGGAAATTGTTCCGCAGGCTAGGAAACGTTCTAGGAACATTATTCCACTTATTTTGGGTAAAACCCTGCATGGTCTTGATGAGCTGCATAGGACCGGTGCCATGACTCAAGGGAGTCCTCTTTTGTTGACTATTTGGCTTAGGGAGCATCTCAAGTTGGTAGGTCCCCCGTTGGAATATTCCCCGTTCACGTATCATACGCGAAAGTTACTGATCAAGGATCTCTCGGTGGATGAGTGGGCTGAACTGATTGCGAAGACTGTAACTGCTGATATTCTTTGGTGTCCACCTTATTGGAGATTGAACAATTATGTTGCCAATACCAAGGGTTTTGACAGGGTTGTTCTTCTGAGTTTGCGAGATTCCTCCTTTTATTTTCCCAAGCGGGTGCTCCATCAGTTTGGTCAGCAGCAGGACACTTATTTTTTCGAAGGGGCCTCTCGTGATGTGTCTTATATTGGTGTAGAGTTTGCGCAGGTGCTAGCTCAAGCCTGGGGTGAGGGAACTAGTCGGGATCGCTGGTCGAACCTTCGGACTTTTGATGCAAGCGTCTTCTTATCTGACAAGTATTTGGATTGGTTTCTTCATACCGGTCACCCTAGTGTGGAGAAGATTGATGATCTGCGTCTTTTACTGTTAGGGGATTCTTTCGTAGCCAGCAGTATTTTGCGAAGGAGCGAGGCTCAGTCTGACCCTGCTAATGTACGGACTGATCCAACCCAGGATTTTCTTGATGGGGATTGGTACGAGAGGCGAGGCAAAGGGATGCCTGGAAAGACGCAAGCTTTAGATAGGCCCAATGTCTTCAAGAGGCTTTCGGAGTCCCTTTTTACTTGTCTCGAGGGATGTTCTGCTTCGAAGGGTCCAAAGCGCAAGAAGGATCGCGAAGACGGTGGTGATTATGTCCGCCGGCCTACCAAGTCAATGAAAGGCTAGATCTTAAGGAGTACCAAGAGATTGCTTTGATAGATCAATAGTTTTATTTTATTAGTATTTTTTTCAAGATTGTTAGCTTAGCAAATTAGTCATTGTGGTTAGGATTTCCCTTTTGTCATTAATAAAATGCATTCGATTAATAAAAGGACAAGATTAGATTTATTTATTTGATTAGACCGAACCCGAAGGCTGCCTACGTTCCTCTTTTACAGCAATTAAATAAGAGGCTCAGGTCTAACGTAGTTCATTTTTTAGAAGAAAAAAGGACAAATACGGCTTCAGACCGAAGGGTAATCTCGCGCGAGACAAGGCCCCTCTTTTTTTTTTTTTTTATACACACCCTTTTTTTTTTGCCTAGACTGCCCTTTCGGGTTTTCAACCTAGCGGGCTTCTTTTCTCGTGCAAGCTCTAATTTTTGCCTAGGCCGTCCCCTTCGGTATTTTCAACCTAGCGAGCGATTTTATTTTTTAAGAGGCCAAGTCATGTGAAGTATTTCTTGAGCTTGTCTATGTTGACTGGCTTCGGTAGCTGATCTCCGTCTAAGTCTACCAGCTGAAGGGCTCCCCCAGAGAATATCTTCTTTACGATGTAGGGTCCTATCCATCTTGGTCCCCATTTGCCTAGCAGGTTGAAAGGTCCAGGACGATGCTCACGGAGAACCAGGTCGCCCACTCTGATGTTCCTTGTCTTGACCTTTTTGTTGAAAGCTCTTACCATTCTTCTTTAGTAGGCTTGGGTGTGCTCGGCCGCTTTCAGCCTCTTTTCGTCTAGCAAGGCTAACTCTTCGTATCTGCTTCCTAGCCAGTCGACTTCGTTCACTTGGTTTTCTAGGAGAACCCTTAGTGATGGTATTTCTAGTTCTATTGGTAAGACAGCCTCCATTTCGAATGTGAGGGCGTAGGGAGTCTCTCCTGTGGTTGTTCGGACTGAAGTGCGGTATCCCCACAGTGCGAAGGGTAACTTGTCGGGCCAGTCTTTCCCAGTGATTGCCATTTTTCTGATGATGGTTTCGATTGTCTTATTTGCGGCTTCAACTGCTCCATTCGTTTGAGGCCTGTAAGGAGATGACTTGTGCCTTGTGATTTTGTATTCGGTCAGGAGGCGATCGGTTTCATTCTCAAAGTGTGAGCCATTATCGGATATCATCTCTTGTGGGATCCCGTATCGGCATATGATGTTGTGTTTGATGAATTCTGCAACCTTTCTAGCATTTAAAACCTTGTAGGAGGCGGCCTCGACCCATTTAGTGAAATAGTCGATGGCTACTAGGACGAAGCAGTGCCCATTGGCCCCTGTGGGTGTGACCTTTCCAATTACATCTATCCCCTATGTCGATAACGGCCAAGGAGAAGTCGTAGGGTACAGCAAGGAAGGCGGTGCGTGCTGAAAGTTGGCGTGTATCTGACACTTATGGCACTTCTTGACCATTTTGGTACAGTCGGCTTCCATGGTTAGCCAAAAGTACCCTTGTCTGATGATCTTTTTGGCGAGCATGTTTCCGCTGATGATCTCCTTGTATTTCATCAATCTTTCTTTTCCCTTTATTCTTGATTTAATAGATTGAGAATTTCTTGATTACATTCACATTTCTCATTTTTTCCATTAGTTGGGAAATTGGTTTCTTTATTTCAGCAATAATAGAGGCTGATGCTTTTCGATATATTGTTCAAAATAATTTTGCTGATCATTTTCTAATTGACTGAATCGGTCTTCTATTTTAATTATTTCTTCATAGACCCTATCTATTTTTCCTTGGTGTGTCATTATACCTTTTCATCTATTCTTTACACAGTCTCAAATATTTTGTTTATTATTTCTATATCAGTTATAACAACTTTCTTTTCAAGATCTGTTGTTCAAGAGATTTTATTTTTTCCTCTATTTGGGATAAGTCTATATTGGCTTTTTCAGTTAGTAAAGATAATAGGTTTTCATTGCTATTGTCTTAAGGAGTTTCTTTGTAAAAAGATGTTTTTATTCCTAAAGTTTTACAGATGAAATTACACATAATATGTATATTACCAGCTACAGCATTTATATTATTTAATTGCTTAGTACATTCATCAATGCATTTTCCTCCTGAGAAAAGATAATCTGAATCTCCTCTTGATACATTTTGTATTTTTAATCCTACATATTTTTTCTTGTGGTATATCTGGGGATAATCTTTGTAATTAGACATCTAATTGGTTTGCGGCCATATTTATTCTTCTTGATACAGTATATAAGTCATCTGTGGGAGGTAATCCATATTTACGGCTAAGGACCCTAGAGAAAAATCTCTTGCTTGATTCTTCTCCTTGTTCTTCTTGAATTATTAATTTTGGGCTTTTTCCCAATATTCTTATATTGTTGTTATTTAAATCCATAGTCCATGTATCCAGTAAAGGGGTTAATTCCTTAGTAGGTATAGTTGATATTTTTCCTATATTTTTAAAGAGATCATCAATATCCACTCTTTTATTTGTCTTAAATTCCATATTATGATGAGAATTAGATAAAGTATATCCTATTTTATACGTTATGGTATAAGGATGATTTCCTTTACTCATTAGGTTATGTCTTTCAAATTTATGTGCAAGGCACAAAATTTGATTTATTTCTTTATCTTTTAGAGAGACCCCTATATTTGGGTTACAAGTAAACATTATTTTTCCGTTGGCTAGGTTCCCTTGTATTCCTCCAAATATAGCTTCATTAAGATTTTTTATTCTTCTATCAAAAAGAGCTACTTTTAGAGGAGAGTCTATTCCTGTGTTAAAGGTAGATTTTATCATGATTTTTATTGTTCCTATGTGGATGAATCCTATGGACTTTCTTTCTTCTTTATCTTTAAGAGTTTGGATCTTCTTTTCTATTTCTTGTTTGTTGAAGAAAGGTATTTCTATTAGTCCATTAGTGTCTTTTATGTCTAAAGGATACTCCCTAGTACTTATGCAAGTTATGCATGTATTTTTTCTTTGTTTTAAGAATTTTGAAATCTTATTTCTTTTCTTAAAAACTTTTGATGGTAAGAGATTAAGCTCTGTTTTTTTTATTTGGTGGAGAAGTTTCTCGTCAAGAGTTATTTCTTGACCATAGTATCCTTCTTCATAAAATACCTATTCATAATTTTACCTTTCATGAGAGTTATCTAAGATAATCTATAAGTCATCCATGGATCTTATATCGGTGAGGGTAGAGGCGGAACTCAGGGTGCGACTGCACCCCTCATCTGGTGCGACCGTGTAGCGTTGTGAGAAAATTTTCAATCTTTTCATCTTTTGAGTCGCCACCTATATTATTCGATTGGAAACATAGGAAAACCATTTTGAAAGAGATTTGGGTTCGGGGCTTAGGTTATGAAATGGGTAGGTTTAGAAGGCATCCATTTCACCCAATCTGGAGATCGGTCTTGCTAAAGAAAAGAGAGGTTTTCAATCTTTTTAATAAAATAATTAAAGAAGAACAAATAAACCCTAATCAATTCCTTGATTAGGAATATCGGATTGTATGCTTCGAGATCGCCTTCATTGACTGAAGGGACTCTAGGCTAATTCTTTTGATGGGATTACACTACTCTAAAATCAATAGAGGGGTTGAGAAGAGAAACGAAAGTTTAAAGGATGATTACCTTTTGAGAAGAGATTCGGACAGAGTTTCGACTCAAGTTTAGAGTTGAAACTTGATACGGACAGAGCTTCGCCTCGATCCTTGATTTGGATCTTGATGCGGACGGAGCTTCGCCTTGGTCCTTTGATTCGGGCTTCGATGTTCGTCAATCAACGTGGTTGAAGGACGAATTTAGGAGTTGTTTGTGAGTGATTTGAAGGAGTCTTTCGTGGAAAGAAACCAACAAATTGTGTGTGTTGTGTGTGTTTTTGATCAAGGATCAGAATTGTCGACCTCTGAAACACTGGAAGTCATCCAGTATTTATAGGAGGTTGGAGAGGTGAAGGTGGAGAGGGAAATTACCCTAGGAAGGTTCCAGAACTCAGTTCTGATTGGATACCCGAATTGATAAGGTTTTATCCAAAAAGAGAGTTTGAAACGGAGAAGGGGAGTGATTTCTGCATATCCTGTCGAGGGGATATCTCGCGCGAGATATGATATCTCGTGCGAGATAACTAGTCTGATGACTATTTTGTCCTCTTCAGTTGTTCCGTTAGTCAGTTAGGTCCAAAACTAACGAGGTTAGTTAGAAACTTAACGAAACATGACGAAACTGATATGCTTTCATCAAAACATAAAAGAGAGATGAAGAGTAGTGTAATCATGTAATTATGGGTTCAGAATGGGGTGTCTACAGAGCCCCTCGGCGAGTCTTATGAAAGAAGAAGTGTCGTCGATAGAAAAGACATCATTCTGAACACTGGGATGGTCGTGCCGCACGACTGCCTACGTATCTCTATCGGAGAATCAGACCAAAACGTAGTTCGACTCCAAAACACGAAAAGGTTGCTTTAGGTATTTTGAAAATCATTTTTTGAAAATCGAGGAGATTTTATTTTTGAAAAGGCAAATCCATACTGAGGAATCAAATCCTGACCCAATTCTGAATATACCTGTTTGTCTGAAGTGAGGTGACGATCTTGGCGATTCAAGACCGGGCTTTTGTTGAGGTGACAATCCTGGCGATTCAAGACCGAGTTTTTTGTTGAGTAGTACTCGACATACTACTTATAGATGCTTGACACACCTACTTGGTGACGATCCTGGCGATTCAAGACCGAGCTTTTGTTGAGTAGTACTTGACATACTACTTGTAGATGCTTGACACACCTACTTGGTGACGATCCTGGCGATTCAAGACCGAGCTTTTGTTGAGTAGTACTTGACATACTACTTGTAGATGCTTGACACACCTACTTGGTGACGATCCACCTGTTTGGGCGTTGAATCGGGCTTTTGTTAAGGTAAGTATTTGACATACTGACCCTAGATGCTTGACACATCTATTTGATGACGATCCACCTGTTTGGGCGTTGAATCGGGCTTTTGTTGAGTAGTACTCGACATACTACTTGTAGATGCTTGACACACCTACTTGGTGACGATCCACCTGTTTGGGCGTTGAATCGGGCTTTTGATAAGGTAAGTATTCGACATACTGACCCTAGATGCTTGACGCATCTTAGATGTTTGACACACCTAACTGTTGACGATCCACCTGTTTGGGCGTTGAATCGGGCTTTTTGTTGGAATATGCTTGACGCATGGCACTTGACGTGATGGATGCTTGACGCGATGGTTGCTTGACGCAATGGTTGCTTGACGCGATGGTTGCTTAACGCAAAGGTTGCTTGACGCGATGGTTGCTTGACACAATGGATGCTTGACGCTATGGATGCTTGACGCGATGGTTGCTTGACGCAATGGTTGCTTGACGCAATGGATGCTTTACGCTTTAAGAGATGCTCGACGCACTTAATTGGATGCATAGAAAGGTATATGGTAGGAAAAAATCCAAACACTCAACATGTTTGATCCAATTCTTGAAAGTAGGCACTTGACGTGCTTTACGCATTTTAATTCCTACAAGAGGGTTAGTGAAAGCATTTGCATAACAACACACATTCACTTAAGCATTTGTTTGTTCAAGATGATCAATGTGCACTCGACTCCAAGAATCAGCGGGGAGAATGAGTTCTATTATGTGAGAATTGAAAATTGTTTGTGATTTAGATTTTGGTTTTGAAGACCAACTCGTGAGGTTCATCTGAAGATCGAATGAGACAATCGTCTAATAGGATTCCGTTGAGATAACCGAAGTTCAACACTAATGTTCGAGATGGTTCGAGGATTTTTCCGTTGTCGCAAGACTTTTTTCATCGTAAAGCCCCAAGTTTCTCATATGATGATCATTGAATGAACAAGGTTTAAACCACTCCAATGGCTTTTGCTATGTAGAACTTATGCTGCCTAATTCGAAGCGCGCATTTCCCAAGGCTCCTCTTGAAACTAAGCCCCAAGACTTTTGTATGTTGTAGATGACTTCGTGAACAGGCTTGTGAGACTGCGTGAATCGAAGAAGGATCCCCTCCTTTTTTCCTTTGATTTTTTTTTTTTTGTAACGCACCCTGGTTTTTGCCTAGACCGCCCTTTCGGGTTTTCAATCTAGCGGGCATCTCTTTTGCGTCTTTTGTTTTTGTGCTCTAACTTTTGCCTAGGCCGCTCTTTACGAGTTTTCAACCTAGCGAGCTATTCTTTTTTTTTTGAAAAGTATGTTTACTCGAAGGGGACTCAGTTGGAAGAATCTCATGAGATTTTTAGTTGAGGAGAGACGGACTCTATTTTTTGGAAGATGATCCAAGCATTGACTCTTTTGGGGAGTGTATTCTCTAATGATGAGAGTGAGAAACGAAGAGGAAAGCCCCTAATGCAGATTTGATTACTCTCGAGAGTTTGAGTAGGGATTGACTGGGGGAGGAAAGGTTAGGAAGCCCCAGTTTTGATGCTTGGATTTCAAGAGTGTGTATGAGAATGGCTAAGAGGAAGCCCCTAGACTCAACAAAGAACGCTATTTGGCTCAAATGTCTAGAAAAGTTGTTCTACTTTTAATGGACCTTGCATCATCTAGAAATTTCTTAACGAATTTGAAAAGAAAGCCAATCGTTAGTATGAATTAAGGCTAAACATTTCTCTTTATGGATTGATGTTGAAAGTCTTCTTCATTTGCATTGCCATTCGGGCTTCATTGTAAGAGGATGTTGAGGGATCCTCTTTTCTTCATTGATATCACTTGACTCTTCTTCTTTGCGGGAGAGTCCTTCTTGCCTTTGTTGAAATTTCATCCTTGTTGTGGGGCGATGAAGGCTTGAGAGTTTTTCTCTTTTTTTTTCTTTTCTTTTTTTTTTGATGCTCTATTTTTGCCTAGGACGATTTGAGGAGTTTCGACCTAGCGAGCTTTTTATTTTTGTACTCTCAAAGCCTTGAATTGAGTAGCCCCACTTTTCTTGGGATGAATGTTGATAGCAGCGCCTTTGGCTTCCTTCGTTTGTTGATCTTCGACTTTCAACATGAGTAATGTTTAGCCTTAAGCCTTCTAAGGATAGTTTTCATTTCGAACTTGTTTAGAAGTTTCTATTTCTTTTCGTGATGATTTAAGGTATGAGGGTCCACTATTCAGCATGGATCAAATGATACTCATAAAGAAAAACAACTTTTGGAAAAGTGTTTAGGATAAAGAGATAACTTTTATTGATAAGGAAATTCGAAACAGACTCGATAGTTTACTTGACACAAACTAGAGAGGATAGAGATGTACTAGAAAGACAGAACGACTCTTCGAGAACATACTAGGAAATTTACCTAATCTATGTTTTTTTTTTTTTTTTTTTTTTCTTCTTTTCTTTTTTTTTCAAAGGAAAAAGGGAGAGGACAATCGGAGCCCCATGGTGGTGATGCTTCAGTTGATCTTGCCGGCTTCATACAAGTCTTGGATGGCATCCCTCAAATTATAGCAATTGTTGGTGTCATGACCACTAAACTGATGGTACTCGCAAAATTTGTCGTGGTCCCAATCTTCCCTCATTTTCTTAGGATGATAGTCTTCCATTGGCTTCAGTTTTCCTTGGCCTACTAGATCATCGAACATTTCCTTAAGAGTAGCCCCACCAAAATCATGATAGGTACGACCGGTGCTCCCCTTTGTTGGACAATTCTCCTTTTCTGAATTCTTTCTAAGAAGGATAAATTCATCAACTCTAAGGCCCGATTTATGGAGTTCGAGGAAACTAGGGAAGTAATTGCCGGCAAGCTTCTCTTGGTATTCTTCGCGGAGTCATTGAATTAGGATATGAATTTGTTCGTCTAGGCTTGGCCTATCAACGATTTCAGTCAGTTTGATCCTCCATCTCTTGACGAAGTCTGCGAATGATTCATTCGGAAGTTGCTTGGTTTGCTCAAGGTCTCTCCTAGTGGTGCGGTAGGTAGTGTTGTCCTCAAATTGTTCTTGGAAGGCACGACTGGCGAGTGGCCAATCAAGCCTCGTGGAGAGTGGAAGAGTCACGTACCAATCTCTAGCAGCACCGTCAAGGGTTTGAGGGAAGCATTGAACTAGCAAGTCGTCATCGACACCCATAGGTAGCATGGCCTAAGAGTAGGTTTCCAAATGAGCTTTAGGGCAAGTAGAACCATTGAATTTTGCAATGTCGGGTGTCTTGTACTTTCTAGGAAGCTTTGACATGGATTGACGAAGGGTGTCATAGTCGATAGAGAGCGAGGCTCCCTTGCTCACATCGAGGGATGCAAGTTTCTTTTCTAGCATTGCCATGGTAAGGGGTTCATTCTTGCTTTCCCTCTTTATTTCTTTCTTGGAAGCATAACTCTCATTGTCAGAGGAGGAAGATGATGAGCTAGACTTATACACCTTTTTCTTGTGCTTGCGGTGCCTTTTAGCTTTCTTAGTGTATGATACTTCGTCATCGGAAGAGGACTCATTCTCTTTCTTCTTTGAGCTTAATTCGGCCAATTGTAGTTTCATGGCTTGGAGTTCGTCAACCATGGCTTTCATTTCTCCGGCTTGGATTCTCCTTTCAAGTTCTAATCGGGCCTCCATTTCATCGGCTTGGGCTTGTAGCATTTCTTCGTATCGAATCCTTTGATCCTCAATTTCCTTTTTGAGTGCTTCGGAATTCATCGTGTCGGAAAGAAATTGAGTTGTCACCGTTGGAGAGGTAAGGGAGCTTGACGACCTTAGAGATGAACTCGAGATATCCTGACGAGACGCCTTTTAGAATATTAGCCTCAAACGATCCTAGATGGAGAAAAGGATGATGGTTAAAATTACCTCACGAGTGATTTTTTTTTAAGTTTTATTTTTGTTAGAGACGGAGTTTTGACTCAAGGAGGGAGCGCACATCGATTATCAATCACAAACACAAAATGTGCAAATAATATCTCGCGCGAGACAAGGTCATCTCGCACGAGATAACCATTCGAAGAGATGGATTTTATTCCTTTTTATTTCCTAAATTCATAGTCGGACGGACAAAGATCCGTTTTCTATCTAGCATCCTAGGTAAATCTTGCAGGTATACGTAACTCAAACCAAACCTAGGGACTCGGTAATTGACCATTCTTTGTAAAGTAAAGCCACGTAAAATTGACCGGAAGGATTTTTTCTTTAAAGGGACTTCCGAAAGGGTCATTCCGAAGGGACATTTCCGAAGGGACTTTTTCTTTTTCCGAAGGGACTTTTCCGAATCCTTTCTCGATAGTCAATTTTACATTAACTTTATTTTTTTGTCAAAGACAAGAAAGATTACCAAGTCAAAACCGACCGGTCACGGAGTGTTCCTAGAAAGACAATCTACATGAAGATGTGGCGATGCAGGGCTGGAAGGCTAGGCTCCCCGCGATATGACAATCTAGGTGGATTGAATACGCGGAGTGGGATGATCCAACTTCGGAGAGACCGGCGACTAGGTGGTTACCGTCATCCGTCCTTAGTGTGGGTCCCGGTTTTATAGAGGGTATGCAGTGCAATGACAATTATATCATGAGTGCGCGTGTGTGAGAGTCAATCTAGGTGATAGAGTAAAAATAGAGATTTTTTTTTGAAAAATAAAAGAAAAACAGATAGTGGCCGCACCAAGTGGTTGCCTACGTTTCTCCCAAATTAGGAAGACTCAGGCCATCGTAGTTCCACATAAAGAGAGATAAAGAGAGATAAATAATTTAATTTACAACTCCCGAATCCCCAATGGACCGGACTTTAATTAAATAAAACCCAATCGCACGCAGTTTATAAATAATAATCAATTATTTAAAGGAAACGAAGGTTCGAGTTCTACACCTTAAGGGAGGCCTTAAGATGCGAGAACTCTGCAGATAAGGAATTCTGAGATCCCCCTTGCATGTTCGGCTCTCGTCTTGGACAATGAGACAAACGGGAGAAACCAGAAAACAACCAGATTGCCGAAGCAATATCTCGCGCGAGATATGATATCTCGCCGCGAGATATGATTCATCTGAGAGCATAAAATTTGAATTTACTAAATTTTTGAAAACCTCTCTTTTAATTTTGTCGCAAGTTTAAGCCTCTTAATTTTAAGTCCCCAGCAGAGTCGCCACTGTAGCGTTGTGAGAAAATTTTCAATCTTTTCATCTTTTGAGTCGCCACCTATATTATTCGATTGGAAACATAGGAAAACCATTTTGAAAGAGATTTGGGTTCGGGGCTTAGGTTATGAAATGGGTAGGTTTAGAAGGCATCCATTTCACCCAATCCGGAGATCGGTCTTGCTAAAGAAAAGAGAGGTTTTCAATCTTTTTAATAAAATAATTAAAGAAGAACAAATAAACCCTAATCAATTCCTTGATTAGGAATATCGGATTGTATGCTTCGAGATCGCCTTCATTGACTGAAGGGACTCTAGGCTAATCCTTTTGATGGGATTACACTACTCTAAAATCAATAGAGGGGTTGAGAAGAGAAACGAAAGTTTAAAGGATGATTACCTTTTGAGAAGAGATTCGGACAGAGTTTCGACTCAAGTTTAGAGTTGAAACTTGATACGGACAGAGCTTCGCCTCGATCCTTGATTTGGATCTTGATGCGGACGGAGCTTCGCCTTGGTCCTTTGATTCGGGCTTCGATGTTCGTCAATCAACGTGGTTGAAGGACGAATTTAGGAGTTGTTTGTGAGTGATTTGAAGGAGTCTTTCATGGAAAGAAACCAACAAATTGTGTGTGTTGTGTGTGTTTTTGATCAAGGATCAGAATTGTCGACCTCTGAAACACTGGAAGTCATCCAGTATTTATAGGAGGTTGGAGAGGTGAAGGTGGAGAGGTAAATTACCCTAGGAAGGTTCCAGAACACAGTTCTGATTGGATACCCGAATTGATAAGGTTTTATCCAAAAAGAGAGTTTGAAACGGAGAAGGGGAGTGATTTCTGCATATCCTGTCAAGGGGATATCTCGCGCGAGATATGATATCTCGTGCGAGATAACTAGTCTGATGACTATTTTGTCCTCTTCAGTTGTTCCGTTAGTCAGTTAGGTCCAAAACTAACGAGGTTAGTTAGAAACTTAACGAAACATGACGAAACTGATATGCTTTCATCAAAACATAAAAGAGAGATGAAGAGTAGTGTAATCATGTAATTATGGGTTCAGAATGGGGTGTCTACAGACCGTACCCTATGTCCAGAAACATTGAGCGATCGCACCTAGGAAAGACAGCAACCACACCAAAAGTTCCAGAAGAAGAGGGCGACCATGCTCCACTATGGGTGCGACCGCACCCTCAACGGATTAAGGCGGATCCACTTTGGTTCTCCGGATTTCAGAAGGATTTGGGGAGGAATTTTGTTGCACTTAAGGAAATATTTCCTCTCTATTATTTATACAACATCTTTATTATGTTTTTAGTTATCATTGATACTCTAGGTTTAATTGTTTCAAGAAAGTTTAAAGATCCAGGTTTTACTTCACTTATTTTTTTATGAATAGTCTTAGCTAAATTCTAGATTCGTGGATTGGGTAAATAACTATTGGATCTTTATGCTAATATTTTAATTCTTCCTATTCAATTCTCATTCTTTTTCATTCCAATATTCTTAAAGATCATTCTTGAGTTTAATTGTATGATTGTAATATACTCTTTGTTCTCCTGAATTGCTTGGATAAAAATTGTTGCACCAGAATGGATAGTTTATATGTCGACCATTATTGAGATGAATATATTATTTGAGGACCTAGCGGAAGTCAAACGAATATAGGTTCCATTGTTCTTATGATTTTATTGGATCTTTTGAATGTTTATATCAACCAAGCGGAAAGTATAAGAAAGAGAGAGATATTAGGGTTGCAATCCACACATCAAACGTCCCAAACCTAACTTTCGTTAACAAACCCTTGAATGAGATTGATCCTTTTTATCCCCTTTGAATTAACATAAAGTGATAATAGTTATTAATCTCAATCCATGTATCCCTTATTGATCTTGATTTCTTTAGTTTCATTTAATTCCTACTTTCTTAGTTTAATCAACCAAACAAATATAAACCTCTTTCTTGGTTACACTTTGCACTATTTAAATATACTTGTTCACACATGAGTCTCTGTGGATTCGACCATTGCATGTGTGCATATTAATACTACGGATCACTTATATACTTGCTTGGTAAATTATAAACAGAGGGAGAAATCCTCAATCATGTTTTTGGTGCCGTTGTCGAGGACTTGTTGTGATTGAACAAGTTAATTTTTATAATCCATACTTGGTCGACATTCTTTGATTCCTACCTTGGAGCCATTGAACGACGACATTGATAAATTAGGTCGTCATAAACTGGAATTAAACGAGGACAATCCCCTCGAAATAGACCTAGAAGCAGAACTTGATCCCTCTACCACCGGGGTAGAGGAAATAAAAGTCGAGATGGCAGAACCACTGGTCCAAACAATGCAGGACTTTACGTACTAAGGTAGACACAACGTGTCTTGTATAGTGTTGTCTGAAGCAAAAAAGAATTTTAAGGTCAAGGGTCAATATTTTTCCATGCTACCTAATTAAAGTTTTTCGACCGAAGACCCCTTGACTTTTTTGAGAGACTATATGATGATTGTTTCACACTTCTGTGGTAAAAAAGGATAGACTGATGAACATATGAGGTTAAAATTCTTCCCTTACACCATGAAGAGGAATGCAAGGACTTGGTTGATGATGCTCACACCTAGGAGCATAAGCACATGAATTGCATGATGCATTTTTGCGCAAACAATACCCACATCCCACATTAGCCATATTCATATAAAAAATAATAGGATTTACTCAAGAGATATGAGAACCATTCCACGAGGCTTGGGATAGGTTTAAAATGATGTTGGTCCAATGTCCTCACCATAATTATCCTCTACCATTGTTGAACCAAACATTCTATGATGGCCTAAATCATGTTAATCAGCCCAGACCCCGCAATAGACTCAAGACCTTTTTGAAATGTTTGGAGCTAACTTCTAACAAAATATTAATAGAGGGAAAGTGAGGGGTGTACTTGAATTGAGAACAAGTGATGAGATTTCTACGTAGATAGCGCAACTAAATCAGAAACTTGATATGTTAACTACTCATGGTGCTTCTTCAAGTACCAATGTTATTCATGATGCATATTCTATTTATGGTTTACATTCTCATACAACTAACTTCTATCCTAGTGGTGCACAATTTGTCCTTGATAATAGTAGGCACATGCATTGAACAGGTATAACCCAAGTCGTCCTCAAAACAACCCCTATAGAAATACTTACAATCCGGGGTGGAGTAATCATCCCAACTTCCCATGGGGAGGAAATTAAGGCCAAATATAAACCCCTTAACAATCCACCACCACAAGAGCAATTTGAGCCAAAGAAAGAGCCTTGGGAAGAGGCCATTAATATGATGAGGATGCAGCAGCAGTCATCTAGGCAATATGATGCTACAATAAAGATGTTGGAGATACAAATAGTGCAACTTGTTAAAGCCCTACAAAGCCATAAGTCCAGAACCTTCCCATGTCAAGGGCAACAAGCTATGGCCATATCCACCCTACGAAATGGCAAAGTGGTAGGTCATGAGGTAATTTATCCTTCCTCGTCTTCTTCTACTCGTCATATTATGAAAAAAATGTGGAAAATAGTACAAATGGATTGAGGGAAATTCCCATAGATTTTTATATACCCCAAGCCAAATGAACCACCTGTGGTGTTTCCCAGTCATTTGATGAGACATAAGTTAGAACAACAAATATCAGAGTTAATAGACACGTTCTCCAAAGTTAGCATTAATCTCCCTTTGCTTAAAGTTATTAAAAATATTCCGGCCTATGCAATGTTTTTCAAGAAATAAACTTTAAAAAGCATAGGTATAGAAAAGATGAAAATTGATAATGGGAGAGAGTGCTAGTACCATAGTCCGACACGACTTCCCACCTAAACAAAATAATCCCGAAAGTTTCACGATTTCTATTTATTTGGGAGATTCTAATAAGATGAAGGCAGTGTTGGACCTTGATGCCATCATCAATTTATTGCCATAATCCATGTACTTAAAATTGGGCTTATCTGAGTTGAAACCCACCACAATGACCCTAAAACTTGCAGATCGTTCTACTAGACGACATATGGGCATTATGGAGGATGTGTTAGTCCAAGTGGGGACTTTGATTGTCCCCGTAGACTTTGATGTTCTAAAGACCGTTAATGGATAGGGGAAGAGTAGAGAGTCACCCATTTCGTTAGGACGCCCATTTATGGCCATTACTAATACTATAATAAATGTGAGGAATTGGAAATTGTCTATGTTGGTGGCAGATGAGAGAGTTGAGATCCCGATAGATAACATGTTGAATAACCCTATGGATGATGAGGGGAATTCATGTAAGTTTTTGGATGAAGTAGAAGAATGTGTGCAAGAGAAGCTATGTGAGGAGAGTGATTGTGCACAATTAGAGAGTATGCTAAGTGACAGTGGGAATTCTAGGGACAATGTGGATGTTTATACTATGGCTAGTAATATGTAGGCCGACCAACACTCTTGAAGTGACAGACCGTATCACTCCCTAGACCGCTCCGATATGGAGTCGGTGTCACCTTTAAATCATTCTTTCCTCTAAAATCTAAACCAAATGAATTATGTGCTCAAGTTGAGTAGTGTTATTTTCTTGATATATCTGATACTTTCTTTGCTAATATCTTTGATCAATATAACATTTATGAAATTGTTGTTGAGGAAGAGGTTCCGAAAGTTTGTGAGGTGAAAGCATCAACAGAGTATGGGGGAAAGGCCTACAAGAAGAAAAAGGCTAAGCAAAAAGCCTCAAAAATTCCTTGGGCACCACCAGAGCTAATAAAGAATGGAACCTATGTTTGGAAAGATGTGGGCGCTTATGGTTGTGTAATGCCCTAGGCGTTTAGTTATGTTTAACTTATAACTTAATATCGTTATGTAATCGTCTTTACCGTTTATTATAGAGAATGTTTATTTAGTTTATTATATGTTTTTGCATGTTTATTAAGATAACCTGCATCCCTAGTTATTGTGAATAACTAGTATAAGTTGGTAATGCATAATCATAGAGATGATTATATGCATGGGATGCATATTACACTTATGAGTACTTGTTAGAGAACAAAGTACTGGACATGACCTACCTATGATATTTATAACATGGTCTATGGTCATATATGTCATGATTAAATCTCATGATAGTCGTGTCATTAGAATCCTTTGTACCTGAGATTATCATCGTCTTCCACATGATGAACGTTGTGTTTGATGTAGTCTAACACTATCTTTAATAGGATAGCAATAAGGGCTATGTTGGCATGATTGGATTCTTGTATGGAAGAATGATAAGTCAAGATGGGATTTGTCCCTCTCGTTGAGAGAGAGATGTTTGCTTGGGCCCCTCGATGAATGATGTTGATGAAATGTGTGGCCACACTCAAGAGATTTGATAGAGATCAAATGCACTTGGATTATCAACATACTCGATATCAAAAAAGCATTGAACAATATAAGTTGACATAGAC
Source organism: Adenophora triphylla var. japonica (assembly GCA_022495995.1). Lineage (NCBI taxonomy): Eukaryota > Viridiplantae > Streptophyta > Magnoliopsida > Asterales > Campanulaceae > Adenophora > Adenophora triphylla. The sequence goes on from JAFEMH010000361.1 coordinate 360,222, forward strand.
CATGACTTATGTTCAATATGACATCGTGTGACAAAGGGATTGTGACATTGATCTATCAAGGAATCAAGCTTTGATGTTATATTTAATTGGATGAACATAATGGCTTGCTAGAGACCACTTATGTCTTCTGAGATTGATGTTTCAACTCACTACCAACATAAAATATAATTCCTAAAGGGTCACACACAAAGAACAAATTGTAAAATGGCTGGAAAATGGAATTTTGGGTGAGGCGGGCGCCTCGCGGATGGAGGGGCGGATGCCTCAAAGGCAGAAACTTTAGGATACTGGAAACAGGGTTGTATCGCGCGAAACAACCTTGTCCCACACGAGGAAAAGCTTCTTGACAAAAGGAACGTCCTCTCCCAAGCAAGGCAAGCGACCGCTCCCAAGTGACATATTACTTGTACCGCGCGAGATATGCTATGTTTTGCGCGGGACAAGGTCCGCCAGACTCCGATTTTGGCTAGGAAAGGGGCTCTTATCCCTAAGGGTTAGGGATATTTATAATGTTTAAATAAAACCCTTTTGCCTCAGCCATAACAGATGCAATTTAGGGTTTTGGAAACACTAAAAGATTGATTTTGATTGAGAATCAAAGATAAAAAACACCCCAAACCAATTCCATAAACAGCCATTGATTGTTGAATAACGATTCAACAATCAGGATCATCTAGCAATCCTACAAGATACAAGATCTTGGTTCGTTCGCGTGTGGATTAGCGATTGAGGGTGATTCCGTTATCACCTAATGCTTGAAGATCAATTCATTGCAAGGAAGAACAATGAGAATATCAAAGGTTCATCAACGAGGATAGTTTGAATCTCAGATTCGTTTTCGAACAACAAAATTGCTGTTAAGGTATGTAAATCTATTTCATAGTTTTAATCTCTTCATGTTAGATAAATTCATGGCTAGGGTTTTGTGTTATATGTTAAATCTTCTGCTAACCCCAAAACCCAATAGTGGTATCAGAGCCGCATTTTATCATGATTAGGTTACAATTGGTATGCTAGATGTAATTTGATTATATGCTTAACATGCTGAATGAAATAGATCTATGAGTTTGTGTGTGTTGTTTTGAGAAAACAATTATATGCTATATAATATGATTATGATTAATAGTTGATTGATATGATTAATCTTCTACATGGGTTATTGATCTGTTTAATTTGATTAATAAATTCTCAGATTTGAAACAAATTGTTTGTTTGGAATATTTTGTGAAGTCCTATGTTCATGATTATGTACACGTAAGTTTCATAATACAACCATGCGATGTTTGTTACTATGTGTAAAACCTTCTAAATGTTTAAGTTTTATGTCACCCCTTGATTACAACACTTGTGAAATTTTAGGGTATTTTGATGTAGTTTCGACTCAGTTCGGTGCATCATTATATCTTAATTTGTGATCAAGATGAGATAACGGTTGATGTAGTTTTGACTCAGTTAGGTGCATCGTTTCGTGTCTCATACGTTTGAAAGAGGTTTAACTTGATTGGTGCTTTCAAATGAGATTTGACCCAAGGTATAGATGCGATTAAAACATGTGTTGACATATGATGTCTAGAATCTCATAAAAGATCTAAGAGTCATATATTATATGATTGATGTTATCTACCTAAATATTTTGATCGCGGCATTGACTCAGTTAAACCAAAACCAAGTAAAATATGGATCTTAGCCCATTATGAATATATGATACATGGTTGTATTTGAAGGTGTATAATTTAGTGGGAGTATTTATGAAATACATTATTTGCTCTTACATGATAAATGCGTTGATACTTATACGTTTTATTGTTTGTATATCTTATTGTAGTAATGGCAACTCATAGTAATCAACCCTTGTCACTGTGATCCGTCCTTGAGAAGGACAAGCTCGAAGAGAATGGTATAAACTATTCTGATTGGATCAGAAGCCTAAGAATTGTTCTTGGGCAAGAGAAGAAACTGTACGTTCTTGACGAACCCATTCCACCTTAACTCGCTGCCAATGCTTCATGGCCAGATAAGGTTGCACATAAGAAACATGTTGATGATTCTGATGATGTTGCTTGCCTTATGCTTTCCACCATGTGTAAGGATCTTCAAAAGGACCTTGAACACATGGAAGCTGCTTTTGATCTAGCTGAGCGCTTAAAAGAAATGTTACAAGTGCAAGCTAGGCAAGAGAGGTATAATGTGGTGAGAGCCCTAAATGCATGCAAGATGGAAGAGGGGTAGTCGGTTGGTGCTCATGTCCTTAAGATGAAAGGACATATTGAGCGTCTAGAAAGGCTTGGAAATCCTATAAGTTTGGAACTCTCTAAGGATATGATATTGAATTCCATTACCTGAAAGTTATGGTCATTTCATTATGCACTATCACATGAGTGGCATGGATAAGAATATGTCAGAATTGCATGCGATGCTTAAGAATGCAGAGAAGAATATCAAGAAGCCTAGTACGGCAAATGTGTTTATGGTTAACAAGGGAAAAGGGTTCAAAAAGGAAGGCAAAGGTAAAGCAATTGTTGTTGCACCTAAGGCAAAGGTTGCCAATGCCGAAGTGGCTAAACCCAAAGTGTCTCAAAATGATGCAATTTGCTATCATTGCCAAGAAGTTGGTCATTGGAAGCGTAATTTCAAGGCTTATAAGGAAGGCCAAAAGGTGAAGAAGGGCAATGAGATTGCTACTGATTCAGATATATATGTGATAGATATTTTCCTTTCTATTTCTAGTTCATGGGTATTAGATACCGGATGTTGATCTCACATTTCTTTAGATGTGCAGGGACTAAAGAATAGAAAACTACTCAAGGAAGGTGAAGTGGAACTACTTGTAAGGAATGGAGCAAGAGTTGCTGCATTAGCCGTAGGAACATATGATGTAACTTTACCTAGTGGACTAGTACTTGTTTTGAACAATTGTTATTAAGTTCCGGATTTGAGTAGGAATATTATTTCTGTTTCTTCTTTGGATAATGAAGGATTTAGTTTTCTTATTGAGAATAAGAAGTTTTCTATTTATTTAAATAATATGCTCTATTGTATTGTAAATGCATTTAATGGCCTTTATGTTCTTGATGTTGAGAAACAAAATAATGTTGAAGATATTTATCATGTAAACAAGAAATCTAAACCGAATGATGTGAACAACACGTTCATGTGGCATTGCCAGCTTGGTCATATAAATGAGAAACACATATCTAAACTCCATAAAGATGGACTTTTAGACTCACATTATTATGAATCATATGAAGTATGTGAATCTTGTTTATTGGAAAAAATGACCAAACCACCCTACACTAAGAGTAGTGATAGGGCTAGTGACTTATTGGCCCTAATATATACCGATGTGTGTGGACCAATGAGAAGCATTGCTATGGGAGGATTTTGGTATTTCATTACATTCACTGATGACTTATCTAGATATGGCTATGTCTATCTTATGAAGTCCAAAAGTGAATCATTTGAGATGTTTAGAACATTTAAAAATGAAGTACAAAATCAACTTGACAAAACTATTAAAACACTTCGATCTGATCATGGTGGTGAATATTTAAGCCAAGAGTTTGACAATCATCTCAAAATCTGTGGAATCGTTTCAGAGTTGACTCCACCCGGAACACCACAATGGAATGGTGTGTCTGAGAGGATGAATAGAACCTTGTTAGTTATGATTCGTTCGATGAGTCAAGTTGACCTTCCTGTTTCCTTTTGGGGACATGCATTAGACACTACTTCATTCACACTGAATAGAGTCCCTACTAAATCGGCTCCTAAGACCCCACATGCGATGTGGCATGGAAGAAAACCTAGTTTGTCTTTCATGAAGATTTGGGGTTGCGAAGCTTATGTGAAGAGACTTGTCTCTAATAAGTTAGCACCTAAATCTAACAAAGTTATTTTCATTGGTTATCCTAAGGAAACCAAAGGATATTACTTTTACAACCGCAATGAGAACAAAGTGTTTGTTGCTCAATATGGTACTTTTCTTGAGAAACAGTTTCTCAATAAAGCATCTAGCGGGAGTAAAATTGATCTTGAAGAAATTCAAGAACCCGAAAATAACATGGAACCAATAGTAGAGACGAACCAAGTTCACAAGAAATTGTGGAACCGGTTCAAGATCCTCAAGTCCAACGTAGATCGGATAGGATACGATCCGAACCCGAGAGTTATGGATTTCTCATTTCGGAAAGTAATGAAGTGAAAGTCATTGAGAATGACGAACCTACTTCCTATCAAGAGGCGATGTCCACTTCTGATTCGGATAAATGGCTGGAAGCCATGGAATCCAAATTACAATCCATGTCGGATAATCAAGTTTGGAACTTGATTGAGCCGCCTGAAGGTGTAAAAACCATAGGGTGCAAGTGGATCTTCAATAAGAAGACTAACATCGATGGGAAGGTGCATACTTACAAGACTAGGCTTGTAGCAAAGGGATTTAGGCAAGTTCATGGTATTGACTATGACGAAACTTTTTTGCCTGTTGCAATGATGAAGTCTACTAGAATTTTAATTGCCATAGCCCCGTATTATGACTACGAGATATGGCAAATGGATGTCAAAACACCTTTCCTAAATGGGAAGTTACTTGAGGATGTGTATATGACACAACCCGAAGGTTTTATCGATCCAAGAAATTCTAATAAAGTATGCAAGTTGCAAAGATCCATTTATGGGTTAAAGTAGGCTTCTAGGAATTGGAATCTTCATTTTGATGAATCGATCAAAGAGTTTGGCTTCATCAAAAATGAAGATGAACCTTGTGTATACATGAAATTCAGTGGGAGCACACTAATATTTCTAATATTGTATGTCAATGATATCTTACTCTTTAGAAACAACATTCCTGCACTTAAGACTGTCAAGTCTTGGTTAGGTAAATGTTTCTCAATGAAAGATATGGGTGAAGCCGCGTACATCCTTGGAATTAAGATCTATAGAGATAGATCTAAAAGGTTGATTGGCTTGAGTCAAAGTACTTACATTGACAAGGTTCTTAGAAGATTCAAATGAAAAATTCTAAGAGAGGTAACTTTCCAATGGGTCATGGTGTTACTCTTAGCAAGACTCAGTGTCCTAAGAAAACTGGTGAGCGAAAGAGAATGAATGAGGTTCCATACACTTCGGCTATTGGATCTATCATGTATGCCATGATTTGTACTAGACCCGACATCTCGTATGCTCTAAGCATGATGAATCGATACCAATCTAATCCTGGTGAGAGCCATTGGATGGCAGTTAAGACGATCCTTAAGAACTTAAGAAGAACTAAGGATGCGTTCTTGGTCTTTGGAGGGATGGAAGATGATCTTGTTGTAAAAGGGTTACACAGACGCAAGCTTCCAAACTGACAAAGATGATTTCCGATCACAGTCGGGATTTGTGTTTATGCTTAACGGAGGTGTGATATGTTGGAAGAGTTCCAAGCAGAGTACTATAGCCAATTCTACAACTGAGGCCGATTATATAGCGGCATCCGATGCAACTAAGGAGGCAGTTTGGATCAAGAAGTTCATTAGTGACTTAGAAGTTGTTCCAAGTATCACTAATCTGGTGGAACTTTATTGTGACAATAATGGTGCCATTGCGCAAGCAAAGGAACCAAGGTCACATCAGCGATCCAAACACATTCTTAGGTGTTTCCACCTTATTTGAGAATTCATAGATAGGGGAGACGTTAAGATATGCAAAGTATCAACCAATGATAACATAAGGGATCTGCTTACAAAGCCCTCACACAAGCAAATCATGATGGTTACGTTAGGTAAATGGGTATACGATACATGTAGATGGAGCCTAGTGCAAGTGGGTGATTGTTGGTGTAATGCCCTAGGCGTTTAGTTATGTTTGACTTCTAACTTAATACCGTAATGTAATTATCTTTACCGTTTATTATAGAGAATGTTTATTTGGTTTATTATATGCTTTTGCATGTTTATTATAATAACCTGTGTCCCTAGTTATTGTGAATAACTAGTATAAGTTGGTGGCACGCGGGGTCTTAGCCTGATGGTTAGAGTTCATGGCCTCCAACCTGGAGGTCATGGGTTCGATTCCCCCACCAGTGGTTAGAGGGAATGACATTGCCCTCCCTAGCATAGCTAGGCGCCTCTGTGAAGTGCATCAAGGGGGGAGCGGTGAAATGTGTTGATCCCCTTCTTTTTAAAAGAAGAAAAAAAAAAAAAAAAAAAAAAACTAGTATAAGTTGGTAATAGATAATCATAGAGATGATTATATGCATGGGATGCACATTACACTTATGGGTACTTGTTAGAGAATAAAGTACTGGATATGACCTACCTATGAGATTTATGACATGGTCTATGGTCATATATGTCATGATTAAATCTCATGATAGTCATGTCATTAGAATCCTTGTACCTGAGATTATCACCGTCTTCCACATGATGAATGTTGTGTTTGATAATGAGATAGCAATAAGGGCTATGTTGGCACGATTGGATTCCTGTAGGGAAGAATGATAAGTCAAGATGGGATTTGTCCCTCTTGTTGAGAGAGAGATGCTTGCTTGGGCCCCTCGATGAATGTTGTTGATGAAATGAGTGGCCACACTCAAGAGATTTGATAGAGATCAAATGCACTTGGATTATTAACATATTCGGTATCAAGAAAGCATTGAACAATATAAGTTGACATGGACCATGACTTATGTTAAATATGACATTGTGTGACAAATGGATTGTGACATTGATCTATCAAGGAATAAAGCTTTAATGCTATATTTAATTGGATGGACATAATGGCTTGCTAGAGACCACTTATGTCCTGTGAGATTGACGTTTCAACTCACTACCAACATAAAATATAATTCCTAAAGGGTCACACACAAAGAACGAATTGTAAAATGGCCGGAAAATGGAATTTTGGGTGAGGCGGGCGCCTCGCGCAAGGCGGGACGGGCACCTCAAAGGAAGAAACTTCAGGATGCTGGAAACAGGGTTGTATCACATGAGACAATGTGTGCGTGTGTGTGTGTGTTTGCATTTTGAAATGGGGGGGGGCTTGAATGACAAGCTTAATCTTGGTTTGAATGTCAAACGTTGATTAGGTGACTTTGTTTGAAAAGACGAGCGTTTGAATGACAAACGTCGGTTTTGAGTTTGAAATGAGCGTTCCCATGGCAAATGTCGATTTTGAGCTTTTTTGAAAGAGCGTTTGAAGGACGAACTCCGATTTTGAACCGGGCGAGTCATTGTTAACGATTTTTACGGGAAAAACCATATTAAATGATTTTGAGTGTCAAATGGCGGCTTTTAGTTTGAAGATGAACGTTCGGATGCCAAACGTCATTTCGCGCGTTTTTGAAAGAGAGTTCGAAGGACGAACTCCGGTTTTGAACCGAGAATTACATTGTTAACGATTTTTACGGGAAAAAGCGTATTAAATGGTATGCAATCAACGAATTGGGTTGCGACTCGAACTTTGAAAAGTAAAACTATCACGATCCAAACGGGTCGGACTTTGTAAATGACAGTATTTAAAGCAGTATCAACGGAATCAAACGATCCGGAATCATAAATGACGATCAACGAGCCAAAACGGCTCGGAATTGTAAATGACGATCGACGAGCCAAAACGGCTCGGAATTGTAAATGACAGAAAGTAAATGACGATCCATGGATCGATCGATCCGGAATGTTAAATGACATAAAAAGTAAACAGAACGGGGTCGGAACGCCGTTTTAACCTGTAATTACTTCTCTTACAGGAAGAGAAGAGGATCGAGGGGCTAAAACGTATCGGACCCCGTTAGACGGAGGCGTCTACATTTCAATAACGTGGTTCGAAACGGTTGTAGCAACTGGCGCGTAAACCGAGATGAAACGAGAGATCAGAGAGAGGGAGTTATACCTATGGCTAGGGTCGACTCCTTTGGCTCGGGGGTGTGTACGGGACACGAAAAGTAGTTTGGAAAGGTTTTTCGGAGTGGTGAGGGGCGTATTTGATCAAAATACGGAAGTTTCACGCGAATCGAGACAAAACGGGAGCTCGGGAGGGGTGAAACTCAGTTTGGGCCGTGGGTGGAGTGATTTTTGGAGTGAAAAATGTTGTTCTTTTGGCTTTGACAGCCCTCCTATTTATAGGGTGAAAATGCAGTAAGAGTTCGGACGGACTTAGACTAATTTCCAGGGTTTTGTGGTATTTTGGAACTTTGAGGGGCTTGCTGGCAATTTCAGAAAGTTTGCACAGGGAGTCCGGCCGGAATTAGACTGTTTACCAGGGGTATTTTAGTCTTTTCCCTTTGATTTCTGATTGAAGGGTGACGGGAGGGCTGTGGCATGGCTGCCACGTGTCCCATGACTCACCAAATGTGTGGGAGTTCGTTCCCGGTTTGGTCCGTTTTTAAAATAACAGTCCAGAAAATGTCCGAAATACCCCCGGAAAGTGCGTTTTTTAGGGAAAGCCGTACTTTTAAGTGCGATGACACGTGTTAAGTACGTTTCGACGTCGGGATGCACGGGGCAATCTCGGGACGTCTCGTTGGCTTGGCAACGGGGAGCTTAACGAGTTCCAGTTAACTTGGAGCGGGCCAGTTAACGGATTTCGGTTAACTTTCTGACGGATTTTGACGATCTGGATTTGGGTACTTACAGTTAGCCCCTCAGCGATGTCTCCTCCGAAGGAGGTGGGGTCGTTGAAAAAAGATAAGGATACAAATAGGGATGCCTTACTTTGGAAGACCTGGGCGGTCAGCTGGCTGGACCCTTAGCGAAAGGATTTCTACGTATCTCGAGCGGGAATCAAGCTGATCGTAGTTCGTAGGTGCAAGGGTTGCGCGTGGGGACCTTAACCTGAGCGAGACTGTTGGGAGGCGTCTAATCCTGAATGAGACCATTGCGAGGTACCCGGACCTGAATGGAGACTATTGTGAGGCGTCTGAACCTGAGACTTCTGAAACCTTCGAGGGCATGTGGCGCCTCAAACCAGAGTTGCTGATACTGACGAGGGCGTGTGGTGCCTCAAACCGGAGCAGCTGGTACTAACGAGGGCGTGTGGCGCCTCAAACCGGAGCAGCTGGTACTAACGAGGGCGTGTGGCGCCTCAAACCGGAGCAGCTGGTACTAACGAGGGCGTGTGGCGCCTTGGATGCTGGGCTTACGATGACGGCCAGGTTTATCCTGCTGGGGATAGGGCGGCAATGATGGGAACGGTTGTGTTAAACTGGCGTTATTAACAACACGGAAGGATCGACGTTTCTTCTTTAGAATCCTGCTGGGGATGAGCCTTCGGGCTTACGGCTGGTCGAAGAGGGATTGTTGTGCGGGCTTACCTTGATGGCCGCTGAGGTGGGACGATCGGGCTTACGACTGGCGGCCGGAGGAGAATTGTTGCAAGGCGTTCGTGCCTTGGGGTTCAGGCTTATTGCGGCTGCCGCTGAGGTGGGACGATCGGGCTTACGACTGGCGGCCGGGGAGATATGTGTTCACTTGCTGAAGTGAAAAGATATTCGGGCTTACGAAGATGGCCGAAGAGGGATTGTTGCAAGGAGTTCGTGCCTTGGGGTTCGGGCTTATTGCGGCTACCGGTGAAATGAACGATGGTGAAAACCATTAGAAATTTTAACGTCGGGAGACGAAATCGTACCTGGAATGTCGAGAGACAGGATTGAGCGTTTGAATGTCAAACATCAACTGGGGATTGAAGTGAGCGTTTGAATGTCAAACGTCAACTGGGATTGAATTTAACGTCTGGAGACGGGCGTTAGTGAAAACTAACTGGGAATTTAACGTCTGGAGATGAGCGTTAGTGAAAACTAACTGGGAATTTAACGTCTGGAGACGAGCGTTAGCGAAAACTAACTGGGAATTTAACGTCTGGAGACGAGCGTTAGTGAAAACTAACTGGGAATTTAACGTCTGGAGACGAGCGTTAGTGAGAACTAACTGGGAATTTAACGTCTGGAGACGAGCGTTAGTGAGAACTAACTGGGAATTTAACGTCTCGAGACGAGCGTTAGTGAGAACTAACTGGGAATTTAACGTCTGGAGACGAGCGTTAGTGAGAACTAACTGAGATTTTAACGTCTGGAGACGAGCGTTAGTGAAAACTAACTAGGAATTTAACGTCTGGAGACGAGCGTTAGTGAGAACTAACTGGGAATTTAACGTCTGGAGACGAGCGTTAGTGAAAACTAACTGGAAATTTAACGTCTGGAGACGAGCGTTAGTGAAAACTAACTGATAATTTATCCTCGGGGGATGGGGTGTTAGAAATGTCTAATTGGGGGAATTTTTACACTTTTGGAGGCCAAAAAGGGGTAAAATTGAAACTGCCCAAAGTTGAGGGGCTGATTTGGAAAGAATCTTTTTAAATTGCAGCAGGAGTCCGGCCGGACTTGGACTGAGTTTGACCAGGTTCAAATCAGCTCCAAGTCCGACGCAAACCAAACATTTTTTTCCATTATTTCCGACGGGAAGGAGAGAAAAACTCAACCAAATTGTGAGATTTGCTCAGATTTGTGAAGGAAAATTGCTATGGAAGGTGATTGGGAACCAATGGCTCGTCATGGAAGGACCGATGATGAAAGAACGCGGTTGGTTCGGACCATTCGAACCATTATTCATCCATTGAATCCGACGGAGTTCTACCCGGCTAGGGAGAGACACAACTCCAAAGGAGGGATCGAGAGACAAGTAAGCTTCCTTCAAATTCCATTAATTTTAAGAATGTGCATTCTTTAAATGTTAGAAATTTAATTAGGAATGAACTAGGGATTTTGGTGCCCGAATTTGGGGCTTTTGACTTTGCTATGAACCTTTGTCGAAATTGACTAGGATGTAGTTCAATTGACATTATGGGTAGATGACATAAAAATTTTGGTTGCAAAATTCCATGTCTAGATGCATTTTCCAAAATTAAAGTAGCTTTAATTCGGGACGGGGTAAATTTTCGAAATGTTCGAAAAGATTTGAAAGTTTCGGTTTCGATGGAGTTTTCGAAGGATTTTGAAAGTTTCGGATTCGACGGAGTTTTCGAAAGATTTTGAAAGTTTCGGATTCGACGGAGTTTTCGAAATGATTTGAAAGTTCCGGATTCGACGGAGTTTTCGAAAGATTTTGAAAGTTCCGGATTCGACGGAGTTTTCAAAATGATTTTGAAAATTCCGGATTCGACGGAGTTTTCGAAAGATTTTGAAAGTTCCGGATTCGACGGAGTTTTCGAAAGATTTTGAAAGTTCCGGATTCGACGGAGTTTTCGAAGGATTTTGAAAGTTCCGGATTCGACGGAGTTTTCGAAAGATTTTGAAAGTTTCGGATTCGACGGAGTTTTCGAAAGATTTTGAAAGTTCCGGATTCGACGGAGTTTTCGAAAGATTTTGAAATCTTGGACCGTCAATATTCCAACCGAGATGGAAGTATTTTAGGAAAGGAATAAGAACTGCCATTGCATTGCATCATTCTGACATGCGTTCGTGCATTCTGTTGATGTTGCTATTGTCTTGTTCACCTGCAGGGGCGAGGGACGGTTGATACCCACAATCAGAAGAGTCGGGGTGCCTTCGAGGCAGTGCGAGCGTTGTGGGAGGTCTTCCCGGATGCGGCTCGAGAGGGAGAGAGGAGTCCACGGCAGCTGGTGCTTGACTCCGGATTGGCTGGGTTTATCAGTGCGGTAGCTGCGATAGCTGCGACGCCGAGGGCCAGGTCTATGTACGTAGCTCTGAGCGAGTATTGGTGGGATACGACCCATACTTTCCATTTCAGGTGGGGGGAGGCGACGGTGACTCCCACGAACTTTGCTGCTATCACTGGGTTGCCGACCTATGGCAACACGCTGGTGTGGATTGACGGTTATACCCCGGAGCAGTTGTCTGAGCTGCTGTGTTTTGATATTACCGATGCCAGGGGCTTAGGCATTCGGTACAGGCCGATGGAGAGGCATCTGGAGGCGGGTATCGCCGATTATTTGGCCGGATCTTTGAGGATGACAATGAGCGCCCGGCTCGAGGGTTCATTTGGTTCGCGTTGTCGCCGACCTTGTTCCCGACTTCCGACACATCCCGTCACTTCCTCTCGCTCAGTCGCCGACGCACTGGGACGCCGTGAGGGGGTTCGCATGGGGGGAGGCTGGACTAGCCGAGCTCTATCATGCCTTGGACAGGTTCTCGCGGGGAGAGGAGAACTCCCTGAGCTGCTTCACACCTGTCTTGAATGTAAGTTCACGTCTTTTTCTCTTCCTTGTCTCTTTTATGTACTCGTATGTATCTACTCTGTAGCTGACATAACTTTCCATTTGCTTGGCAGGTCTGGTGCTATGAGGTGTTCAGTCCGCAGGAGTGGGACATTAGGGAGGCGTATAGACCCCTGTTCCCTGCCGTGCTGGTTTGGCAGAAGAGAGCGAAGAGGCCGGTCTCGTCGAGAGTGGGTACTAGGGTGTCATACGAGGAGGTGTCCCAGGCCCTGGACCGGGAGTTCTCTGAGAGGATCCAGCTGACCTGGTGGAGTCGGTTCCACACTGTCGCGGTTCAGATTGCTAGCGAGGTGACGCGGCGGAGGAAGCTCCTGGTGGGACTTCATTGCGATGCTATGTATCTGGGGGAGCGGGTGACCCATCAGCACGGCCCGGGGTCCATTCCGTTGGTGCCGGTGGATCCTCCTATGCACATGCAGCATCCTCTGGAGATGCCGATGGAGGAGTTGGAGAGGTATAGACAGGGCGTGTTCTATACCGAGTACATCATAGCGGGGGCCGACTATGAGATTTTCTTGAGGATGAGGCTGAGGAGCCCACAGGTGCAGCACAGGGAGGGCGATGGCCCTGGATATCCCCGAGATCTCCCACTCCCACGCGCTAGGCTGGCGTACGAGGGGCTGGATGGGTCACGCAGGCAGCTGGTGATCCCGCTCCTGGATGAGCCGAGACCACGGTACAGGGTTGACCCCAACACTTCGGTGAGTGCCTTTTTTGATTTTCTGCATTTGATATTAGCATTCTGCAAATGTTGCATCTGTACTTTCTGCTTGTCTTCTGATGACCTTCCTGGTTCGCAGGTGTCTGGCCGTACGTACAACGACGCTATGAGGCTGGTGGATGGGTGGGCCGCCTACGCTAGGAGGCTCGTGGCATTCATGCGGTGCAGTTCCCGGAGGAGCGTGGATGTCCGTGAGCCGAGGCCGTCTAGGCCGAGAGGTTCGCCTGCTCCCACGGCTGGTGGGGAGGACTTTGCACAGGGATTTGGTCAGTTCGCGAGCGAAACGGCTGGGTTTGGAGCTTATCCTCCTTCGCACTCGGGGCACGAGAGGGGAGAGTCCTCGAGTTCGCAGACGCCGAGGAGGCCTTTTGCGTATTCCCGCCTGGAGGAATTTGGCGAGTTCTTGTTTGCGACGGATCCGGCAATGGCGAGCAAACAAGGCCGAGTGCTCGGATGACGAGCAGGACTCGGAGTAGTCCTTCCTTTACTGCTTTCTTTCTCTCTTTTTTTTTTTTTATGTATCGTCTGGAACGATTTGATTTGAACTGTATTTGAAAAAGGCGCCCGTGGGGCGGAACCTGTATTTCGCGCATCTATTTAATGATTACCTTCTTTTTATTTTCGACAAATAAGCAAGTAGGTTGATCAAAAATAAACAAAATGAAACATGCATTAAAAATTGAACGGGTCAAAAATTAAGCCTATATGCACTGATTATTAATTATTTGCACTGTTGCACGAGCCCGGGGGCGGAAAAGGTGTTGGCTTTGGTTAATTAAAACCAGGGGAGCACGCAGGTTTTATAAAGGCAATGAATAGGAGTTGTTTGGAATTGTTTCCAATTCAGAGCAATGGCTGCAGAGTTGACCAAGTCAATCGCAGAGGGAGTCCGGCCTGACTAGAAATGAATTTCCGTATTCTTTAAATTGCTCACTTTGCAATTTGTAAGAAACTGCGCATTGCTTTTGATCAGTTGGCTGAATTCTCTCAAATTTCTTAGGTTTCCTTCACTTTCTGTCATGGCTCCCTTTCCTAAGCTATCGTCTCGGATGCAAGAGCAATACTTGGACAATTTTCAGTCGTGGGTACGGAACCACACGAGGCAGAACAAGGGGTTTTTCGAAGGCTGTTACGGGATGAAATCTGTTTGGGCTTTGAAGGAGCTCATGCCAGATTGGGATCTTTTGAGAGTCGCTTCTCAATTCTAGGACGTACGGAGGAATGTGTACAGCTTTTCGTACAACGAAATCACTCCTACGTTTGAAGATTTCCGGGCCATTCTGGGAGGACCTGAGACGGAACAACTAGTTCTTCTGTATGCTGGTGGCATGGCCACTGTTGAGAAGCTAGTGTCTCTGCTTGGTATCTCTACCGGAGAAGCATACGGGATGATGATACCGGATACCGATTATGTTGACATTTCTGGCCGCCCGAAAGATTTGCCTGAGCCGAGGGGAGCGTCTTTGCGTGGGACGCATTTGCTCGTGCGCGATTGCTACTTTGTTCGCATTCACGTCTCGGGTGTGTGCCATCACAACAGACCGGACCTGGTGAGGCAATGCCGGAGCGGGGGAGACATCGTGCCGTTGGTCTTGGACGAGACATTCCTGGGCATAGGCCGGATGGCGACCGGTAGCCGATACATGTGGGGAGGGAGTCCCGCTATGCTTACCATGTGGTTAAGGGAGAGACTGCAGATGATGCCTGAGGTGCCAATGTCTTGTGACGCTTGGTCCTTCTCTCGACGTCCTCTCGGTGATAGGGGCAATCAGCCGAGCCGGCGCTCTGGATGGCCGACTTTGCACGCATCACTTGCGATGGTGGGTTCCCCACCGGAAGTTACAGACTTGTCGAACCACTCAGAGGGTCTCGTTGGTTGTCGAGTGCCGAGGCCGTCTCGCACGTCCTTCTACATTCCATCGTTGGTTCTGCGATAGTACGGGCCGGAGCAAAGTGCCATTGACGGGTTTGAGTTATGCCGCTACCTTCGAGGTGGGATCTCTCGCCGATGGAAGATCCTTCGACGTTATTGCCGCTCACACGGTGGTGGCAATACACGTCCTTTCCCGCTGTGGTTCTCCTTCACCGAAGAGGGGGCACTGTCTCGTCGACGCAAGATCTCGAACCGGTACGAAGAGTGTATAGGGGAGACACAGTATGTCTATCTTGTGGAGACGCGAGTGAGCCGTTGGGTGCCGATCACCCGGGATGCTCAACCTTGAGGAGGACTAAAGCGGGGCTAACCCTCGGAATCGATCGGGAATGCCATGGCTGACTATGAGGCCAATGCTGATCGGGAGGCCAATCAGAGCACTGTTATGATGGCTCAAAGTGAGGCAGCTCGAGACAGATCTAGAGAAAGGGCTGCGTTGACAGCCACAGGTTTGATGGAGGCGTCGAGAAGGGTCCCTGAGCCAGGTAGAAGGACTACCGGAATATTTCCTGTGAAGGTGAAGAACACTCGTCGTGGGAAGGGGAAGGGGAAGAAGGATGAAGGACTAAGTACGGAAACTAGGTTGACCTTTGCCGGCCCGTAGTATCCACACATTGTCATTGCAGACACATTAACTGATTAATGTTTTATTGTAGTTTTGCTAGCGTGTAGCGAGTCAAGAGTTGACCGTGCTTGAACTCATCAAAGATTGTTTTAACCGTTATGAATTCGTAGGTTAAATGAAAAGAGTTTTTCGAAACACAAGCAGTTGATGCTTATTGTATTTTTTTTTTAGACCGAACAATTGATGGCTGCCTACGTTCCCCTTTTACAATTGGACTAAGGGGCTCAGGTCACCGTAGTTCGACACTTTTAGGTGAATTTTGAGAAAAACGAAGACAAAAGAAGTGCGACCCTGTTTTTTACCTGGATCATTAGCGGGAATGTATCCAGTTGGGTATTACTCTTTTAGCACTTTAATTTTACTGAGGGGTGGTGTATGGGGAAGGAGAGTTGACTCGTTCTCTTCCTCAAACGAAGTATCTGGGAAGCTTGCTTCCGTTCACGGGGTTAACGAAAGGGTTCCTGTCCAAATCTGCTAACTTCATGGCTCCTCCGGAGAAGATTCTTTGTACAACGAACGGTCCTATCCAGGTAGGCTCCCACTTTTCGAGGGGATTGGTCTGCGTAGGAGGCTTTTCCTTTAGCACCAAGTCACCTTCTCTGATGTCTCGGATCTTGACTTTCTTGTCGAATGCTTGGGCCATTCTGCTCTGGTAGGCTCGAGTGTGTTCCATGGCTTTCAATCTGCGCTCGTCGAGTAGAGTGAGTTCATCATGACGGCTCTGTAGCCATTCGACTTCATTGATCCCGTTTTCCAAGAGGACTCGGAGGGACGGAATTTCCAATTCCACGGGCAACATTGCTTCCATTCCATAGGTGAGTGCGAACGGAGTCTCTCCTATGGCGGTTCTGACTGATGTTCGGTATCCTCAGAGGGCTAGATGTAGCTTTTCGAGCCAGTCCTGACCTCTGGTGGTCATCTTCCTGATTATCATGGCGAGAGTCTTATTGGCTGCCTCTACTGCACCATTGGTTTGTGGTCTGTAAGGAGAAGACTTGTGACGCGTGACTCTGAATTCGGTCAGCAGTTGGTCACAATCTCCTTCGAAGTGGGTCCCATTATTGAAAATGATCTCGTTGGGCACTCCGTATCGGCACATGATGTTCTCTCGGATGAACTCGGCCACCTTCTTAGAATTCAGTACCTTGTACGATCTGGCTTCTACCCATTTGGTGAAGTAGTCGACTGCGACTAGAATGAACTCGTGACCATTGCTCCCTGGTGGAGTGATCTTGCCGATGACGTCGATTCCCCATGTGGCGAAAGGCCATGGCGTAGTCATGCAATAGAGTTCGTGAGGAGGGATGTGATTGAGGTTGGAGAACCGTTGACATTTGTCGCAGCTTCAGACGAACCGGGATGCGCCTGTTTCCATCGATATCCAATAGTATCCCATACGGAGGATGATCTGTGTCAATGCTCGGGCGTTCATGTGCGGACCGCAGGTTCCGTTGTGAACTTCGTTCATTAGCTCGCTGGCTTTTTCTTTGTTTACACACCGAAGGAGTGGCCCTTGGTGGCGCTTCTTGTACAACATACCCCCCCAGAATGACGAAATGGGATGCCAGGCATTTTAATGCCATCATGTTTTTGGCTTTGATCCCCTCTTTGTATTTTCCATCTTCATTGGTGAAGGAAGCTTCTCCGTTTTGGAGGTACTGGTAAATTTGATTGTACCAGGGTTCGTCGATCGTTTCCTTTTTTAATTTGATCTCACAGCAATAAGCGGGTGTTTCCCGTCTGCCTATTCTGAGGGGTTTTACTGCTTTTCCATCGGGAATTTCGACAAGAGAGGCGAGGGTTGCTGCGTGCTCGCGGTTCCTGTCTCTTGGCAAATAGTGAAAAGAGATGTCCTTCAACTGAGCAATGAGCTCCTCCATGTACGCATGGTACTTCTGGAGGCCAGAATCTACCGTCTTCAATTTGTTGGACACTTGATTGATGATCAATGTTGAGTCTCCATATACATCCGGGCCGAGATGTTGCGCCGAGGGCGGCTTCCTGCACTCCGCCGCACAAGCTTCGTATTCTCGCCGCATTGTTGGTTGTTTCAAAATTCAACTTGATGGCTATGGGAGTATGCTCGTCCTTGGGATCGACAAGGAGCATTCCAATACCATTCCCCTTCTTGTTGGCTGCCCCATCGAAGAAGAGTTGCCAGCGGTTTGCGCTGTCCAGTGAAAAGATTCCGTCATCCGGAAACTGCGGATCAGGACCTTTAGGTTCACTGCTTGGGAAGTCGGCCAGCTGATCTGCCATGACTCTGCCCTTTGTTGATTTTCTGACCATGTACTTGATGTCGAACTCAGCCAGGAAGAATGACCACTTGGCTAGTCGCATTGACAGGGATGGCTTGTCAAAGAGATATCGGACGGGATCCATTTTGGAGACCAGAGCACCGAATGCGACCGCATGTAGTGTTTCGCTTCCGACTACCCATACCAAGGCGGTACAAGTTTTCTCTAACGCTGAGTAGCTGAGTTCACTTCCTTGAAGCTTCCGGCTTACGAAGTAGATTGCATGCTCAACCTTGGAATCTTTCTGTTCTTGTGCCAGCATTGCTCCGATTGACGTGTCTGTTACTGTCAGATACAGGAGTAGTGGCTTGTCTTCATGTGGCGGGCACAGAATTGGGGGATTCACCAAGTAGGTCTTGATTTTCTCGAAAGCTGTCTGGCACTCGGAGTCCCAGTTGATGTCGGCATTCTTTTTCATCAGTTTGAACATGGGCTCGCAGAGAGATGTCAACTGGTTGATGAAGCGACTGATGTATTGAAGTCTTCCCATGAAGCTTTTCACTTCTGTCAGAGTCTGAGGCGGCTTCATATCGATGATGGCCTTGATTTTCTTGGGATCGGCTTCGATACCTCTTTCTGTAACTATGTACCCCAGTACCTTGCCGCGCTTGACGCTGAAGGTGGGTTTCAATTTCATGGAGTGTTTTTTGAGTCTGTTGAAGAACTTCCTCAGATCTGTCATGTGCTGCATGTCTGATCCTCTGGAGTGGATGATCATGTCGTCGACATATACTTCGATTTCCTTGTGAATCATGTCATGGAAGAGGGCTGTTGCAGCCCGGTAAGTAGCCCCAGCGTTCTTCGACCGAACGGCATGACCGTGTAGCACTATGTCCCCACGGAGTGGTGAAAGCAGCCTTGGCTTGATCCTCCTCGGACATCTTGATCTGGTTGTATCCACGAACCCGTCCACGAAGGACTTTACTTCAAAATTTGTCGTGGTGTCGACCAAAGATGTCGATGTTAGGCAGTGGGAAATCATCTTTAGGGCTGGCCTTGTTGAGATCCCGAAAATCCACACAAAGATCCGACCTTTCCATTGGCCTTGGTGACCGTCACGATGTTGGAGAGCCAAGTCGGGTACTCAATCACTCGATGAAACCAACTCGGAGCATTTTCTCAATTTCTTCTTTAACTTGCAAAGACCACTCGCTTGATCTTGCGCAGCCTTCTGTTTGACAAGCTTGGATTCGGGATCCAGGGAATTCTGTGCTCCACGATCGAGGGATCGAGTCCTGGCATGTCCTGGTATGACCAGCGAACACGTCAACATACTCCCTGAGGAGGCTTATCAGGCTTCTTTTTTCGCATCGGCGAAGAACCGCCCACTTGTGTCTCTTTAGGCTCTTGCACCGACCCCAGTTCACTTTGGTCATAACCTCTTCGGCAGCTTGGGCCCGGTTGTCCTCTTGGTCGACTACACACTCGAGAACTTCTCTAATGTATTGTTCATTTAATGTGTCTACTTCTTTATCAATTGAGTTATTAACTTCTTTTAAGTTGTTTGTTAACTTATCGCTGTTAAAGTGGCAATGAGAGGATACTCCGAAAGGTCGACTTTTCATTAAACGAGAAGGGAGATACATGGTTGGCTACATTATCATAGTCTTCCGCGTAAGGCCGTTGGACGACTCGAGAGGACTCGGACTTTTACAAGGACTCGACTCGCAGGGTTTGAGACCGGGTTTAGGGAGATGTGGGTGCAGCCCAGCCTTGTCTTCCATTTCGCCGGCTTGCCCTTGGTCCGTGAAAGTTACCCAATTCTTCAAAGGGCATTGTTGGATGCTTGATGAGGGTGCGGGATCGAGAGGCTTGGCTTCGCTGTCCCAATCATGGCAATCATGCTGTTTGAGCCCAGGTCAATCAGGTTCGGCACCTCCATGACTTCTTCAAAAAGAAACTGTAGAGCTGGTCCACTGAGAGCGTCTTCTATGAATTCTGGTTCCTTCTGCTTTGGAGTTACTGTCTCGAATGTGGCCTCGGCGGCTGATCCGAACAGTCTGTTTCCCATGGAGAGTACCCTGAGCTGCTCCTCCAAGTCTGGGATTCCCTTGAATGTGTACTCATGCTGGACTGTGGTGGCAGTTGGTCCAGGTAGAGCTTTGATGTCGAGGAACGCTCCCCTAATCGGATTAGCCTTGAGTCCTCTGAAACGCTTGAGGTCTCGTGCTAGCTGTTCCATCCTTTTTGTAGTCTCGGTGCTGACTATCCCTGCTTCTTTCTCATCTTCATCGCTTCCACCTCGGTCCCCTCGCCTTTGCCGTCGTCCGCCGTCGGCCCCTCGCCCGCTGTTGGTTCCCTTATCGGTCCCCCGCCCTATTGGTTCCCTTGTCGATCCCCTCGCTTCGCTGTTGGTTCCCCGGTGAAGTAATGAGCGAGGTCGAAACCGTAAGGCCTGAGGTTGGGTGTGCCGTCGGAGGTTCCCTTGCGGCCGCCGCCTTGGTGCGGGCAAGCCTTTGTTCTCCCCGATGTCGCCCGGTGTTGGCACGTAGCCAAGCCCCCGGACCGTGGTGTGGTCCTTGACTTCGATGACTTGATGCCGGCCTCAGTAACCTTTGCCAAGCCCCGCCCCGGGATGAAGTTCATGCGTTTCATCATCTTCATGGCAGGAGGGATCTTGTCGTGAGACAGTGGAAGGTCCACGTTGCATATTTGGATCTTGGAGGTCTCCGCAGTGAATCCAGCTTAATGCCATGTCGTCACTATGCTTGATTTCTAACACCGGAATGTCATTGGTGCTAGTCCCCTCGGTGGTGACACTGCCGCCGTAGATCGTGGTTAGCTCGTTGCCTTGCATGAACTTGAGGCACCGATGAAGGGTGGATGCCACGCCATTGATTTGATGCAGCCAGGACGCCCAGATGGCCGTAAAAGTGATTGGAATGTCCAACACTTGAAATTCGGTGGGGATCATCCGCTTGCCGAACCATATATTAAGAGTAGCAACCCCGAGAACAAGACGTGGGAAGTAGAGTCATAGGCCTCGACAAAGGTGGATCAAGGCTTCAGATTCGTAGGCTTGATGTCAAGCAGTCCATCATCTTGGCGGCAAGACATTCATTCCGAACCTCCGTCTACCAACACGCGGAAGGCGACGCCGTCCACTGGACCGTGATGTAGAGCGGCTCATTGTGATCGCCCCAAATTTTGGAAGGTCCAAATCTCATGAAGGTGATAATGTTGCCGTAGTGGATGTTGCCGATCATCCGAATGACTTCGTCTGGGGTCAGGCCCACGGGGACCATGGTACGGGCCAGCTTTCCTCTAACTTGAGCTTGTGAGGATATGAAGATGTGAGCAGGGACCAAAGGGAAATGTTCGCCCGAGTCCGCTGAGCCGAGCGAGGATCGGGTCCTCTTTCACGGAACTTGTGTCTTCGGCGTCGGGTTGCGCCTGCCCGTCGGCTTTTGGTGGCCTTAGGTGGTAATGCATGGATTTGACCCGATCGGGTTAGAACGCCGACATCGTTTGGTCCCTTCGAACAGCCGCTCCGAGTTAAGCCATAGTTAGAGGAGGATTCCTCGTAGCATAGGGCCATATGTCTTCCCTCGCCTCGTTGACCGTAGATGTATTCCCTGGAGCTTCGGCAGCCTTGACGGATTCTCGTCCCGTGATACCGGCTTGGGTGCCTCCGCGGGGAGGTAGTTTACTGATTGCCGCACTGTTCGAACGTCTGCACAACAAATGGTTGCCTCGAACCGAATCGTTGGCCGACCCTCCGGGAGTTTGGAGAGTTCCCTGCTCAAGCGAATAGTCTCCTTGATCTCCTCACGATATACCGCGCTCCTTTCCTTCTTGCCGAGCATACTCGTGGCATTCTGGAGTTGGGTCCGGCGATACTCATGGTTTGCTAATTTTCCTCCGCTCTTGGCCCAAATCAACTTTCTTGCAGCGTGAGCTCGCGTCGAGAGTTAGTGCCTCGCGTTTCCTCCCATGTGAGGATAGCCAGTGCTTCTTTGAACCGCGTGCGGCGCCTAGATAAACTTCCATCGGGGAGAGCTTTCTTTTCGCTTTATCTCGAGTGGCGGGTATGTCGAAGGTGAGTACACGGCTTCCCGAACATCTCGCCCATGTGATCGGTTGCCGTCCTGGGCTGATCGTTTCGTAAACGAATGCCGCGGTCTCGTGGAATTTCCCGAGTAGTTGCTCGAGACGAATTTCCATCTTCCTCTTGTTTCTTTTGGACCTTCCTCCCTGAGTTGGCCTTTCAATTTGAGTGCGGCAATGATCCGTCCCCATCCTCCCAGGACCCTTGGGAGTCCGGTTTTGTTAACCTCATGCCCGGCTTGGAAGAGAATAGTTTCATCGTCTTCGTCGTCGTCCTCACAGAGAACTTGCTTCCCTCGGGGAGGTAAGCCCTGGGATTTGGTCTGCGGTGCCGTTCCATCTCCTAGGTCATCGGGACCGTTGACCACCCTCGTGTGGCAGAGGGGGTTGGATGAGAACAGACGGTAGTCGAGGAAGTTGCCATGAGCAAAACCCCTGAGGTCGAACTGGTCTAGAGTGGCCTCTAGCTTTCTGTCTGAAGCTGCCTGTGACACTTTAAGGGCTCGGTCCCTGTCGGTCTTTTGAGCTTGGTCTTCGTCCCAAAGACGGCTTTCTTGAGCGGCTAGTTCCATGAGGGCTTTCCTTGCGAGAGCTAAACAGTCTCCGTAGGTACGCATCGTCTGACTAGTGTCCAGAACCGTGATCACATCCAAATCGCCGAATGGCGGAAACACCTGGATTACGTTAACGAAGGAAGTCGGGCTGGGACATTCCATGCGGCCTTCCTTGATCTCGATTACCAAGAAATTTGCCCATATCTGCTTGATTGACCCCACGGGGGTGTTGAATTCTGCAATGTTGACAGTCTCATGATCTCGCTCGATCGCCAAGTCTATCGTGAGCTAGCAAGCTCGGCGGGTGTCTCGAATCCGGCCGTGACGGCCGGGAGCAGACCGAACCGGAGCATGTTGATGCCGAGGTGGTCATTTCCCACGTTGGAAGCCGACTCGTCTTGCGGGGAAGACCTTTACGGATGTTTTCGGTGGCCGCCTAAGCGTTCCCGAGGTTGATCTCGATTCGTGACAGGTGAGGAGCTTGGTCTCCTTCGCCGTTGCCCTTGGCCTCGCGGCGCTGAGGGTATAAGCTTGACCGATGGCACGGGCCGGTTGCCGCCGGGCCGGTACTGGAAGTAATGATGAGCTCGAGCTCGCTGGCCAGGCCTCGTTTACCATGAGCAGCAAATGCCGAGGGTGACTTTGGCATTGCATCTCGACGATAAGGACCGGATCCTTGGTATCATCGGGATATCTCGAATAGATGATGTTGACGGTCGTCGCCGCCCACTTGATCGAGGGATTCTTCGTCGTGTCAACCGCTTGCTTCCAATTGTCGGATAGCTGTCTGTACTGGACGTTGAGCTTGACAATTTCCATGGTATTGGAGCCTTGGTCATAGGTGACTTGATCAGAACGAATGTCGTCCTCGGAACTGAGCATGTGAATGCAGAGGTCTGCCCGCGGGTCTGCCGCATCCTCGACTCCGGAGAGTCCTGATTCGTCGTCGTCTGACGGCTCAACCCAAACGTAGGGACGGATTGCGTCCGGGTGCGTTGCTGGAGCTGCTAGGAAAATCTCATGCCCCATGCTCGAGAGAAAGGACTTGGCGGGCAATTCCTCTTGTAGGACATCCCATACGACGTCCATACATTCAAGACGAGTATGACGGTGCTTGTCGACCTTTATCACGAAGATCTCTTCGCCTGGCGGGGCCAGAGAGTTGGTTTGAAGAATGCTGACGAATCTCTGACTGGAGACAGGGGGTTTACGTGCCCGCATCATGGCGATGCTCAGTGTTTCTTTCCAGTCTGCCTCCAAATGTTGGAAACGACAGTTGAACTTGATGTATCGGACTGCTTCAGGGTCTGGCTGCTCGAGTACGTTTACATAGTTAGCATCTCCGGACTCTAAGGGATTCTGATGAGATTTGCCCCGATAGTCCCTTGATTGATTTGAAGGAGGTAGCCCCGGTGCCTGACTGCGGGCACGCTTGGCTATTGTCTCAGCTTCCTTTCCAATGAGGAAATTGTCCCCTCTAATGACTTCAAGATCTCCCTGTCGGTTAATGAACTTGACGCATTGATGGGGAGTGGAGGCTATGGCTTTCATGTGATGCAGCCAAGGGCGTCCTAACAGAGCCGTGAATTCGGATGGAATGTCCATCACGTGGAATTTAGCTGGCACCATTTGGGTTTCGAACCAGAGTTCCAGAGTCACCGTCCCTAGGATGGGACGAGACGTGCTGTCATAGGCCTTGATAGTCCGAGTTGATGGAATCAGATGGCTTTCGTTGATGCGCAGGGCTCGCATCATGCTGAGAGGGAGGACGTTAACGGCTGACCCGTTATCCATTAATACTCCGGGGAGTGATATGGTATTGAGCTTGAGAGTGATGTACAGAGCTTCGTTGTGCCCCGAGGCATCTCTCGGTAGGTCTTCGTCACAGAACGTGATCATACTGCCATACAGTCGGGAATCGTAGATCTCGTCTCTATCCGGAGAAGGAGAGTCATCAAGCCATCCATTTCCTGTCTTCCTCTTGCGAGGTAAAGCCTTTGCTGGAGCCTCGGGATTGCGTTGAGGCTGTTTGTGGCGGTTGCCGCCCTAAGTTAGCACGTTGATCGAGTGCGAGCGCCAAGCTGACTTTGATCTTCCTTTGCCTGTCCGTGCTCGAAAGCTGGACAAGTTGAATCTTAGCAGATCCCGTGGGGGGTTAGGCTTCGACCGGCGCAAGAAGGTTACCAAGATCCGAGGTATTCCTGAGCCCCGGGGTCTGAATTCTAGTTTCAGCCGGGACTTTTCGGCTTTTCCACCCTTGTCCGCTCTAAAGCCGCATGGCCTGGAGGAAGGGAGGACTGGCCGGAGTAGAGTACGTAGTAGTCGAACCTCCCTGATGGCTCTCCGAGTGTACCCACACCGGTGTCTCCAGCCAGATCTTTCTCTCAAAGATCCGTCGAGAGGATTTCTTCTTCTTTTTCTGAGGATTGCTCCGACCATGTCTTGGGACTCGTACTCCAGTGCAAAGTGAGGGCCACAAACATCGTAGCCGATGTGGACATTAGAGGAGGACCCTACCGGAAGAGGCGGAGAAACTGGTTCTGTGGCAATCCTCTTAGGCACCCACTCAATGGAATTCACACTGTTATTGTTCGGAAAAAGGGTTTCCGATCGTATTGGCCCACGGGCGCTCCAATTTGCCTTCTTCTATCAAGTTCTGGATTTCGTATCGTAACCCCACACAGCTTGTCCGTGGTATGGCCGTGATATTGATGGAAGGCGCAAGATTTGCTCTTGTCGCCGTTGACTACGGGATTCTTGGGTTTGTAATTTGCAACGGGTTTAAGGAGACCTTCCTTGATTAACCCTTCCAAAGATCTTGCTCGGGCATGTCCAACTTGTCGAAGTGTACGGCAGCCGCTTCGAGTAGAATTGTTGCTTTGTGGGACCGGGTTTCGTTGCCCGACCGTTGTCCCCGATGGATGTAGTTGACAGACGTATCTTTCCCTTTGCCGGGGCCGGTGCGGGATTGAATGCAACCGCCGAGCGGTATCTCGTATGGCCGTGCAAGAGCCAACTTTTCTTTGAGATCCTTCTCGAACCGTGAGCCGGCATTGACCATGGCCCTGAGATCTCGGGAAGAAATGGTGACCGATGAGAGTTCTGATGGACGGTCTTAAGCAGGACTTAAAGATCCGCATCTGCTCATCCTCGAGAGCGGCTCCATGATCTCGCAGAGTTTCCACTCCACCTCTTGTAAAATTCTCCAACGCTTTCATCCGCTCGCTCGCTGGTGATTAAGTCCTCGCGACTCGTCTCCCACTCTAAGTTGGATCGGTACTGCCAGAAGATGTTACCGATCCGATCCTGTGTGGCGATCCGCAGCTTGACCCTCGAAACCATCGTAACGCCGAACTTTTGAGCGTATGCCGGAAGTGGTCGGCCATTTGCCGGAGGGTTGCTCCTTTCGCTCTCATGCCGAGAACGTAGGTGTCGACATGCGTTTGAGGACATTCGGTTCCGTCGAATCGGTCCATCTCCGCATTCTCGAACTTGGCGGGAGAGGCGTGACCATTCCCTGATCCGCGGATTTGAGCATTTCCCGCTTTGAGCCGCTCATGGTGGCTTTCTGTGTCTTTCATCCGTTCGACCATCCAGGCTAAGGTTGGGTCCAAAGGTGGACTATGAGGCTCGGCGCCGGTGCTACCACGTGAGCGGTAGTGATTGGAGGTGGAAGGCTTGATATATGCGGATATACGGGGCCTTTTCTCGAACTCAGATCGGGGTTTGTCCCCGGTGTTTAGTGGATTCGTGTATAGGCAACGGGATGAACCCGGGAGGGTATTGAGGGATATTTGCATCCGTCGAGATGGTCCAAATGGGTGCGCCGGTGGTATTGAGTGATGGGGTTAGCACTGGCCGGCCAAATATGACAGGTTGCCCCGAGAGGTGGCAATGTGGAGCCTAGGTCTACTGCTTTCCTTGGTTCGAAGGAATCCCGTAGGTTTGCGGGGAGGAACCCGGTTGAAGGTTTGGTGAACCGGTTTCGGGAATCGTCATCCTCGACCAAGACAAAAGTACCGTCTCGACCGGGGATAGCCGCTATACCTCGCTCATTCGAAGCCGTACCACGAAATTCTCGCCGATCTTCTTTCTCGCCTCTTGTGAACCTCACAAGCCCTGATGGCTTCTTCCAAAGTCATATCTGTTACGGTGGCGGGGTCCGTCCCCGTCACGATTTCTCGGTGAGCTAGACATGTCGGAAATTCGGGCCGAGGGAACCGAGGGAACCGAAGAACCGTCTCGACGCCGCCGTAATCTGATTCGGCGAGGCGCCGACCCGGAAATCAACCACTTTCGCTCGCCGCAGTGTGAACGAAAGGAAGGGTTTAGGCTTCGGAAAAGGGTATTTGGCTCAAGGTTTCGGGCTTGTGCAATGTGCGCTACCGATTAATGTTTACTTAAAGCGTGTTTTCTCGTAGTCCTAATCGGTTGGAAAAGAGCGAGTCTTCTTTTTCGCAACTAATCCTAGAGCTCTAATCGCCGATCTCGTCACTACGCTTATAAGCCCCTCGTTTCCATTTGTAGATCATCTTTCTCAGGATGGACTATCCCGAGCGAGGTCTTATAAGGCAAGCGAGTTCCACCGACAAAGGAAAAAGTGAACTTAAGGCTAGCTGATCACGCAAACTTTCAACGTATGTGACGCACGGGCCACAGTCGAAGTCAACGTCCTTAAGTTAAGGCGGGGATCGTGCCAAAATTTCGGCATGACCTCTCCTGACTCGCTTGCGCGAGGGACCTTAGCTTTTGGCGTTGGCCAAGTTGTGGCTGGCACGGTGCATACGGCGAGGGTTTGGTGACACGGCGTCACATTGAACCTTCGGGTATATTTTTCGGCAGAGCTCCGCGTCAAAGTCAAGGCTAAAAAGCTCAAGACTTCGGGTCGGGAACGACCTTCGGTCTCAACCTCTCGAGCTTGACTCGGGGCGGGGCCCGGCGTAAAAAACATACACTTAGGCTTTATGACACGAGCTAAGCCAAAAACCAACCGGGGTCTTGGACAAAGTGTGACACAAAGAGTGCATGGCTTACACGGGCTAGGATGGGATGTTTGGGACGACCCCGTGCGCCCCCGAAAGGCATCTGGCAGGCCAATCGGGGTGCAACTGATAAGGCCATCCCGGGTTACGGGTTGTAGTGTGCAGTGTTCCGAGGCAGCAAGTGCACGTGAAGTGCGGTGTACCGAGGCAGCAAGTGCGAGTAGTGTGCGGTCACTAAAATTCTTTTTTTCTGAGTAAAACAGAGATTTTTCAGAATGTGTCTTAAAGCATTTTGATGCGCAGTTCAAAAGACAGCAATGAAAATCAAACATGAATGGGGATGCACAAACATGGTATGATTTTGAAAAGACAACAATGTAATGCCTTTGAAAAAACCGTTCGAGGTTTAAAGTAACACACGCACACGAAAACGAGGAAGGGTAAACGAAAGTTTGACCCACGGAAGGCTTTTTTGAAAACATC
Source organism: Adenophora triphylla var. japonica (assembly GCA_022495995.1). Lineage (NCBI taxonomy): Eukaryota > Viridiplantae > Streptophyta > Magnoliopsida > Asterales > Campanulaceae > Adenophora > Adenophora triphylla. Next base: position 388,074 of record JAFEMH010000361.1, read on the forward strand.
GGCAGTTTTGAAAAAAGTATCCACCTCCCCAGCGGAGTCGCCAACTGAAATTACCCGGATTTTCGCGCGCGGGCGCGGAAAGGCGGTTGTCTTTCGCGGAGGGTTGGTGTCTGAGACCTCGCTTCATGGGAAGGAAAATGAGGAGTCGCCACGCGGTTTTTGTATTTTGAGCCCAAAACGTTGAGAAACGGCTTTAGTGAAAATGGTGTCGTTTTTATTGGTAGCAAAAACTTAGGAAAAGGCTTTGAAAACGGGGTCATTTTTATTGGTAGCAAAAATGAGTAAAAAGCTTTGAGTACCAGAGATTGTTAGGTTCGGAGGTCATGTTACGTTTCGGGAAGAGTATTACGAGATCACCCGAAACGCCTCGTATGACGAGTCTTTCTACCTTTCTCGAAAACGTGTGCATGTGTGTGTGTGTGTGTTTGCATTTTGAAATGGGGGGCTTGAATGACAAGCTTAATCTTGGTTTGAATGTCAAACGTTGATTAGGTGACTTTGTTTGAAAAGACGAGCGTTTGAATGACAAACGTCGGTTTTGAGTTTGAAATGAGCGTTCGCGTGGCAAACGTCGATTTTGAGCTTTTTTGAAAGAGAGTTTGAAGGACGAACTCCGATTTTGAACCGGGCGAGTCATTGTTAATGATTTTTACAGGAAAAAGCGTATTAAATGATTTTGAGTGTCAAATGGCGGCTTTTAGTTTGAAGATGAGCGTTCGGATGCCAAACGTCATTTCGCGCATTTTTGAAAGAGAGTTCGATGGACGAACTCCGGTTTTGAACCGGGCATTACATTGTTAACGATTTTTACGGGAAAAAGCGTATTAAATGGTATGCAATCAACGAATCGGGTTGCGACTCGGACTTTGAAAAGTAAATACTATCACGATCCAAACGGGTCGGACTTTGTAAATGACAGTATTTAAAGCAGTATCAACGGAATCAAACGATCCGGAATCATAAATGACGATCAACGAGCCAAAATGGCTCGAAATTGTAAATGACGATCAACGAGCCAAAACGGCTCGGAATTGTAAATGACAGAAAGTAAATGACGATCGACGGATCGATCGATCCGGAATGTTAAATGACATAAAAAGTAAACGGAACGGGGTCGGAACGCCGTTTTAACCCGTGATTACTTCTCTTACGGGAAGAGAAGAGGATCGAGGGGCTAAAACGTATCGGACCCCGTTAGACGGAGGCGTCTACATTTCAATAACGTGGTTCGAAACGGTTGTAGCGACTGGCGCGTAAACCGAGACGAAACGAGAGATCAGAGAGAGGGAGTTATACCTATGGCTAGGGTCGACTCCTTTGGCTCGGGGGTGTGTACGGGACACGGAAAGTAGTTTGGAAAGGTGTTTCGGAGTGGTGAGGGGCGTATTTGATCGAAATACGGAAGTTTCACGCGAATCGAGACAAAACGGGAGCTCGGGAGGGGTGAAACTCAGTTTGGGCCGTGGGTGGAGTGATTTTTGGAGTGAAAAATGTTGTTCTTTTGGCTTTGACAGCCCTCCTATTTATAGGGTGAAAAATGCAGTAAGAGTCCGGATGGACTTAGACTGATTTCCAGGGTTTTGTGGTATTTTGGAACTTTGAGGGGCTTGCTGGCAATTTCAGAAAGTTTGCACAGGGAGTCCGGCCGGACTTAGACTGTTTACCAGGGGTATTTTAGTCTTTTCCCTTTAATTTTTGATTGAAGGGTGACGGGAGGGCTGTGGCATGGCTGCCACGTCTCCCATGACTCACCAAATGTGTGGGAGTTCGTTCCCGGGTCCCGGTTTTGTCCGTTTTTAAAATAACAGTCCGGAAAATGTCCGAAACGCCCCCGGAAAGTGTCGAAAAGTGCGTTTTTCAGGGAAAGCCGTACTTTTACGTGCGATGACACGTGTTAAGTACGTTTCGACGTCGGGATGCATGGGGCAATCTCGGAACGTCTCGTTGGCTTGGCAACGGGGAGCTTAACGAGTTCCGGTTAACTTGGAGCGGGCCAGTTAACGGATTTCGGTCAACTTTCTGACGGATTTTGACGATCCGAATTTGGGTACTTACAGGTGGGCCAAGGGAAGAAAAGTGAATGCCAAAGGCAATGTGGCCACCTCAAACCCCAACTAAAATTGGGGTCATAGTCGGGCTAACGACTCTAAAAAATGCGCTTGTTGGGAGGCAACCCAACTAAGTATGTTTTATTTGCTTTATTTTATTTGTTTGTTGTGTCATGTCATTCTTTGAACCCAAGTGTTGGTTTTCTTTGCTATGAGGACATAACATGGTTTTAGTTTAGTGATAGGTATCTCTCTGTGTTTGTAGGTTTATAGAAGAGTGAATATAGTGTCACCCTAAAAAAAATTGAAAATTTTGTTATTTTCATTTTTTGGGATGTTGGCTAAAGTCTAGGATAATTTGAGGGTGCTTTAATTTTAAATCTAGAGTATTATTATCAACAAGAGGATATAATTACATTGAAACATGTAAAATATGATTAATATACCTTTTACTTCCATGCTATTTTTCTTGATCAGTGTCACCAACTTAAAAGACCTTTATAGGATCACTTTGGCATTCTCGGGATTCCTACAACATGTTTCCATGAATGTCAATAACAAATCAAATAGGCTATTCGGGAGTGATTTTATGGCTATTTTCTTCGAACCTAATTTGTGAGCCTTTAGCTTTCTAGTCACTTATAAAAATTTCCGTTAGTACCCCTTTTGAGCTTTAAAAATAATGAAATCCCTTACAGAGTGAGAGGCTATCGACCACCATTCGCCTTATTTTGTAACTAAATTGCTCTACCCTTACACTTATACGCTATTTTCTCACTTTTTCAAGAAAGTGAAATTAGGGAATGAATGGAAAATTGTGGGTTATAAGTTGGAAATCAAGGGTTAAGTGGAAAGAGGTCAACAAAAGAAAGAAAGAGAGTTATGTATTGTATTGAAAAGAGGGGCTTGTGCAAAGTAATTAATGCATAGTATTCTTTGTGATCTATATATATATATATATATATATATATATATATATATATATATATATATGCAGAACAAATAAAAGAAAAATCTGAAAAGCCATGCCCTCTTTTATGTTGAACTGACAAGTGACCAAAAGAAAGAAACGGGGATCAACCACATGTGTGAAAATATGAAAAATTATAAGTTAGGGGGTTGAAAACATGGGTTAGCATGGTTGAGCGGAGAGATAAATTCTAAGTGAGGATATATGTTGAAGACTTTCTAGTTTCACTTGCTTGACTTCATATTTTCTTACCTTCATTTGTAACAGTTAATCTAGCCCGCGAGTTTCGTGATACATTACAAGCCATAAAGCCATATTTGATATCAAAAGAGTAGCCCGGTTGACAGTTGTGTTTAAACATGCATATTACTGTCCTTGTGCATTATTTTCATCTTATTATCATTAGAGTATGACACAAGTGACCTTATAAATTATCTTACTTTGGTGACAATGACATCTTTCATTTTTTAGTGGAGAATTGTAAGTTAGATGAATTTATATAAGTGTAATTCCATGTTCATAATAATACTTGTAGATTATGTATATTTGTGAAGATATGAGACTTGTATAACCAACAACCTTTTATATTATTTGAGCATCCCAAAAATATTTTCTTTTGCTTTAGTTTAGATATTAGTTTAGTTTTGTTTTAGTTTTAATTTTTTACTTGAGTACGAGCAAAAGATATGTTTGGGGGTATTTGATAGATGTGTTTCTGCTTATCCAAATGATGTATCTTTGGGCCTATTTCTTTATCAGCCTTGGTTGTTTCTGATGTGTTTCTAGTGTTTGTGTAAGTACATGGAATGAAGGATAAAGGATTAGTTTGGGCTTAAAAAGGGCCAAAGATTGGGACGGAGTCAAGTGGAGAAGAAAAAGGAAAGACCAGAGGTTGAAGAACTCAGGGTGCGACCGTACCCTTCCACCGGTGCCACCGCACCTTTTGTCTAGAAACATTGAGCGATCGCGCCCAATAAAGAGAGTGACCGCATCAAAAGTTCCAGAAGAAGAGGGCAACTGCTCTCCCAAAGGGGTGCAACCGCACCCTCAATGGATTAAGACGAATTAGCATTGGTTCTTCGGAATTTAGAAGGATATGGGGAAGAGTTTGGCTGCACTTAAGGAAACCTTTCCTCCCTAGTATATATGCAACATCTTGATTAGGTTTTTGTCTATCATTGATACTCTAGGCTTAATTGTTTAAAGAAGGATTCAAGATACAGGTTTTACTTTTCTTATTTTCTTTTTTTATGGCTAGCTAAATTCTTGATCCGTGGATTGGGTAAATAACTATTTGATCTTTGTGATAAGATTTTAATTCTTCTTATTCAATTCTCATTCTTGTTCATCCAAATATTTTTAAAGATTATTCTTGAGTTCAATTGTATGATTTTAATATACTCTTTGATCTCTTGATTTGATTGGATATAAATTGTTGCAATAGAATGGATAGTTTATATGTCGACCATTATTGAGATAAATAGATTTATTTAAGGACTTAGCGGAAGTCAAACGAATATTAGTTCCATTGTTCTTATGATTTTATTGAATCCTTTGAATGTTTATATCAATCTAGCGAAAAGTATAAGCAAGAGAAAGATATTAGGGTTGCAATACGCAGATCATACGTCCCAACCCTAACTTTTGTTAATGAACCATTGAATGAGGTTGATCATTTTTATCCCATTTGAATTAGCATAAAGTGATAATAGTTATTAATCTCAATTAATGAATCCTTTGTTGATCTTGATTTCTTTAGTTTCATTTAATTCCTGCTTTCTTAGTTTAATCAACCAAACAAAAAAATATCTTTCTTGGTTACTCTTTGCATTATTTAAATATACTTGTTCACACATGATTCTCTATGAATTCGACCCTTGCATTTGTGAATATTACTACTACGGATCACTAGTACACTTGCCAGATAAATTATAATTAGAGGGAGAAATCCTCCAAGGTCTTCCCACGTTTTTCTCACATTCACAAGTTGTGTATAATATTTATATTATGTGTAACTTCTTCCTTATTTAACCGCTTCCTTGTTTCTAGCATATCCACATTATTATAATCTGAAAAGTGGACCCACAAAAATATATATCTTGCAATGTTTATTAGACATTAGTACAAAATTATTTGTGAAAGAAATTATCAACTATATTTCAAAACTCTCGTTTGATAGTTGTTGGGTATGCATATTTTAACCCTCCTATTTTGTATTAGATTTGATTGATACCATGACCTCCTGTCTATTTTAAGGACCTTAGGACCCTATGTAATGAAGCTTAGACTTCAATTTTTTAGCTAAGTCCATTTTATAGAATAGGTTAAAATTAGGCTTGAAGACTGGCTCAAGAATCATTGGACCTAAGGATTGCAGTTCTGAGGTTTCAAAACCGCCTATCAAGGAACCGCTTGGCAGAACCGCTTGTAGCCTAACTGCCTTGTAATCCCCTATTTTGAAACCGCTTGTATCCCAATGTGCAAACCGCACACTTGGAAATCCTATTCTGGTGGAACCGCTTTCATGTCAAACCGCCTTTCTCCAGAACCGCTCCAATGATTGGCTACTTGAAGTGAACCTCATTGACCGTTGGAATCCACGTCAGCAATATCAAAAGTCAACTACCATATCTTGTCACGTGACCCAATGTCAGAGCAGATCTGCAAGGATCTCATAAAGGTGACAGATGTCCTAACCACCTTGATTGCAGCTGAGATCTGATCAGCTTTACCTGCATCAACAGTTCCAAAGGACAAAAGTAGTTGCTGTGGACCAATGGGATTGCATCAAGGACTGTCCTTACAACAGCTGTATCCAACGGCTAGTTTCTTGATGCTTGGGTATAAATACCCCCAACCTTCATCATTTGAAGATTGCTTGAAAAACTTGAGAAATTGCTGTGTTCATCAGAAGTTGAAGCTCTGCCCAGAAATTCATAAGTCCTTTGAATCTTCATCTTCTTACTTCAAGAAATATTCCCCAGCCCAGAAATCAAGCCTTAACACATTCAAAAATCATTGAGCTCTACATCTCTCAGATTTAAAGAGCCTTGATCTTGAACACACACACACACCTCACTTGTTTAAACACATAGTTTATTCATTTGAGATACACTGGTTATAGTCTAGGATTTGTTCTTCATAGAAAAGATTTTATTGTACTTTGTAATCTCTCAAATACTCAAAATAAAATCTCTCTTAGAAATCCAAGACTAACCATCTTGGTAGTGGACGTAGATCGTTTATCGATTGAACCACTCCAAATATTGTGTTCTTACTTTCTGCATTTATATTTTCTTGTGCTTACTGATTATCTACTTATCTCTCTGTTTGATCTTTATTTAGATATCCATTATTGTGAAAAAGTGTTTGGAGTTAACATTGTCTAGACTTCACTTTTGCAAACTGCACTTTCAGTAAACCGCACTATCAAACCGCTTTGCAAAACCGCCTCTCTCAAAACCGCTTTGTAACTTCATTATTCCGCTGCGCATTTTATAACTCTACTTGCAGTTTCTTACACACTGCAAGCGGTTTTGTAAGTATAGAGGATTAGTTTTAAATCGAGGGCAAAAAATTTGTAACAGCTATTCACCCCCCCCTCTAGCTGTATTTTCACCCTTGTTGCCACCTTTGAGACCAACAAGTGGTATCAGAGCTTACACATTTTAAAACCACTGTTTTTCAAGCTTAACAGCTTGTGTGCTGATTCGATATGGCAACCTCAAAGACAATGACTACTGTTAACTATTCACACATTCCAATGTTGGACGAAGACCATTTTGACATCTGGAAGTGCCGAATGCTTATTCATTTGGAAACTATAGATGAAATGCCGGTGGAGTGCGTAATCAATGGCCCTCTAATTCCAATGAAGGCTAACACTGATGCAACCACCAATGCTGAAACTCCAGAGGTCAAAAAGCCAAAAGATGAGTGGTCGGATGAAGAGAAGAGATTAGTTGCCTTGGACAAAGAAGGCAAGGTTCATCATTTCGGAACCCTCCCCGTTTCAACTCTTCGTAAAGTGATGTACCTCAAAACCGCAAAGCGTATGTGGGATGCCATAGAGAGCTACCTCGAAGGTGACGAAGAGTGCAAGGAAAACAAATTATACACTGTTGAAAGATCCTACAACAACTTCAACAGAAAATCCAACGAAACCTTGCGTCAAACCTACGATCGCTATGTTGAGGTAGTTAATGCTTGTAGATCTCTTGGTAAAACTTTAACCGATAAGGAAATCAATATGACTTTCCTATCTGCTTTAGGTTCTAGATGGGTAAATAAGGCTACCTCTCTAGAAGACTCCAAAGTATTGGGTACTTGGTCGTTAAATAACTTGTATGCCAATCTTAGAGTCTATGAACTTAAATTAAATCATATTGAAGAGATAGAAGGGAAAACCAAATCGCTTTCTATGTCCGTAGTGGAACAAGAGGAGAAACCATCTACATCCAATCAAATCGCTGATCCTTCCATATCAACCTCATCACTCATCGAGATGAATGATGATGATTTTGCCATGTTTGTGACAAGATTCCAAAAATTTAGAAAATCGTCAAAACCTTTCACAAAATCATTTTCAAAAGGCAAACCTCCTGCAACATTTTCTAGGGCTGCAGATACAAAGAAAAAGAGTGACCTAGTTTGCTACAACTGTAGGAAACCTGGCCACTTTGCATCTGAGTGTCCACAGCCTAAGTATGAATATATGAAAAAGAAAACCTCTCCTGCGAAATTTTCTCGTCGCAAGGGAATGGTTGCTGAGGAGGAAGAGAATTCCAAGGAATTAGCAACTTGGATTGAAACAGATTCTGATGATGGAAGTGATGATGAAACCGAAGAGGTTAATCTCTGCTTAGTTGCAGACGCTTCCGATGAATCAGATTCTGAATCATTTGAGTTGCAAGATATGGAGGAAAAAGAGGTTTTTACAAAACTTCCAAATTATAAATTGGATGATGATATCAAACTTACTCCTAGCGTTAAGATAGGAAATTGCTCGTATTCACGTCCCATTTTCTCATCTAAAAATGCTCCACCTTCAAAAGCAATTCCAAAGAAAATTTTGAAAAAGGTGGTGGAAGAGGTTTCTCCCATGGAACATGAAAGGATGTTCAAGGAAGCTGAAATGGTGATCCATCAATTCTCAAATCTTAAGAAAGCCTTAAGCTTAGCTCATGATGAACTTAATCTATACAAGACGGAGAAAACTGTGATGAAGTCTGAAATTTCAAATCTTAAGGACCAAATCAGAAGTATGACTCCTCTTGCTGATCAAAACCGCATCCTTGAAACTAAGGTTGCTGCACTTCAACTCCGGAATGATGACTTGGTAACCCAAATCAACGATCTCCAAAAGATTATTGATTCGTGGCTCAAGTCTCAATCCACCAAGGATAAAATCATGGACTCCCAAGTTCCTCCTGGAATTAAGGAAGGCCTAGGTTTTGGATCTGAGGAAGAGGAGAAGTGTGCATCCTCGAGTGAAAAGGATGAGGAAATTTTGGAACTAACTAAAGAAATTCCCAAGGGGAAGCATGCTAAAGGAAAGGGTAAAGGACGACAAATTAATTTTGTCTATCCTAAAGGAAAGCAATATGGAAGGAATTCTGTGTTGAAACCTAAGGATTCTGTGGAAGCAGCTGAAGAGGAAATGGCTTATAGAATTGGTCGTATACCTGCTCCAACCGCTCCTGGTGGAAAAGGTGGTGTCGCTAACTCTGTGTCCGACCGCGCATCTTCTTCGACCGCTCCTCCCCGCCTTCAAAAGCAGTGAATAGCGTTCCTGTGAAATACATGGTCAAACCAAAGCCTGTTCCCTTTATCTCAGCCGGAATATTAGCTGGAACCGCTCCTCCCAAACCGCTTCCTTGTCCCAAACCGCATGCAACTCCTAAGAAGAGTAAGGAGTTAGTAAAACCTCATGATGCATGTAGCTTTTATAAATGTTCTGTGTGTGATGGTTTAGGTCACAAGGCTGCAGAATGCCTTTTGCGGTTCACACCCAATGCCAGGAAGAGTAAACCTCCTTCTGTCAAACAGGTGTGGGTCGTAAAGGGTTGCTAACTTCAGACCCAAGGAATAAATGGGACCTCGTTCTTAATGTTTACATTTCAGGTCCTCTCGCTTTCATGGCCGGTCACTCCAAGGATAATGAATGGTATCTTCGACAAAGGGTCGCCAAGACATATGACTGGAGATAGATCATTACTTGAAGATGTCGTTGAAGCAAGTGGTCCGTCTGTAACCTTTGGTGACAACAACAAAGGCAAGACCATAGGATATGGTATTATAAGGAGAGGAAACCTAACCATTGAGAAGGTTTCTCTTGTTGAAGGACTCAAGCACAACCTCCTTTCAATTTCTCAATTTTGCGACAAAGGAATGCTTTGCAACTTCACGTCATCAAATTGCTTTATCAAAGATAGCATTTCCGGCGTCACCCTACTCACAGGGATTCGTAAGAGTAATATTTACATTATCGATCTAAATTCTGCATGTAGTATTACTAATCTCTATTTTGTAGCTAAGAATGTGAGCGAAAATAGTTGGCTATGGCACAAGAGGTTGAGCCACTTGAACTTCAAGTATCTTGCAAAGATTGGTAGGGAAAACCTCGTTCGTGGTTTACCTAAAGTGGCCGACCACCATCCGAGAAATGCAGCATGCCACTGTAAGCCCGCGTCGTCTTTCACCAGCAAGACCGCTCCATCAACTTCAAGATGCTTACAACCGCTTCACATAGATTTGTTTGGACCCGTAACCACCGCCAAAGATTGGAGGAAATAGATATACCTTAGTGGTGGTGGATGATTATTCAAGGTATACGTGGGTTGAGATGATGATTTCCAAAGATGATTGTTATGAGATTCTCACCGCACTTTTTAGACGGCTCCAAACTCAAAAAGAAGACGACATCGTTAGTGTTCGATCAGATAATGGAACAGAATTTAAGAACAACGGTGTTGCTCAAGATTGTGATGACCATGGGATTGATCACAATTTTTCAATCACGGTGTTCCACAACAAAATGGGGTTGTGGAAAGGAAGAATAGGACGTTGATTGAGGCCGGAAAGACAATGATATCTCGGCGAAGCTACCTCGCATTTTTGGGCTAAAGCAATCAATACCGCATGCTTCACTCGTAACCGCTCCCTCATCAACAAAACCTATAACAAGACTCCCTATGAGCTTTGGCGAGGAAGAACCCCCAACATTGCATTCTTCAAGATCTTCGCCGCAAATGTTTTGTCCTCTACAACGAAAGAGAAAATAGAGGTAAATTCGGAGCTAAATCCGACGAAGGTATTTTTGTTGGGTATGCTAAACATTCAAAAGCTTTTCGTGTTTTCAATAAAACTAGTTTAAAAATAGTTGAGTTTGTCTATGTTACTTTTGATGAGCATTCTCTCCTTGAGCCACATTTGGCTCCAAATGTTGCCGATGATTTTGTTGAGCATAATGAACCAGGTGAACCATCTCAAACCGCACCCGAACCTCAACCGCAAAATCCAGCACCCTCAACCGAAATTCCCTCAAACCGCACCTTTGAAACCGCACCCGAAGTTCCTACTCCGCATGCAACTCCAAGGGAAGAAGAAGTTGAGAATTCCCTATCCAAACTTATAGAACCTCTTCGTCAACTTACTTTCCATGACTTCACCGAAGGATCTAACGATGTTCAAATTGAAGATCTTCAAGAAACCTCGCTCAACCAGACTTACCCCTGAGGTTCGTGAAGTCGCTAGCCACCCCCTCACAAATGTGATTGGTGATCTGTTTTCCGGTGTTCAAACAAGGAGATCGAATTATGATGAGCACACTTCTCTTTTATCTCAAGTTGAACCCAAGAAGATTGATGAAGCACTCCAAGATTCCAGTTGGGTCGTTGCAATGCAAGAAGAACTCAACCAGTTTGAAAGATGCAAGGTCTGGACTTTGGTGCCTAGACCTCAGGATCAAGGAGTGATAGGAACTAAGTGGGTATTTAGGAATAAGATGGACGAGAATGGAAGCATCACTAGGAATAAAGCAAGGTTGGTTGCACAAGGATATAGGCAAGAAGAAGGAATTGATTATGATGAAACCTTTGCTCCAGTTGCAAGATTGGAAGCTATCAGAATCTTCTTAGCCTACGCCTCTTTCAAGCATTTCAAGTTGTATCAAATGGACATAAAGAGTGCATTCCTTAACGGCGAACTGCAAGAGACCGTGTATGTTGCCCAACCGCTTGGATTTGAAGACTCCAAATTTCCCAATCATGTCTACAAACTCCAGAAAGCTTTGTATGGACTTAAGCAAGCTCCAAGGGCATGGTATGAGACTCTTTCTAAATTTTTAATAGAAAAAGGATTTAAACGCGGTAAAATTGATACAACTCTTTTTATTGCCAAATATAATGAGCATACTTTACTTGTTCAAATTTATGTAGATGATATTATTTTTGGTTCTACTAATGAGTTGCTTTGTAAGCGTTTCGAGAAGCTAATGAAAAGCAAGTTTGAGATGAGCATGATGGGAGAATTAACTTTCTTCCTCGGGCTTCAAATCAAGCAATGCGAAGAAGGTATTTTCCTCAGCCAAGCCAAGTACACCAAGGAGTTGATAAAGAAGTTTGGATTAGAAAATGCTAAAGCATATGATACTCCTATGGCCACCGGCAATAAGCTAGATAAGGATCTCAAAGGTAAGAAAGTTGATCGACTTTATATCGAGGTATGATCGGCTCATTACTTTACTTAACTCGCTAGTAGGCCGTATATCATGTTTAGTGTCCGTGTATGTGCTCGTTACCAAGCCGATCCTAGAGAAGCACATCTTATTGCGCCAAGCGTATAATCCGCTATTTATCCGGAACCACTAACCTTGGACTTTGGTATTCCAAAGATTCGAACTTCGATCTTGTAGGTTATTCAGATGCAGATTATGCAGCCTTGTACTATTGACAGAAAAGCACTAGTGGTACTTGTCATTTCCTTGAAATAGACTAGTTGCTTGGGCCAAAGCAAGAAGCAAGCTTCGCCGTGTCAACCACGTAGGCCGAATATATTGTCGCCGGTAGTTGTTGTCACAAATCCTTTCGGATGAAGCAAAGAGTTGGTAGACTATGGAATCCATGAAGGAAATTGCCCCATCATGTGTGACAACACTTCAACAATTTCAATCTCTAACAACCCTGTCATGCATTCCAAGACCAAGCACATAGATATCAAGTATCATTTCCTCAAAGATCATGTGGAGAAGAGGAATATCCATTTAGAGTACGTGGGGACGTACAAACCGCATTGCTGATATCCTCACAAAGGCTCTTGACTCCAAGAGATTTTCTTTTCTCAGAGGAGAAATGGGTATGCTTGAACTTAAATAAATTCCATACTTTTTATTTGCTAACTTGTTTGTTGAGTCTAGGTTGAAATTCCTTTTGGAATCAAACCGCTTCTGTTGAACCGCCTGTGCCAAAACCGCAAGATTATCCAACCGCCTGCATGCAACCTCAAGCTCCAAACCGCTCATGCAGCCTCGACCGCTTGATCAAAACCGCGTTTCAACAAGAAGTAAACTCTGTCTATTTTTATTGCTTATCTTAATTTAAAAAAAAAAAACTGTTCAAATTCCTTTATTTATTTTTTAGTCCTTATTTTTGACATAAGGGTATTTTTGCAAATGTTTCCCTCAAAAATTCAAAATTTTAAGAGCATTTAATGCTAAGGGGACATGAGCATTTAAAGCCTTCATGTCAGCCGTCATAGAGAGAGGTGCAGAAGGTGAAAGGGTGCAACAGTTGGGTTAATTTCAATCATTCCTTCTGAACCAACTGCCTGCCCCCCTTCACCCTATATAAACCTATGTTGGTGAAAACAAACCTTTTCTTCTGCCAACTCTGCAACTGTACCTCCTACCAACTCACTTTCTCTCTCTAAAACTCTTCACAAAACCTCCATTTTCAAACTTTTTTTGAAATGGCCTCTACTTCAAAAAGACAGAGAGCCTCTACCACTGCTAGGGCAAAGAAACCTATCCTGGAAATGGTAACAAATTTCTAACCCTAGTTCTTTCATTTTTCTGTCAAAATCAGCCATGAACACTCATAAACTGTTCGTATGCCTGTTCATAGTTTTTGATGATTTTGAACTTGTTTCTTCACCATTTCTAATGAAATTTGTTGGGTTTTGCTCGTAATCATGCCTAGATTTACATTTCATAGTTTATTTCATGATCAATGCATGATTTGGGTACTGATTTTATGATTTTCAGTTTATACTCTTCGAAAACCCACTTTCTTGTTTTTAGTGATTATGGATGATTCTGGGTAAAGGTTGAATTTTTAATGATATATTGTTAATCTCCTTCCCAATGTGATCATTTTGATATTTTATTTGCCTATTTTGGTTAAGTTTTTGTAAATCTCTGTTCATGAATGTTCTTGGTGTTTATGACTGTTCTTCGTGTTCATCATGACATTCATAAACTGTTCTTGAAAAATCATATATTTTGGATGCCTTGATTCTGAAAAGTGTTTTTCCAACACTTAGAAAATTTTCAACTTTTTCAGAAATTTTGGATTTCATTTTGGTCTGAAACCGCTTGTATGCAACCGCTTAGGGATTTTTGTTTCAAACCGCTCCTCACCTATTCAACCTAAACCGCATGTTCTAAAACCGCATTCTCAAATCTTTAGAAACCGCATGCTGTTTATTTCCTTTCCAATGTTTTTGAGATTTTACTAAGTATATAGGCTGGAAACCAAGAAATTCCTCTCTAATCACTGCTTGCAGTGTGGGATAAGTTTGGATTACAATGCCACGTACTTAAGTAATTTTATTCTCAAGTCCTCATTATTTGTTTAAGTATTCATGGTTTCACTTGGGGTTTGAAATTTTCAAACCGCACCATTGCTCAACCGCTTGGTGCTCAAACCGCATGTGAACTATGAATACACAAATGGATCTAACACTTGAAATTTTAAATTTGTAGGATCCAACTACCTTCCTACCAGGTTGGGAAGTAAATGAGGAAGAGCTCAAAACAGATGCTCTTGGAAGGGAGTTGCTGAGGAAGCTAAGAGTTTCAGGCATCCTACCGCTTTTCACCAAGAAGCAAGACTTCATAGTGCCTTCGTTTGTGGACCGCTTGCAACCGCAAAGAAAGGATCAAGAGTTCTAGATCAAGGTCAAAAAGTTGCCTGCCTGACCGCTGTTGTTGAAGGCATGAAGCTCTCCATAGACTACATTGACATCAGAAGGCTTTTCAGATTTACTGTTGGTGGAGCTCCCTTAGAAGTTGATCAAGTCATTCAAGACAATGCTGCTTTCCAAACCGCCAAAGTAGATACCTTGTCTAAGAAGTACAAGAAGATCCCGTAAAGAATTTTGGTGAACCGATGAACTTTATAGGTCATCTAGCGGGAGATCCATTTGTGGGAAGACTGGAACCACAACAACTTTACATCCCAATAATGGATGTATAGTTCTCGCTATATTTATGGAGATTCAACCGCATTGGCCCAAAATCTTCTACATGGAAATTAAGGATAGCATTGAGACCTATCACCCAAGGTCAAAGGTGAAGATCGAGGTGGAGACCTTTCTCGCAGATCTTAACCGCTCCGTTGATGGACTATGAGCACTTAGATGATATGGTCACCAAGAATCCGTAACTTATGGTGGATCGCCGTATGATTGCCTAGGTCTGCTTGCTTGCCACACTTTCGTATATACAAATGGAGATGCATTGTACAAATCTTTGTATGATGCGATACCTATCCTCAAGGAACCCTATGAGCTCAGAGATCCTACAACCGCTCCTCAAACTAAAGCCACCAAGCGGTCCAGAAGCCCCAAGCAAAAGTTGAACCGCTTCCCAAGAGAACCAAGACCGCTCCAAAGATCCAAACCGCCATCGCCGATGATGGAGCCGGCACTAGCAAAAGGAAGAAGAAGGATAAATAGCCTGAAGCCATGAAATTGGTGGATGAGGAAGAAGATGAAGAAGAGGAAGAAGACCCAAGTATTCCTAACTTGGTGGCAAGAGCCAAGATGGCTAGGGATGAGATGGCTGGATTGACTGTGGAGGAACAGATGAAGGTTCTCCAAGATAGGATTGCTAGATTGGCCAAGGAGCAGGCTGAAAAATATCAGGCCAAGGGCAAAACTATCAAGCCGGAACCGCCTCACCCCATGAACCGCCCCGAAACCCAACCGCTCCCAACTCCTCGCACCTCTCCCCGTCCAATCTCCAAACCAATCCCCGCCCAATCCCCGCCAACTCTCAATCCGCATCCCCTTCCAAAGCCAAATCCATAACCCCTTCCCCCAACAAAACCGCACCACTTCAGTGGGGAGAAACCTAAGAGGAAGAAGATGGCGGCGTAAAGAAAACCTTCAAGAAATCCAAGCCCGTCCAACCCTCACCCACTCCTTCACCTACCGTAAATTCCCCTCCTCAATCACCTCCTCAAAATTCTCCTTCACCTTCCCCGTAAAATCACTATCACCCTTATCTTCCCAATCAACATATAACTCACCCCAACATTCCCATTCCATAAATTCCCAACACTCCAACCAAACACCTACCAAATCCCAAGCTTATCAACAATGGCACCAAGCCCTCTCCGACATGCCACATCCAAATCTGTTAGGGATGACCCAACCCCGTTAATTCCCCTCACCTAAACCGCTCCCATTCCAACACCCCTAACCGCTCCGCATCCATTCCCTCAAAAGTCCCTAACTCCCCAAGGGTCCCCTCATACTCAAAAGACCCCTCCTCCAAAACCTCCTCAGACACAAACCGCTCCTGAACCCCACCAAACTCAACCGCCTCCCATTTTCCCAACCATCTCACCCTCAACCGCCCCTCCTTCAGAATACTCCCAAATTCTCCAAACCCTAAATTTGATTCAAGGCCAACTTATAATAAACCAAGGCCATGTCATTTCCTTGACCGCCTCCAATGAAACCCTCCTTGAATCCAACCGCAATTTGCAAGCCAAGGTAGATTCTCACTCCTCAGTTGGCTAACCTTAAGGCCTCTTTGCTTGATGCCATTAAGTGGGGAGAGATCTACAGCAATTCCATCCTCCTCCTCAACCGCTCCTCCTGATCAAACCGCTTCCATGATCAAAACCGCTTCTGAAGCCTTTCAGAAATCCCTTGAAGCTGGTTTGGTCAAAGCCCTAGAAGATAAAGCATTAGTTGAGGAGATGAAAAAATCTCTGGATATCCTTGGAGAAAAACTTTGTTCCTCCCTTGAAAAGGATCTGGGTAGCTTAAGCTCAAAATTCCTTGATTTTCTTCAATCCAGACCGCAATTATCTCAAGGTGTCCAGACCGCCTTGGATAATTTGCGTGAAGAAGTCTTGGAACAAATTGATCTTTTCAAGGTGGATTCAAAGGTAAATGCGATATCTTGTGTCAAATACGGTGAAGGCCAAGCCGAACGAGATCCAAGATGAGTTCAATGACCGCTTGGACAACCTCGGGGAAGGATTCAACTCCGCACTTGGCTCAACAACCAATGATCTCAAAACCTCCCCGAAGGTATCTCGTGGATCTTGAACCAATGGAACAAGCCATTCAAGCTCGATCGTCGCTGCTCAGGAGGAAGTGCACACCATCTTCAATTCCCTTTACTCTTCCCTCCATGTTCAGCTGGATACTATCAGAGACAATCTTCTTGTGGAAAACACCAAAGCGGTTGGTGCCACCAATTCTACCTCTGCTCATTCTGTCAATGCCTTAAAGAAGCTCGAAGCTACTCTTACCGTAACCGCAGAGGAAGTTAGAAGATTGAGGAAAGCGTTTGCTCTGACCAAAGCGAAGTGGACCTAGTGTTGTTGAGCATGAAGTGAACAAGCCGCCTCGGCTGAGAAACCGCTTTTCCTTATAATTTTTTTGGTAAGTTTGGACCGCACTTTCTTTGTATTTTCCTTTGTCCAACTTACTTCATTTTTGCTTTTTGTAATCTTGTAATTTCCTTTCATTCCTGTACTTGTAATCATCTTAGGAATTAATGGAAATTGCATCATGGTTCCAAAACTTTGTTCATATCAAACTGCTTGTTTGTAGAACAATGAAACCGCCTATGGTCTTAAACCTCATTCAAATATTTTTCAACTTAAAAACCACTATTTTGAATTGATGTTTAAACATTCAGTTTAAACCGCACTTTGAACTTAAACTCATATTTTTAAGTGCACTGAATGCATTTCTATACTTTTCAAATTGTAAGTTTCTCAATCTTTCAAAAGTATAGAAATCTATAGCTTAAGCTAGTGTGTGCATTAACTTGGGACATGACTTACCATGTTTATTCTTATGGATATGTTTTTACCAAGTATAATGTTTGCTTTTGCTGTAGTAGGTAATTGCATCAATCAAATAGGGGGAGATTGTTGGGTATGCATATTTTAACCCTCCTATTTTGTATTAGATTTGATTGATACCATGACCTCCTGTCTATTTTAAGGACCTTAGGACCCTATGTAATGAAGCTTAGACTTCAATTTTTTAGCTAAGTCCATTTTATAGAATAGGTTAAAATTAGGCTTGAAGACTGGCTCAAGAATCATTGGACCTAAGGATTGCAATTCTGAGGTTTCAAAACCGCCTATCAAGGAACCGCTGCGTAACCGCCTTGTAGCCTAGCTGCCTTGTAATCCCCTATTTTGAAACCTCTTGTATCCCAATGTGCAAACCGCACACTTGGAAATCCTATTCTGGTGGAACCGCTTTCATGTCAAACCGCCTTTCTCCAGAACCGCTCCAATGATTGGCTACTTGAAGTGAACCTCATTGACCGTTGGAATCCACGTCAGCAATATCAAAAGTCAACTACCATATCTTGTCACGTGACCCAATGTCAGAGCAGATCTGCAAGGATCTCATAAAGGTGACAGATGTCCTAACCACCTTGATTGCAGCTGAGATCTGATCAGCTTTACCTGCATCAACAGTTCCAAAGGACAAAAGTAGTTCTTTGTGGACCAATGGGATTGCATCAAGGACTGTCCTTACAACAGCTGTATCCAACGGCTAGTTTCTTGATGCTTGGGTATAAATACCCCCAACCTTCATCATTTGAAGATTGCTTGAAAAACTTGAGAAATTGCTGTGTTCATCAGAAGTTGAAGCTCTGCCCAGAAATTCATAAGTCCTTTGAATCTTCATCTTCTTACTTCAAGAAATATTCCCGGCCGTAAATCAAGCCTTAACACATTCAAAAATCATTGAGCTCTACATCTCTCAGATTTAAAGAGCCTTGATCTTGAACACACACACACACCTCACTTGTTTAAACACATAGTTTATTCATTTGAGATACACTGGTTATAGTCTAGGATTTGTTCTTCATAGAAAAGATTTTATTGTACTTTGTAATCTCTCAAATACTCAATATAAAATCTCTCTTAGAAATCCAAGACTAACCATCTTGGTAGTGGACGTAGATCGTTTATCGATTGAACCACTCCAAATATTGTGTTCTTACTTTCTGCATTTATATTTTCTTGTGCTTACTGATTATCTACTTATCTCTCTGTTTGATCTTTATTTAGATATCCATTATTGTGAAAAAGTGTTTGGAGTTAACATTGTCTAGACTTCACTTTTGCAAACTGCACTTTCAGTAAACCGCACTATCAAACCGCTTTGTAAAACCGCCTCTCTCAAAACCGCTTTGTAACTTCATTATTCCGTTGTGCATTTTATAACTCTACTTGCAGTTTCTTACACACTGCAAGCGGTTTTGTAAGTATAGAGGATTAGTTTTAAATCGAGGGCGAAAAATTTGTAACAACTATTCACCCCCCCTCTAGCTGTATTTTCACCCTTGTTGCCACCTTTGGGACCAACAATAGTACTGAGAAAATGCTGGGAACACTTGTGGTAACACCATAGTTTGCATTTACACATACCAGCAAAATCTTTTTTTTTTTGGCAAACAAAGCACACCCTATATTACAAAACACACCAAAGTTATTTTACAAGATAAGTAGCACAGAAGTCACTAATAGTTCTACATAACATCATCCCCTTAACATCATTACATAAAGCTGGAAATAAATACAAAGGGGGATGATAAAGCTGGGCCACATTGATCAACAACATATGCTCATTCAATTATCTACCTAGGAAGATTTTCATCTGTTATGGACGAAGGATGTGTGGTATGTGACGAAGTTCCCTATGCGAACTACTGTTTGGACTCCTTCATGGCGACCTAAACAAGACTCTCCATTGGCTCCGGTATGGGTTAGCCTTCCAGAGTTGCCCGTCCATTTGTTTAACAAGGTTTTTCTATTCTCTCTTGCTAGCACATTTGGCAACTTTTGTCTATTGATAAGGCTACGACTGAATTATCAAGGCCAAGTGTTGATAAAATTTTGGTCCAAGTGGATCTGTTAAAATCACTCCCGAAGAAGATTCATATTGATTGTGGGGATGTTTCTCCTAGTTTCTTCCAAGCTGTGGAATCTGATAATCTGCCTCTTTATTGCCGTCATTGCTCGGTTTTGGGACATGACAATTTTAGTTGCCATGTGTTGAATAAGTAGTACAAGAAGGATGGAAAAAAGGATGATAAAGAGAAAAATTTTGATCCCAATCCTAACAAGGTTGGTGGGGCTGGTCCTGAAAAAGGAAAAGCTAAGGAGAGTGTGAAGGTTTATGTTCCAAAGCAGGTTAAATCTAATTCTCCAAAGGTCGTATCTAGTAGTGGTACGAAAATTGATGGTTTTGCTCAAGAAACTGAGGTTGTTGATCTCGATGGGGGGATTGTTCATTCTAACGAGCGGTCAGCTGAAAATGGTTGTGAAGATATAGATACCCATAATGAGACGGTTGACACTCAAGGTGAAGAATTGGTAGTCTTTGATGACACAGCTATTGTTGATATAAATACAGGCAATGAAACTCTGGTAGCTACTCCTGCGCTAGGAGCGCAGATGGGGGCTTTGGCCATTCAAAAGGGGTCTACGGCCTCACCATCCATCCCTATGACGGCTCCTGCTTTGGATAGCGAAGCTCTAAATCTCGATCGAGAAAAGGTTAGATATATTCAAGCTTCATCAGCTCCTAACTTACGTCCCTCTACTGCTCGTATGCCAAATCCTAAATATTTTAATCCCGAATTTATAAACCCAAAAAACCTAAAAGAAGCTCTTACTCTTCGGGAAAAATGCGATTCTGAACCAGAAGGTGGTCTTTCTGCTACTTCTCCTTCGGCATATCATGATGCTCGCACTTATGGGGGTATAGTTGGAGGAGTTCATGTTGATCCGTGGGCTCCAATGGCTGACTGCGATAATTTTGAAGATTATTATGATGAAGAAGATGGCTTTCAATAGGTTAAAGGAAAACGAGGAAAACTTGGATCGAAAGCTAAATAAAAAAACCTCAAGCCTAAAAGGCCTTGGATTAATAAAAGGCAATTTGATTAACCTTTTTATTTATTTTATTTTATGGTTTTTCTTTTATTTATTGTACTTTTTAATTTTCAATAAAATATAGGGGGCATTGCCCTTTTCGCCAAAAAAAAGGGGGGATGATAAAAAGGATGATCCATAAAACCACTACGAGCAGCCGCCTTTGTAAGGGTATCAACAGCGGAGTTTCCTTCTCTATACACAAAAAAGAACAACACAAGTGTTGAAAGTACTCCATGAGAGCTCGACAATCATCCAGTAATTTCCTCAAAGCGGCTGGAGGATCCCGATTCCTGCAAATCATTTGAAAGGAAACAATAGAGTCAGATTCAAGGTGTAACGAAAAGATGTGTTTGTCTAGGGCTAACTCCAGACCCGAACGAATAGCCCACAACTCTATTGTCAAGTTATCAGTATTGCCAATAGATTTTCTAAACCCACCCACACAAAAGACCTTGCTAATTGCGAATTAAACCACCAACTCCGTCAGATCCCGAATTTCCAAGAGCTGATCCATCGGTATTCAGTTTAAATTATGTATATCTTGAAGGATTCCAACAAATATTAACTTGGATTTGGTGAGAGCATTTCAAGGATGGTGCACCAAACACTACCATATAATCCGTCATACCTTGCTTCATTAGGCGTCGAAACGAACCATAGAAATCTTTTCTTTTTGTAATAGAAATTATTGTGCATATGCCAAAAGATCCAATAAGAGTAAATCATAGCATGTAAATTGACCCAATATTTCGATTGAAAAGAAGAGTGATAGAGAACATGAATATATAGCTTATCGGAGGTTAGAGGAATAACATGGAAAAACCATCAGATAGGATCAAACCCCTACAATGATTGACCAAATGAACAAGAGATTCCGTGCCTTGATTACAAATAGAGCATATATTGTGAGGAAGAATTCCCTTGCGGGCTAGAACCAAGGCCGTGGGAATAGCATCATTACTGCAGGCCCAAATAAAATGTTTAAGCTGCCATTTACAAGGAATTTTCCGAAGCTGATGCCAAGGCACTTGTACTGTATCATGCTGAAGTTTATATTTTTGCCACAACAATCGATAGGTATCTCTAGTATTAAAAGACAATATGTTACTTGGGCCCCAAGATACGGAATCATTCTTGGAGTACAAAGGCCATGGGAAGGCTTGGATACATCGGAGAATATTTTTATCCAGGAAATGTTGGAGTAGACCAAAGTTCTATTCATCATTAATACAGATTTTGGCAACATAATGATTTTCCCAAGGTGAAGGAATAGCTCAAGTGCTAAAGTATAAGAGATTGGGTTTACGCACCATGGATCTTTCCAAAAGGAAATAGAGACATACCATTGCCAATGTGTAGGATCAATGCTGATTTGAAAAGCGGAATTAGTTTAACAAGTTGTTTCTAGAACCAAGCCAAATTTAAAGAGGTCGTAGCTAACATAGAAGGGAGGTGGGGAACTACTTACTTTAATCATCAAATCCATAGGGAATTAGAATCATAATGTAGCCTCCAAAATAGTTTTAACTGCATAATTTTATTTAAAATTTCCATATTTTTTATACCAAGGCCTCCCATCTGATTACTCACGGAATATTATCCACAGAATATTCCGTGGGTATTACCCACGGAAAAACCTAATTACCCACGGTTTAAAAAAGTCAAAGTAAAACAAAAAAAAAATTCCCACGGAAATTCCATGGGTAAACGTCTTCATTACCGACGGAATAGATTTCGTGGGTATTTTCGATGGAATTTCCGTGGGTAATTAGTATTAATTACCCCCGAAATTTATTCCGTGGGTTTCGTTTCTCCGAAATGGGTTTGTTTTTATGAGTACCCCTTTACTCTAGGTTTTTCTTATCCCTTCCCTGCACTGATAAACGAGTTTTTTAGAAAGACTAACCTTTTCTGATGCTTTTGTGTCAGTATGGTATCTATTGAGGCACGGGTCCTTTCGGCTCCCTCCCTCAAGTATCATGATATAAAATTGTCTTTATCCTCATTAAATAATTTAAATTACTAAAGAATCTCATCATACCCAAAAAAGGAAAGTTTTTTTCACTATTTCACCCACTCATTCTCTCTCTTACTTTACTTTTACACTCACAACATTCTCTCTCACCCACGGAAAATTCTGTGGGTAAACTGAATTTCCTTGGAATTACCCACGGAATGGTTTCCGTGGGTAATACCGACGGACATTTTCGTGGGTAATCTGAAATTTCCGTCGGTAAGTTTTTTTTTTTTTAAATAACACAAGAATTCCTCTTTCTCTTTCTGTACGTTTTTCGATCCCTCTTTACTCGGCGTCGACGGCGATTGACGAGCTACCATTGACGTGATCTCCCTCTCTATTAGGCGGCGAGGATATTTGATTTCACGGCGATTGACGAGCTCCCAAGTCGGCAGCCTCCATTCATTACACCGAATTTGTCACTACGGTGACCATTTGGATTATTTTCTCCCTTCCGGCCACCTCCTCAGTGTATTCCCTCCTTCTCTTTCCCTTCTGGCCAGTTCAGCCGTCCAATTTGCAGAAAGTATGTAAGAAAAATCGGAATGTAAATCCATTGAATTAGTTAGTCTGTTTTTTTTTTCATTTTGATTGAGTTAGGTTCCTGAATAAAAGATTCAGATTTTATATTACTCCCTAAGTGAAATTCAAATAAATGTCCGTTAATGTTATGGGCATTACGAAAATAGACGATCATTTCAGTAACCGAATGAGCTTGATGGTTAGGCTATGAAATTTGGAATTATGATATTTTGACATTTGCTGAAGGGAAAATACATGAGAGATTATAACTATTTAAGTTGAAGTACAATAAACAAGTTTGATTAATGGGTCTCAACCAAACAAAAATAATGAAAAATGACAAAGGGGATAATGATAGATATTCTTCCAATAATGTACTTCACTAATTAGGTATTGCAGCCCGTTATTCCACTAATTAGGTATTGCAGCCCGTTATTTCGCTAATTAGGTATTGCAGCCTTTTCCAATGGTTCACAAAGAAGTGTTACTACGCACATTATCCCAAAATTTTCTATTTTCGTTTGTCCCAAAAAAGTTAGTCTCATTTATAAAAAAAAACTTTTAAGAAAATTTGACTCCTCAATGTGAATTCTTGAATGATTCTTGTTAGCGAAAGCTTTCTCCACGAAATATTATCCATGAAATATTTCACCACTATTACTAACGAAATATTTTTTGTTACCAACATATTCATGAAGGTCAAATTTAAAAAAATTTAACGAAATATTATCGAAAAAGAGTCCTTATTATACTCTTCTATTTTTATACTTTTCTATTTTATATCTATTTTATAGGGTTTTCACTTTTCAACATTCTAACCCCTCTTCTTCCCGTCTCTCTCTCTCTCTCTCTCCCCAATCCCTTCAAATCCCCTGACGATCACTCCCCACCGCAATCACCACCCTCCCCCATTGGTGACCTCTCCGTCCCTCTCAATCCATCACTCGCCAACTTCTCTCCCTTTCGGGCGACCTCCGCTTGTATTCCTACCTTCGGTGACCTCTCCGTCCCTCTCCCTTCCGGCGACCTTCGCTTGTATTCCCACCTTCTCTCTCCCTTTCGGGCACTTTCTCCGTCCGATTTGCCAAAGATATGTCAAAATCTGATGCTAATAAACATTAATAACTTGATTGATTTGAATATTTTATGTATATTATGTAAATTAGTTTGATAGTTTTAATAGTGTGGTTAACTTTTTTGGGGGCGGAACCAGAGTCATGTGTGGTGTATCCACGTTGGGGCTGGATTTTACATTTTTTTCAATTTCATCCTTGAACTTTTGTTGATTTTTTGTATTAACCCCCTGAAAATTTTTATTTGACACCCCTGAAACTTGGCACTATATAATGAAAATTTCACTTTCAAGTTCAAGGAGGAAAAAAAAAACACGCCTCTTCAGTACTTCACCAAAACCAAATCGATGCCGGGGCACAGAGAGAAAGAAGACGCAATTGCGTCAACTGCAGCGCCAGCCACCGTCGCCACCGCACCGTCACTCACCTTCGTGGCTTCGTCGGACAAGAAAAGGAGTGAAGAGAAGAACGTCGCCAACGCCAAGAGATCTCTCTCCTTCAGGCCTTCGCATTCTGTGCCCTAATTTGATCACCAAAGGCAAAGGTAACTTACAGCTTTGAAGTCGGATTCTGTGCCCTAGTATTAGTAATGTTATCAATTGATTTTTGAAATCGGATTCTTGGCCCTAGTAATGTTATCAATTGATTTTTGAAATCGAATTCTTGGCCCTAGTAATGTTATCAGCAGCATATTGAAATCAGATTCTTGGCCCTTTGTGATTCTGTGCCCTAGTAATGTGTTCCTATTCCTAGCTTTCTCTCTGCCTTTCAATTCAGACCCCAAGAGAGGTAAACTGTTAAACTTTAAATCTCTTTCGATACCTTATGAAATATTGGGTGAGTGGTTAATACATTCTGTAGAAATTAATTGCCTCTGTGAACAGAACAATTTCACTTTAATGAGACTCGTTGATGCAGTTCATACATATAAATTGAGTACATATCATGTTTACGTGCTTTGTTGGTACTAGTCTACGAGTATGATGTCATCATAAAATAAATAACTCGATTTACACCACTTTCATTTGACAAGACATAGAAATCACCAGTCATGAGTACGCGAGGAGAAGAATCTCGTGTCTTCCCTTCCATGCATGAGTGAATATGAGATTGTGCTCCTATACATTGATAGTAACAAAATGAGGCTGCCATATAGCTTTGCTTCTGAACCGTGCTAATAAGACAAGGTCAATGTGTGACCTCTATGTCATACATTTGGATCTGCTGTCCAGTTATTCTGTTTGTTAATCACAGATAAAGGTCAGTGCTTGCCTCTGGTGCTCGTGTGGTTACAATATATTTTGTGTTTTCCGGACTTGACACTGTCGGGAGAAGAAAGATATTGACAGTAACAATATACATGGAGTAATTGGGAAGAAAGAGAGAGAGAGAGACACACATCCATTGTAATGCCTAGGTCCGCCCCTGCGTACTTGAATGATAGTCAACCTTTAATAACACATTTGGTCATTCTGGTATTCCTTTTTTTTTTTCTGTACAGTGTAGCTTCAATTTGTCTCACTATTAATCTTCTGCAACTTAGTTTGCATTGCTTATCATGTGTAATCCCTTTATTGGATTTGCATGACATTAATGTTCTACCGTCTTATTCTCTTTACATAATCAGTTGTTTCTACATTTTTGGCTGAAATATCAAGGTCAAAGACGAATCTTGTTGCACTTGTCTCTGTCATAAGCTCAACATTAACTATGAACCCCTGCCCAATAATAAAGTTCACACCATGTTCTTCAGGGATATTATATGGTTTTTCCTGATTGCATAACTCAAATGAAATTTTGAGTTATATACTGCATGTTTTACCGATAGAATTCAATTCCACTATTGATCCTCTCGGCCACAAGTCTAAATCGTTGGCAGGTTTCTAACAAATTCATGTCCTCTCATCGGACCGTCTAGTGCTCAACCATTCGTTAGTTGGTTAAAAAATAAATAGCGGAAGAAAGAAATTGGTTAATGCTTTTTGCTTTAGTAGGACTTCTAATAGCTCTCAAGCATTTCAGATGTCATTTCCTCTGTAATTTTGACAAAGATATACTAGTATATATTTTTTTGTATGTGTGGGAAATCTATGTTTTCCGATTTCTTGAAAGTTATATATTCATCACATGTGGACTCGTTGTCTCTGGATTATTTTACCAAGACTTCTCAAAGTAACTTCTTATGATTCTTTGATTTCTTTTGGCACTACGACTCTCATTGATAATATGTATTGTATATACCATTCATGTTTGAAGTCTCTCTTTGGTTAATGCTTTTTTGCTTTAGGGACTTCTTATGATGGTTATTGCTACATATTTTAGTATCCTTTCATTTAGTGCTGAAGAATTTGTCCGGCCCTAGAATTAGGGAGTTAGAAGGATTCTTGGACATACTTTATAGATAGAGGAAATATCTCTTGCATAATTGTAATGACTAAATTAATACATTATCGTAAAATGATGCTTCTACGATGATGTATTAGAAGTTATTTCACAACGTAATGTTGTCAAATCAATTTAGTGGCGTGTGTGTAATGCAAAACCTTAGAAACCCGTTCAAGAATTTTTAACTTATCATGTTGAGGTCAACATATAGTTATTGATTCTTGAATTGTCTATGTGGACGGTCTTGAAATGCATAATTATATGTTTTTGTAAATATCATTTTTGTCTAAAAACTATAATGTTATAAAATGCAGGAGTTAAATATGTCGGGGGAAGATCGTAGTTGGATGGATAATCGTAGAAACCCTAATAGAAGAGGCATCACACCTGCATTTATAGTGGGTTTAGAACATTTTGTGCAGTTTGCTAAAGCACATCCCCAATACATGCACAATGGCATGATAAGGGTGTCCGTGCAAAAGTTGCAAGAATAAGAAATTTCATAGTGATGGATTTGTAAAGAAGCATCTTATGGATCAAGGGTTTGTTGATGGTTACAAGATATGGGTAGCGCACGGTGAGCTTTATCCAGTTGAAATAAGTGTTCAAAATCGTCCTACTGTTGTGCTTAATTCGGCTAGGGAACCTGAACCTGAACAGTTGGTTGATGAAGTAGAGATGTCTTTGGGTATGGAAGATATGGTTCGAAATGCAGCAGGTCCAGAGTTTGATTGGACCCCTAATCCAGAGGAACCCAATCCCGATGGAAAAAAGTTTATGAATTTAATGGACTCTGCAAATGATAAAGTTTATCCTGGTGCAAAGTCAACAGTATTAGAGTTAGTGACCGAGCTTCTTAGCATCAAGGCTGATTTAAATATAAGCCAACATGCTTACGATCGTATCCTCTCATTGGGGCAACGGTTGCTACATGAAGAAAATAAGATGGTTAGTAATTTTTATGAGACTAAAAAGTTGGTGGGGCGTATAGGTCTTGGCTATGATAAAATTGATGCGTGCAAGAATCAGTGCATGCTTTTCTACAAGGAAAATGAGGGTCTCAATTCATGTTCAGTGTGCGGGCTTAGTAGGTATAAGCCACCACGTCGGGGTAGTGCTAAGCACAAGAAAAATGTGCCTCGAGCGCAGTTGCGTTATATGCCGCTCATACCCAGATTGCAACGAATCTTCGCATCGAGAGATACGTCGGAAGCTATGCGGTGGCACAAAGAGTGTCTTCGTGAAGAGGGTGTGATGACTCATCCTTCCGACGGAGAAGCCTGGAAACATATTGATGCTACTTACCCCGATTTTGCTGAAGATGCTCGGAACATAAGGTTCGGTGTATGTACAGATGGTTTTTCTCCATTTGGACCAGGGGCAAAATCTTATTCATGTTGGCCTGCTATTGTCACGGTTTATAATCTTCCCCCATGGTTATGTATGACCGATCCTTATATGTATTTGAGTTTGTTCATTCCTGGGCCATGGAATCCAGGGAAAAATGTTGACGTTTATCTTAGACCTCTAATAGATGAATTGAAACAGTTGTGGAATGATGGTGTGCAAACCTGGGATGCCTTCAAGTTTCAAAACTTTAACATGAGGTCGGCAGTGATGTGGACAATTAATGACTTTCCAGCGTATGGCATGATGTCGGGATGGAGCACTCACGAAAGATCACAACTGGATCAAGAAGAGTATTCTGGGAGTTGCCATACTGGAAGACAAATTTGATCAGACATAACCTTGATGTCATGCATATTGAAAAGAATGTGTTTGGCAACGTATTTAACACGGTGATGGATTTCATGTCTACAACAAAGGACACTGCTAAGGGTCGGTTAGACCTCGAAGCAATATGTAATCGGGAGAATCTCAAAATTGTTCAAAAGAATGGGAAAGATTTCAAACCAGTTGCATCGTTTGTGTTGTCTAGAGAGGATAAACATTGTATAAACATTGTGTTCTACGGTGGTTGAAAGATTTGAAGCTTCCCGACGGGTATGCATCTAATATTGGTAACTGTGTGAATGTGGAAGAAGGAACGATATATGGGTTGAAGAGTCATGATTGTCACGTGTTATTAGATAGGTTGCTTCCTATTGCATTTAGGGACATTCTCCCTAAGGAAATATGGGTTGCCTTAACAGAGTTGAGTGAATTCTTCAGAGCATTGACGTCTAGCACTCTTCGTGTTGAATATATGATAAGGCTAGAAGAGAGCATTGTGGTGACAATATGCAAGTTTGAGAAGATATTTCCTCCATCTTTCTTTGATTCAATGGAGCATTTACCAATTCACCTAGCTTATGAAGCCAGAGTTGGTGGACCTGTTCAGTACAGATGGATGTATCCATTTGAACGATTTTTGGGGAGATTGAAAAAGAAGATGAGTAATAGAGCAAAAGTTGAGGCATCTATTTCTGAACCGATGATTATAGATGAAATTGTGTCGTTTGTGTCAACATATTTTCACCCTGACATTGAGACAAGGTTTACCAAAGTGGGTCTAATTATGACGGGGGTGACACAAGTACAGATGGAAAAATATCAGTGTTTTCTTCACCTGGTCGATTCCTTGGTAAAAGAAAGGGCACTCGTATGCTAAGCCGAACGGAGCTTGAAGCGGCTAAACTCTATGTTCTCCTTAACTGTGATGAGGTTGATGATTATTTGAAGCAAGTCTTTTTTATTTTTTAGTACATAATTTAAATCCTAATATAATTTCTTTCAATTATACAATTGATTTTTAATAACCATATAATAAAAATGCAGAATGTTTGAAGAACAGGCCAGAGATTTGGGGCCAGATTTAATTTCGATTAGGACAGAGAAAGAGTTTCCCGAATGGTTTAACAAATACGTAAATATCTATTCATTTGCTCAATTTTTTTTTAGTATATTCAATACTCCCTCCGTCCCACGTTAGTTGAGACTAACTTTTTGGGCACACCAATTAAGGAAAATGAATAAGATAATGAAAGTGTGTGGTAGAAAATGAAGAGAGAGAATGAGTGGAGTTAATAGTAGTTTGGTTGAATAAATTGTATGGTGAAAAATGAAGAGAGAGAATGAGTGGGTAGGGTAGGGTGAATATAAAATATTAAAAAATTTGCCATTTTGGGCAGTCTCAACTAACGTGGGACGACCCAAAAGGGAAAGAAGTCTCAACTAACGTGGGACGGAGGGAGTATTTGTTATTTATTTAAATTATGTGCTTTTATATAGATTCTAAACAACCTCGGAGATGCAAAAGCTGCGAGATTAGAAATGTTAGCTCATGGCCCGCTCTTAAAAGTGAATGTATATAAGGGTTATTTTGTTAATGGTTACGTTTTTCACATCGAAGAATATGGCCAAACAAAATCAACTTGGAATAGCGGGGTGAATCTCAAAGGAAATATGGAGTACTATGGTATATTGCAAGAAGTTGTTGAATTGCAATATTATCATGGAAATTCAGTTCTTTTTAACTGTGACTGGCGTGACGCTGAAGGAGGTATTGTCAAACATGGCACATTTGACCTCGTTGATGTTAAGCATTCTTCTAGACATAGGGGTAACGATGTATTCATTCTTGCATCTCAAGCACAACAAGTGTATATGACCCCTTACCCACGCCGACAAAGAGAGCTTAGTGATTGGTGGGCCGTTTGAAAAACCAAAGCGAGAAGCACTTACGATATACAGTTGCATGCTAGTTCGATGAATGATTCATTATTACATGATTGTTATTAGGAAGAAGAAATGTCCGTCCCTCCTATTATTTCCTTAAATGATAATGGCGAGGATGAAGCATTTATGACCGAAAACAGTCGTGCAGAACTAGAGGAAGTCAATTTGAATGAACCTGAATGTGATGATGAAGAAGATGAGGAAGGAGAAGAGTATCCATCTGAGTCTGATGATGAAATAGAAAGTTGTGATGACGAAATTGAGTTTTGTAGTGATACTGAGAATGAGAGTGAAGAGGAAAATGATTCTAGCGATAATGAATGATTGTAATAGATTAGGTTGGGCTTAATTTAAATGATCTTTTGCATATGATGTTTACAAATGATTCTAAATGAATGATAAACAAAGCATCTTCCCACTGCTGTCCCATTGAACCATTGAATAAGCAACCGTGAAACTGTGGAGTCTGTTTTGCTTAACCATATTCCGATCAATCAGACATCATTTCACTGTAAGAGCAAATTAAGATGTAATGGTGAAATTATTTTCCCTTCAGCATATCCCTCATATTATTCTCTGCAGCAGTTGGAATGGTGAAATTATTTTGCATGATGTTTCCTCAAATCCACTCGACTTATTGGGTTGTGAATTATTTTATTTTTATCAGTATTTTAGTTTTTTTTTTCTTTTATCAGAAGTGGAAGTAATGCATAAAGTCTTAGCATGAGTTAGTTGCCAGATCTTCTTAGTACCTGTAATCTATGTCTAGAATATGTTACAAACTCTTGCATTTGTTCAAATCACGCATCATGTTCAGTCTAGTTTCATATGCTGATTAAGTGTACTGCTATTATGTCTATACAGGTAGTTTTATTTGAGTTGGAATGATTACTGTTGCTTGTCTATGATGACCTTCTCTTCATTCACTTTATAGCTCCGCGAAATTATAGATTTTGCCATACTTACCGTTTGTCAAAGTAGTTTAAATTCAAATTTGGGATCCATTGCAATTGCAGTCCAGAACTGAAAGGGATAACATGTGGAAGTAAAACTTGTTTCAGAATGAATTGTGCTGAATGTCCACTGAATGTGGTGAGCTTAAAAGTGACCCATTTAACCTTGAAGATCGTGAGGTGACTAGCTCTAGAGATATTTATCATTTATCTTGTCATACAAAAAAGAACATAATTTTATTGAAGTTTAAAGGAAGTAAAAGAGACTCAAAAGTTCTTGACCTTTCAAATGCAACTCCTTCTCAACTCTAATTTTATTTATTTATTTATTATGTGTGTGTGTGTGTGGGGGGGGGGTGTATACCCTTGGGGAAGTATTGTTAACAATTTTTCCTGTCATTATATGATGATGTGTGAGCCTTATATGGTGGATGATTATTACTCGCAAATCGTTCTGGCATATATTCAATATTTACCCAAACGCTGAAATAGAGTTAATGTGTAATGATGCACTGTTACTAGATATACTGCGTTTCCGGCTACTCGGAGAAGTACTTTCTGCATTTGTATGGCATGATCCGCCATCTACTTTTATTTCACTCTATCCATCATCAAGCTTCTCTAAGCTTGACTCATTATCACAATTCAGTCCTCTGTTTGCTGTTAGCTTAATTTCCTTAACTATGTCAGTCTTAGGCTTCCGACGAGCACCCCAATGCTGTTTCCTATCAGAGGGAACTTTCTGTGTTACTATCTAATTTCCGCATACTGTTTGCTTTTTACACAATTCTTATCAGCTCTTTGTGATTTTGATTATGTTGTAATTTATTCATTTTCATGTACTATCATTTATATTGTAGTTTAGACATGTCTATTGATGGTCCCCCTCCTCCTTCGAAGAAATCCAAAGCTCTCGCATTTGTTCCTACCATCAGCCAGTCTTATAGGGATAGACATTCCATTCCAAGACCTGATAGGTCTAAAGTCGCACGCCTACAAATTAATTAATTACCAAGACTATACTCGGCTACAAAAACTGCAGCTAGGACAAGTCCAGGGTCGATCCACTGAAGAACGGTTATTCGATTGCACAATTGTCACTTGACAAGATTGGGGGTTTATTTGATTTTAATTAAATTCCTAAAACAGAAATTAAAAACTAAGTTGTAAAAACAATTAAAGGCAAGCACTTCAGATTTGTTTCCGTCCCCGTTTATCAATTCAATATCCTCGGTACAATTTCTTTCCCTTCCTCCCTATTCACTTGATCCGGGATATATTTCAATCCCTATTTCTTTCTTATTAATGGTTATAAGCAGTGACACACTCACCTATTCCCCTAATCAATACCTAAACCTAACTGACACAGTCTAGATTCACAATATTGACTGATTAAGCTTTAAGAAATTAAGATCAAGAATTTCACTATTCTTTTTCAAATAGATCAAAACCTAGTTTTACCCCCTTTTTAATTTACCACGACACGTGCATAAATCTCAAAGATGCTACTTGTGAAAAATCCTAATCTGACACAGACTTAAGATTAAACTAGCATTAAATCAATTACAAGGGAAAAGAAAGTGATCAATTCTCAAAACCCTAGAAAAGATTTATCAATTAACAATAAGTAAAACTATGAATAGGAATTCAGAAATAAAGAAATTAATACCTCAATCGAATTAACAAACGGTTCAGGATTCAAATCCGAAGCAAAGGGATTAGTTCTCCATGAAAATTATAAAATCTCTCTAGGAAAAATAATAAAAAGTCTTCCCCTAAAACTATAGTTAAAACAAGTATTTATATTTGTCCCAATCAATAATACTAAACCTAAACTAAAAAGGAAAACTAAAAGAAAAGAAAAAGAAAAAGAAATTTAATAATAATAATACTACTCCTTCCATCCAACGCCAGCACAACACAATTTCCTTGGTCAATGCGGTCAACAGCCTTGGTTTAGGAAACTTGATCCATCCTTGGTCCACTTTGTGACTCTCTTTGTTAATTGTTAATTGAATATATTTAGTTGCCAAAAATCACCACATAGTACTGATTTAGCTCTTTGCAATTTTTAAGTAGTTTCCTAAAATCCTCCTTCCAGCACGTGCACAATCCAATTTCCAACTTCTTTGCTTTCACTTTGGTCACCGACTTTCAATTTCTTGCAGTTTGATCCCTGCACTTTTGATAATAGCAACTTTATCCTCCACATTAATACACTTTTGCAGAGACAATACAAAATCACTCAAAATGTCTCACAATTACAAAGATTTCTCACAAACTCACCAATTCATAGTTTACTCAAAATTACATCAAAACTAGTCTAAATTACATCAAAATAATGATAAACTGTCTAGAAAATTAGGAAAATAATATATATAAAATCCCCCACATCAAGACCCAATGCAGAGAATACGAGCGAGGATGAATCCCTTAGTAGTCCAGGTCAGGGGAGCTCTACCGCTGCAAGTCGTGAGCCTATAGTACCTGAGGGGAGGGTTCTTTTGGATAGAGTTGTACATGATGGGAAATGTGTTATTAGTATCTCTCCCAGTATGCAGTAAGTATTATTTTATGATTTTCTTGTTACATTTTAAAGTTAGCATTTTTTCTATTATGTTCTGCACATATATTATTGATATATATCATATTTTAATTTCTTTATAGATTTATCCATAATGCGCACACAAGTCCATCTAGATGGTTTGGTGAGATAATTCGGAAGCATCCGTTTCAAGAGTTTTTCCCGACACCGAAAACGTTGTCAAAGACTCTGTATGAGCTGTGGTTGAGCGAGTTTCAAGTATCAATTAAATAGTATTTTCAGTAATTTTGCAGCTATGCCCATTTATTAGATAATAAAAAGTATGTATATTGATCTTAAAATGTAAAACCCCAATAATATTTGAGTTTATGACCCTAAAATTAATATATATCAAACTTTGTTTAGAGGGAATATTGTTGTCCCGACTTCTCGCAACAGCATATAGAGAAAGCGTTCAAAGAAATGGTTTACAATTGCTAAAGGGGATATGTGCACGGGATGCACATGAAGTGGAAAAAAACTGGTCAGGCCGCCCCCAATTACTCGCCAGAAATATGGGCCAAGTGGGAAGAACATTGGAGGAGTCAAAAATTTCAAAATATTTCAGATAAAGCCAAGACTAACAGAAACTCGAATGAGGGACAGGGTAGTGTACACACGGGGGGTTTTATCAGCCTTAGTGAGTCATGGGACCGTTTGGTAAGTTTATTTCGTTACTAATATTTAAATAAGAAGTATTATATTTTTTATTCATTCTAATGATTTGTTTTAATATATTTCTTATAATGTTATTTTGTTTATATTTTAAGGTTAAGTGTCATGGGCCAGATGTTGATGCTTCTTGATGCTTCTGAGGCGTTCCTTGCCACTCACTCTTCCGTGTCTCCAAACGGGACAAGAAAGTGGAGTAGCCGTCATTATCAGGAAATATATGTAAGTATTTATATGGACGAATTGCCTACTTTTTGTGTTTCAATTAACTTTTTCTGCCACTCTAATTGGTCCAAAGAAAAACTTCACGTCATACCACACTACTCGTATTCTTACTAATAATGGCAGCCCCTGCTAGTTAAAGAACTGAGAACATAATAGTTAACATATTACGTGTCCAAACCATCTGAATTAACTTCCTCTGAATATATCCATTATCAGCTCATTGATACATATTATCTTTCTAGGTTCATTGCACATCCATCCAAGCATTATCGGCTCCATTCATTCGATTAACGCTGTTGTTCTTAGGTGACCCACATAGTGCATAACATCTCACAATTTAATATAGAAGCAAAATTGACTTTCTTTAGGCATCTAAAGAACATTGACATGTCCGATCCTATTGTATCCGTGCCTGTATCTTTGCGTCATAGACTACCAGGAGTAGAAGCCAAAGTTGCAACCACTTAGGTTCTATATTTGACCCCTCTCATACCAATTAAATGAATTGATAAAGTGTCAGGATGAGTATTAGAACAGATCATTGGCCGTGCCTAGCATACATTGATGACTTTTTGGAAGCTTTGTTCTTTGCTTAAAACAACTAGTTTTGTTAATGATACTTAAAAAAGAGACCAGTGGCCTAAAATATATGGTTGTGCTTAGTTGTTGTTTCAGCACAGCAGGCAGGAGTTAGGGGTGAGCTTGGTCCGGTTTGGTCCATTTTTTTGGAAAAAAAGAGGAAATCGGAACCAGACCAATACTCCGGTTCTCAAAAAAATTAGAACCAGAACCAACCCAATAGGTGTGAGAACCAATACATTGGTCCGGTCCAGAACCAATAAAAGACGTACCAAAACCCGGACCAAACCAATACTATGATTTTTTTTTTACTTTTGACTCCTGAATACAATACAAAACGGCAGCAGCCAAATATTACTTTACTAGACTATAGCAATTTAATACAAACAGAAAGTCAGAAACTTGGAATAGATAAAAGGGGTGTCTACTAGACTATAACAATTTAATACAAACAGAAACTTGGAATAGATAAAATCTCTACATGTTAAAAACCCCTCAAAAAAGTGAATTTCAAAAGGCAAAAGGGGTGTCTACTAGAATATAGCAATTTAATTCAGAAGTCCAACATTGATCTGGACATAGAGTTCCATATTCTGTCCCTCATCATTCTGCATCTTGGCGAATTGGTTTAAATCACAATGAAAGAGCAAAGCCAAGCACCTGAAATGAGCAGCAGCAGCCATATATATGAACATCAGTGCACATATGCATGAATATTAATCGGCAGTTAATTAGCATATCGTTAGAATTGAGTGGGAGATCAAAAAGTTATGAACTTAATATTACAATAATTAGTTAAACAAGAAAAAGTTCTACACATTAGGGAGAAATAAGACTAGGCACAATGGACTAGGAACCAGTAAAGAAGCATGTGAAGAAAATAAATGTGAGGGGTTGGGGGCAGGAAAGAAAGTTAAGAGAAACATTTAAGAGAAACATCCATTTGAGTTACATCAGTGAAATGAAGCAGAACTTGGTTATTTTGAAATGAAGCAGAAAACTTGGTTATTTTGAAAAATGATGCACTAATTCACCAACTCTGGTATACTCTTTTAAGTGACATCAGTGAAATGAAGCAGAAAACTTGGTTATTTTGAAAAATACATTTTTTTAATTCACCAACTATGCATACAGTATACAATATGATTTAAGAGAAACATCCATTTGTACATAACTGCCCCTAGGCATCAACTCTGGACCTCTGCATTCTCTCCAGAATTCAGAATTCACCTCACAGGAAGGAATTTTATCTCAACCCCAAACAGATTTAACAAATAAGTAGAACCAAGTATCATAATCATCACTAACATAAAATTTGACAGGAACCATGTATGAATTTCACTTACCAAAAATAATAACCAAGAACCTCTCAAGTCTCAACCATCAACAGTTATTGTGGAAGCAGTTTTCTCGTACTCTGAATATAAGTAAAAAATAAGAAAATAATTAAGTATTAGTCACAAGAAGAAAAAGCAGTAGAGATTTAACAAATATTTGAAATAAATTCAAGATACAAGTCCTTACCCTTTTCGACATTCTCCATCTTCTCAATATCGTCCAATACATCAAATATGTCTTCAAATTTTGCAGACGATCTCAACCAATTTTGACCGCACACAAGAGCCTCTACCATCTTTGGACTTAGTGAACTCCTAAAAGAATCAAGGACACGCCCACTAGTGCTAAAAGTTGACTCCGAAGCTACGATTGAGACAGGGATTGCTAAGACATCTCTTGCAACTTGAGAAAGAATAGGGTACTTTAATGAATTTTGCTTCCACCACTTCAAAATGTCGAACGACTCGGTCAAACTTTCACAACCATCAGCTAAATATCGGCCAATTTCAGACCTACTTTCAACACTTTGCTCATTTTCTAAATGTTGTGCAAATTGTGACCCCAAGAGAAGAGAAGGGTCATCATTCACATTAATATTCATAAAAGTAGAACTAGTTGAACGACCCAAATCAAATTCAACTACAACCGATTGATTCCCATTCGTATCAAGTGAATGGTAATGCTCATACAACCGTTGCAAAGTAGTTTCTACCTTATCAATCATTTTTTGATACTGAGTAGTGTACTTTCCATAGCATTGACCCAAGCAAAACACTATCAATTTCATTTTATAAAGGGGATCCAAAACATTTGCAACATACAACACAAAATTCATATGACCCAAATCTTCCCAATATTTATCATACTTGGTTTTCATATTTTTCGCCATACCACTCAATAAAATTTCTTCCTCCGGATTTCCTATCTTCTTGATAATGCTCCTTATAAGGATATTTAGGACATCCTTTAGGATTAGTCAGGTGCTTCCACAAACTCGAAGTTCCATTCTTGGTTGTGTCTGCACAATATTCTTTTGAACAATAGTTGCACTTTGCCGAAAGTCTAGTCTCATCAAGACTTACAAAATGGTCCCAAATCTCTGATTTTTTCTTAGATCCACTCTTTTTCTTTGCTGCAACTCTCGTCCTTTTTTGAGGACGAGGTGGAATATTGGTGAGATCTATTACCTTGGGGTTTGGATCTTGCGTGGTCGTGGGTGGGATTGTTGAATTGGGAGAAGGATCAGTAGAAGCATCAGCATCAACAACATTTTCAGGCTCCATCCCTACCAAGGAATCAGACAATCAGTGTGTGTGTGTGTGTGAGAGAGAGAGAGAGAGAGAGAGAGAGAGAGAGAGAGAGAGAGAGAGAGAGAGGATTTGGTACTGCTTGTTTGTGGGTACATTGTGGCGCCAGGTGGCTATGTAGCAGTTCTTTGTGGCTTTGTGAGGAGAGGCTGGAGAGAGGCGAAATCGTGAGTGAGAGAGAGAGAGAGAGAGAGAGAGTGAGAGTGAGAGAGAGAGAGAGAGGATTTGGTACCTGTGGGGGCAGTGGCTGTGGCGCCGGTGGATGTGGCGCCGCTGGAGAGGAGGAAGAACGAGAGACTGAGAGGCGAAATCAAACACGAGAGAGAGAGACAGAGATTGGGTTTTGTATTTATACTTAGGGTTTTCGGATTCAATCCGCCATAATCCGGCCGCAGAGCGCACAGAGAGCGATCGGCAAGCTCCCTGTCTTCCTCGGCCAGCGCCCTGTCTTCCTCGGCCAATTGTCTGATTGATGCGGCCAACTGTTTAAGAAGAAAACTGGTATACTGGTTATAAACAGAGAAGAGAAAACTGGTTATAAGAAATTAATAAAAAAATTGTTTATACCTATATATTATATATATATATATATTATATATTGGTCCGGTCCGGTTCCGGAACCAATTTTAAAACTCAAAATCGAGACCAGACCAATTATTCGATTTTTCAAAATTTCTGGACCAAGACCAAACCAAAAAATTGGTTCGGTCCAATTTTCATTGGTCCGGTTCGGTTCTTTGGTCCGGTCCGGTTTTTAAAAAAAACTTGCTCACCCCTAGCAGGAGTGGGTGTTTTTTGGTGGCTCCTCAATATATATATATATATATATATATATATAGGAAATTTATTCAAATGAAGCCAAATTTATATGAGAACCATGAAAACTAAATCCAACCAATTGGATTAAAAATACATCAATCTTTCAGATTAAAAAAAAGATAGAGGGGCTGGCATTTTCGTAATTATTGTGAACTAAATCCCCCTCAAATTTCAAAATAAAATATCTCAATATCTATAAATCGAAAAAAAAATTCGAAAACACTGATTTTTTTGCCTTGACAAGACGATTCAAACTAGATCCCTGAAGATAGGATTTTGAAAAAATAATATTGAACAACGTCTAATTTTTAAAACACTAGCTAATTAACTAGTGTACACTAGCTAGTTAAGTAATGTACACTAGCAACACAGCTAGTATACACTAGGTTACACTAGCAACACAACTAGTATACACTAAAAAATAGCTATTGTACACTAGATAACTAGCTATTGTACACTAAGTTACAACAGCTAGTGTACACAAAGGCTTGGCCCAATGCTTTTGTCCTGCTGCCTAAGGCATTTGGCTAGTATACACTAGGTAGCTGCTAGTGTACACTAGCCAAATGCAAAGTTATTTTATGAAGTCAAAAATGGTTGACACTCATTTGTGGCTGGAAGATACTTTTTTTTTTTGGACTGACACTCCTTTTTGATATCTATCGAAGACAACTTTGAAAAAATGATTCACTCAGTTTGGGACACTAGGTTACACTAGCAACACAGCTAGTGTTCACTAAGACAACACAGCTAGTGTTCACTAAGATAACACAGCTAGTATTCACTAAGACAACTAGCTAGTGTACATAAGCAACACATCTAGTG